>OX382353.1:1254641-1854641 GCA_947507615.1 Hemithea aestivaria | reverse complement strand
GACAAGACAAGAGACAAGACAAGAGACAAGACAAGAGACAAGACAAGAGACAAGACAAGAGACAAGACAAGAGACAAGACAAGAGACAAGACAAGAGACAAGACAAGAGACAAGACAAGAGACAAGACAAGAGACAAGACAAGAGACAAGACAAGAGACAAGACAAGAGACAAGACAAGAGACAAGACAAGAGACAAGACAAGAGACAAGAGACTAGACAAGAGGCAAGACTTGGACTCTTACTCACACACTTACTTGGTCTCTCACTTGCACTCTTACTCGGACTTTTACTCGGTCTCTTACTCGCACTCTTACTCGGACTCTTACTCGCAGTCTTACTCGAATTCTTACTCAGATTCTTATTCGCATTCTTACTCGGACTCTTACTTGCAGTCTTACTCGAATTCTTACTCAGATTCTTACTCGCACTCTTACTCGGTCTCTTACTCGCACTCTTACTCGGACTCTTACTCGGAATCTTAATCGCACTCTTACTCGGACTATTACTCGCACTCTTACTCGGACACTTACACGCAGTCTTACTCGAATTCTTACTCAGTTTCTCACTTGCTCTCTTACTCGGACTCTTACTTGGACTCTTACTTGGACTCTTACTCGGTCTCTTACTCGCACTCTTACTTCAGCAGAATACTTTAAAAAAAAAAAATAACTTCTTACTAACTTACCTCAAAAACAGCATAATATCGCATGCTATTTTTTTGACATTTTATATAATTTATTATATTATGTATACATACGTCAAAAGTAAATAACGTAAATTACACTAAATACTTGCAAAAAACTATCGCGACGTCCGCCCGTCGCTGCGTGGCACCCGCTTCTGTTAGCAGTGGTCTACGTCATGAAACCTTTCTATGTTCCAAATTTCAACCCAATCCAGCTAGCGGTTGAGGCTGTACGTTATACAGATACATCAGTCACTAGCTTATTCTCATGGCTTTGCCCGCATGGACGGGTTACGTTTCATAATACCTACGGTCGTTTCAACTACGGTCGATATAACTACGGTCGATTCGCATAAGTTCATTTCACGTATTGGACGACTCGCTTACAGTGCAACTCGCCTGCGGTTGATTAAACTATGGGCATGTGAACTAATGGGCGATTCGGCCAATGTTCATTTGATATATTGGTTAATTCAACTATGGACGACTCACCTACGGTTTATAAATTCTTTGCTACGCGTGTTTTTAGTACAGTATTCAGGGCAAACCGAAATCTGTTGGTTAGGTTAGGTTTGAACAGTGACCACAATGCGCGAGCCGAGCGAGCGAAGCGAGCGTGCCGCGGCAGCGGCCGGCGAAGCGCCAGATATTTTTCTTGAAATGAAATGAAATGAAATGAAATGAGTTTATTGGCATACTTAAGTAACAAAAGTGATAATATTAAATATAAGCTAGACATAGAAAATTTAAAAAAATTAAATTAAATTAATTCTTATTACTGAATTATTTATCCTGTGTCATGGCATCTTCAGGCATTTTGGCATCTTCTTTCATCTACCTCATCATGGCAAAGTGGCATAATAAGCTGTCTGCGCACCTACAGATAGAAATCATTCAGGTATCAAAAACAACACGTTTCTGAATTCTGTACTATAAACAAGTATTTTTTAGCTGTCATACCTGACTAGCAGCCGGAAACATGGTCTAAAAATACGTGAAACGTCCGTTAGTTCGGTCAAAAATAGGCAAATCGTCCAATAGTTTAATCAACCATAGCTCAATCGACCGTAGCTGAGTTAACCGTAGGCGAATCGTCCAATATTGATTTCAACCAATAGTTATTATGAACGTAGGCGAAACGTCCAATAGACATTTATAGCAACCCGACGCGTCGCGCCATCTATACGCACGTCTCGCGGTCGTCTTCCCGCTCGATTTCTAGAATAGTGCCGTGCGCGCGGCTCACAATAATATTCCCCCGCGCTAACCGCCAGTTCGCTTCCGACCTACTACTGCGACGGTCCTGTGACGCGCGCGCACCGAAACCACGTGTTTTAAAACCTGTGTGTAAAATCTGTGAACCTGTGCAACTATCCAATAAACCTGTGTAGTTTCTCATGTGTTGTTTGTATATGAGTATTCCCCAACCTCATATCTGGCGCCCAACTAGTGTGGTTTAATCAAAAAGTAGTAGTTTTTGTGTTGAGTGTATAGTTCTGAAAAATGATTACACGTGGGCGAAGCCGTACGCGCCCCGGGTCGCCGGACCCGCGCGCGTTTCCCCTCGGCCCTGCCCAACACGTGAGTCCCGGTCCCGACGATGTCACGCTCCGTGAGCATGCAAGCCCTGAGCCCCCCGACTTCGCCTCGGCTCCGATGACGTCTACCCCTGCCCCGCAAGCTACGACGTTCACTCAGGACACCGTCATGGCCCTCATGACGACACTCCAAAAGACACAAACGGAAGCACTCAAAGAAATCCTGGCCCAAGTGCGAAGTACCACCCTCCCCGCGCCCGCCGACACAGCGACGATGGCCCGGTGCAGGGCGAACTTCAACGGCACAGGGTCGGTTACAACATTTATAGACAGCGTAGATAGCTATGTTGAATGTTGTGGGGTCAGTGACCCAAATATTATTAAAGGTCTGTCTATGCTCCTAACGGAAAATGCAGCTATATGGTGGCAAGGCATAAGGCCAAACATAGCTACGTGGGCCGACGCCAAACGGAATCTTAAAAATGCCTTCGGTGACCGCCGACCACCACATCGTCTGTACCAAGATCTTTTCAAATTGCAACAAAGTGAAAAAGAAAATACAGACATATTCATTGCAAAAGTTCGTGCACTGTTCGCAAAGCTACCTAGCGACCACCTATCTGAAAATGCTAAGGTAGAAATCACATATGCATCATTACATTCAAGACTTCGCGCCAAAATTAAAAGAGAAGAATTCGACACATTCGCCCAATTGTTAAAATTGGCGCGCTCAGTAGAGGACGCGGACGAGGAACGCGCATGCGCCCCCGCCGTTGCTAAGCAAAACCGCGGCGAGCGCGCGCCCGCGCCCGCCGCACAAGTATCAACACGCTCTCCGCCCGCCCTCGCCGCCCCGCATCACGCCACCGCGCACGCGACGTCACGTGCTCCCGCTGCCGCCGCGCCTGCCGCCGCGCCGCCCGCGCCTGCCTCGGCTGGCGCGAGGCCGGCCGCGTCCGCCGGCGAGCCCAAAAAGTACCGCTCGCAATGCACGTACTGCAAACGGTACAACCACACCAAGGAGCAGTGTCGTAAGTTGGCGAACAATGGTGAGTCGAGCTTATCTACTAACAATTCCGCGGCTATGAGTGTTTTTGATAACAATAATAACCAAAATTTCTATAGTGTCGATATTCCCTCTCGTGAGTGCAATAAGTCTGAAAAGTGCGTAAAGTCGATTAAAAAGTGCCATAAATCTAAAAATCTAAATAAGCCTAAAACAGCTGATATTATGAACACTAACAATAATCATACTAATGCTAAGGCCGATACTTTTAAAAATACTAACAATGTTGTGTGTATGCCTGTTTCGAATGTTGCTTCTAACAATAATTCTCAAAATTGCTCAAATTGCCGCGCTTTTGATGCCCCGTCTAGGGAGGTGCGCGTATTTGATTCAAATTCGGCTAAGTGTCCATCGGACATCGCTTACGACAGCATTCCAAACAGTGCTAATGGTGTATGTTATCGTAATTGGGTTCCGCATAATAATAATAATGCCGCATGTATATGTAATTGCTCAGAAAATACTGATTCCGATTTTATGAGTGTTAAGGCGCCGCATCCCATGCGCGATGTTAAGGCGAAACATTTTTTGTGCCATAAAGTCGATGTTACATGTTACTGTGCGAGTGCGACTTCTAGCGTTTCGGGAAAATCCCCACATTGCTCCACTGCTATTAATGGTGACGGTTCTGCTTGCTTAGTTGATATACCCGTTAGTTCCACCGTTCATAACAGTGATGGCGCTAGTTGTTCAATAAAATTACCCCAATGTGACAACACAAATAATAAATGTAATAATTGCGAAAATTATTTTGATGCATTACCGCAGTACACCGATTATAGTCGAGGAGCCCACGACTCCGAAAACTTACTTCGTGATGTAAATCATAGTTCGGGTACTAGCGTCATAGAAAATTCTAAACAAAACATGTTTTGTAATAATAACGCCTTACATAAAGAGTGTAATAATGATAATAAAAATTCGCGGAATTTTTCAACGGAAAATATTGTTAATAATTTTGAAAATAATGAAAGTTGTGATGATTTATGTTGTGAAACTGTATTATCATCGTGCGGGAACGATCGAGAGAGGTCGCTAGCATATCGTGGAAGTCGTCCGATTTTTAAAATCGACATTTTAGGCGTTCGTGGTACGGGTTTGATAGATACCGCCGCAAAACACTGTATCGCTGGTCACACGCTGTATGCTCTCCTTCTACGAAAGGGGGCGCCTCTTGTCGCTTCGACGCGACACATTAAACTTGCCGACGGACACGTACGAGAAATGCAAATCCTAACTACGACCTTAGAGGTTAAGTTAGAGCATAAAATCATAACGATTCCCTTCATAATTTTTCCGGATTCCGACAATAATGAGACACTCTTAGGCATAGATTTCATTACAGCTGCAGGAGTTGTAATTGATTTCCCTAAAGAAACCTGGTATTTCAGTGACAATACCAGAGTTAAATACAAACTGCTTTTCGAACCTTACGCTAGGCAAGTAGGCTGCTTCTCTGCAAATGTTCTTCGTAGCGATGAAGGTGCACATCTCCATGAAGCAGAGCGTCGTGCACTCGCTGAAGTGCTCATCAGACACGAGACCATTTTCGAAGCAGGGGGAGGTTCGACACCTTACGCCGAGCATTGCATAGACACAGGTAATCATCCTCCTACAGCAGTGCCTCCGTACCGTCTCACGCCAGCGAAAAAGGAGTTAATGAAGCAGGAAATAGACAAAATGCTTAAAGATGACATCATCGAGGAATGTGAATCGGCTTGGTGTTCGCCGGCACTGATGGTGCCGAAGTCGAATGGTAAGATTCGTTTCTGTGTTGATTATAGACGTCTCAACGCAGTCACCAAGACTGATAACTATCCGATGCCACGCATCGATGAACTTCTACAATCAACGAAGAAAAACTGCTACATGAGTACGTTAGATCTTCGTTCCTCTTATTGGCAAGTAAATGTAAGAGAATGTGATAGAGATAAAACAGCTTTCATATCTCCTCTCGGCACATACCGATTCAAGAAGATGCCGTTCGGTCTTAAGAACGCACCGGCAACCTTCCAGCGTCTGATTGACCGACTCCGTTCCTGCGCAGCTCTGAAGGAGGTAACTATCCTAGCTTATCTTGACGATATTTTAGTGATCTCCGAAGGTTTCCAACAACATCTGCAAGACCTGGAGCTGGTGTTGAAGCGTCTGGAAGAGTTTAACCTTCATGTCAACCGGGAAAAGTGCTCTTTTGCGAGAGAGAACGTCAAATACCTCGGGCACATCATCACCCAAGATGGTATATCCGCTGACCCAGAGAAGGTGAGCGCAGTTTTGGATATGAAAGAACCTGCCAATCTAAAACATTTGAGAACTTTTCTCCAGACGTGCTCGTGGTTCAGGAAATTTATCCCAAATTTCTCTAGAGTAGCTGAACCTCTGACACGTCTCACTAGAAAGAACCAAGTTTGGACCTGGAACTCAGAGCAGTCTCAGGCTTTTCAAGAGCTTAAGCGACTTCTCACTACTACGCCGATACTGGTACAACCTGATTTTAATAGCCCGTTCATCCTGCGCACAGATGCCAGCAATTTCGCGTTAGGGGCTGTCCTCCTACAAGGAGAAGGTAATCAGGAAAGGCCTATCGAGTATGCCAGTCGCCTCCTCAACGACGCAGAGCGAAACTACTCAACAACCGAAAGGGAAGCGCTCGCTGTCGTATGGGCGGTTGAGAGATTTCGGTCTTATCTCGATGGTCATCCAGTTGTCATCGGTAGTGATCATCAACCGCTTAAGTGGCTCCTGACTCTTAAATCACCAACAGGTAGGTTAGTCCGTTGGGCTCTAAAACTCCAGTCCTTCGACATCAAGTTCGAATACACTCCGGGAAAGGCAAACGTCGTAGCAGATACACTTAGCAGACCGACTAGCTCAGGTGAAACACGCGATGATTGTGGCGTCTGTTCCGTCATCTGCGATCTGCCTACGAAATCTCCTGGTCAGCTAAGACAAGAGCAGCTGTCCGATCCCGAGCTGATGAAAATCGTCTGCGAACTTGAAGGCACTGACGAGGTTGCGTCCCAACGTTGGTATGAGCGTGGATACCTTATGAACCAGGGTGTCCTATACAGGTACAACCCTGATTCAGAAAGCGAATCCCCTCAACTGGTCATCCCAGCCGACCAAGTGGTAGGTATCCTTAAGGAACTTCACGACTCGCCCTTGGCAGGCCACCCAGGAATTGACCGCACCTACCATAAGGTATCTCAGTTATACTACTTTACAGGAATGCGTAGAATCATAACTGACTACGTCGGATCCTGCATCCACTGCAAACGCTACAAAGCATCCAACACAAAACCACCTGGCCTTCTTCAAACTCCGGTGATGACTCAACGGAATGAGGTGCTCGCTATCGATCTTTTCGGCCCTTTACCACAAGGTGGCCAGGGGGAGCGTTGGATTTTCCTTATCGAAGACACAGCCACTCGGTGGGTAGAAGTGTTCGCCCTCCAAGAAGCTACTTCTGAAGCGTGCGCTCGTGTACTTATTGAAGAATACTTTTTACGATTCGGCTTGCCTCGCCGCATAATATCGGACAACGGAGTCCAATTCGTGTCTGCAGTCATGCAACAATGCATGTCCGTCCTTGGGATAAAACAGAACTTTGTTCCTCTGTACCACCCACAGGCCAACCCCGCAGAACGCAAAAATCGCGACCTCAAGGCTATGTTAGCATACCTGGTAGAGGAAGACCATACGTCATGGCCACAGAAGCTGCCGTTGGTTCGTTTTGCCCTCAACAGTTCCAAATTCCGAACAACAGGTATGTCTCCAGCTTATCTAGCCTTTGCTCGTGAAATGAGGTCTCCCACAGAGGTAACGCACGACCTTCGTGCCATCTTGGACAAACAAAATTTTGTCCCACAGATAACTCCATATCTTAAACAATTCATCAACTCACTTGCTGCCATTCGTGAGCGTGCTGAAATTCAACAAGACAAAAACAAAGAGTACGCTGACAAATCTCGCCAACCTGCAGAAACTTTCAAGGTAGGTGATTTGGTAATGCTTAAATCCCACGTTCTCAGCAGCGCCTCGAAGAACACTACTGCAAAGTTTGCGCCTAAACGTGATGGACCATACCAAATTTCTAGTAGAGTGAGTCCAACTACGTTTAACTTGTCTCACGTAGACCAGCCGAATGTTATCCTAGGAAAATATCATATTCAGGACCTTTCGGCTTACAAAATTAACGACGCTGGCCTTCCGCCAAAACCCGTTATCCCCAAGAGGAAACGAGGACGTCCAGCGGCAAGTAAGAATGTCCTAGTCCAGGGACGAGGACGTTCCCCTGAACTAGAGGGGGAGGATATAGCAACCCGACGCGTCGCGCCATCTATACGCACGTCTCGCGGTCGTCTTCCCGCTCGATTTCTAGAATAGTGCCGTGCGCGCGGCTCACAATAATATTCCCCCGCGCTAACCGCCAGTTCGCTTCCGACCTACTACTGCGACGGTCCTGTGACGCGCGCGCACCGAAACCACGTGTTTTAAAACCTGTGTGTAAAATCTGTGAACCTGTGCAACTATCCAATAAACCTGTGTAGTTTCTCATGTGTTGTTTGTATATGAGTATTCCCCAACCTCATACATTTTGAATAGTAGGTGATTCGATCGTAGTTACATATTGGCAAGGTTTGCCAGCCTTTACTAATTCTACGCCCATTAAGTCGCAGAAAACCCGTGAATTGAATCCCTCTTTTCCGTGGAATTGGAAATCGAATTAAATGGTCTGCATCAAATTCATTAATATATGAATAATTTACTGTCACGCGCTACGAAGTGCGCGCGGGTCAGCTAGTACTTAATATAATACTATTACGAAATCTAATTTCGACATAATTTTAACTTTCACTCCGAATCCCGAGTTTTTCTTTTCACTTTTCACGTTCCCGCGCTTTTTCATAGACGGTAGTTTTTTTCAGACAGGCTATATTCCTATACCTACATAACAGTTTGTGCATTTGCCAGTGATATTAGGCAAAGAAACTGACAGTTAAATTCGAAATTCATTGTCAATCAGAAGTCAATGTCAAAAATGTCAAGTTTAGGTTTACGCAAAGAGTTTAAATATATTGAAATATATACTGGGTTTACGACAAATCAGCTGCAAGCAAAAAACATTGATTTTTAATAGAAATTCCCTGAAAATGAGCGCTGCAACTCCTGTTAAATCGTCCTGCATATTCTGCAATATTGTGAACAAAGTAGAAAATACGGAATTACTTTACGAAGACGAGGATGTCTGTGTATTTCGTGATATAAAACCGGCAAGTCGATTTCATGTATTAACCGTTCCAAAAAAACATATAGAAGACGCTAAATCCTTGACTTCATCAGATAAAGAACTAGGTGAGCTATTTCTTGATTAAATACTTTGTACTTTGATTAAAATCCATGTAGTTTTAATTACTATTTGACCAGATTTATAAGTGATAATACAAGTCAAATTGGATTCATTATCTCGCATATCTTGCTTTTTATCAGCTTCAGAGAGATATTAATCAGCTGATTATTGATTATGAACCGAACACACTTTAATATAGTAGCAATACATAATAAAATTGCATAATGATGAATGAATATCAGGCCAATAAAAAAAGATTAAATTTATAAAAACTCATTAAGACAATAAGTAATCCATTCTTCTTTCACTACATATTATAAAACAAAGTCGCTTCCCGCGTCTGTCTGTCTGTCTCTATGTATGCTTAGATCTTTAAAACTTCACAGCAGATTTTGATGCAGTTTCTTTAACTATATAGAGTAATTTACCGGGGGTAGACTTCCTTTGCAGGAGGTCGTCTAGGTGGGTACCCCAACAGTGCCAGTTATTCTACCGCCTGAGCAGTGATGTGCAAACATTACTGTGCTCCGGTAGGAGGGCACTGTAGCTAGTGAAATTACTGGGCTAAAGAGTCTTAACATCTCATGACTCTTGAGTAAGAAGCGTTGGTGCAGTGCTCCTAGAATTTCACATAATTGTGAAATCCTAGGTAACACTGTACTGATTATGGGCAGCCGTTATCTCTTAACATCAGGAGAGCGTCTTGCTCGCCTTCTACTTCATCACATTAAAAAAAAAAAATTTTAGAGGAAGGTTTAGGTGTATAATAATACATGCATAATATACCTAGTAGACAAACACTGACCATTTTATGTTAGGAGCTACGAAGTGCGTGCAGGGCCACTAGTAATTATAATAATTTGAATTTATACTCCAACAGAACAGGTTACCCTACTCACACTGTCAGAGTCAAATTGTGATTTGTGACTGTGATTTATATCCTGCACCCAGCAGTTTTACCCTCTGTACTGTAGCCTATATGTCATATGTCATTCCAGGGTCTAAGCTATCTCTATACCAAATTTCAGCTCAATCGGTCCACCCGTTTCGGCGTGAAAAAGTAACATACACACTCACAAACTCCCATTTATACTATAAGTGTGAAGTATTCTCTTAAATTTTAGAACTAGGTCCTGTAATATTATAATATCAACAAGTGAATTAAATTAAAAATTTAAAAAACCCCCAACGCAATACGTAATTTACCATTTTTTGATGGCGGCCATCTTGGATTTTAAATTTTATATAGTGGGATGTATTCTACTCGTTAAGCCCTTTCATTTGATACCCATATTGAGGGGGTCGTGGAAGAAAAAAGTAATCCGCCATTTTGTAGCGGCGGCCATCTTGAACCGATTTTCACCAATCATGGCTAAGAACACTCTCGACTAACTCTACTTTCAAACAAAAAAACTAAATCAAAATCCGTTCATCCGTTTGGGAGCTACAATGCCACAGACAGACACATACACACACACAGACAGACAGACAGACACGTCAAACTTATAACACCCCGTCGTTTTTGAATCGGGGGTTAAAAATAAAACCTTGTAAAATTACTGTTTACAGTGAAAAAAATGCTCACAATCTCCAAAGAGGTCCTAGAGAAACACAACCTATCTGCTCAAGATGCGAGGTTCGGTTATCACTGGCCTCCTTTCAGGAGTGTTAAACATTTACACCTGCATACTATAGCTCCGGAGTCTGAAATGGGATTTATAGGCAAAATGGTGTTCAAAAAAGACTCGTATTGGTTTGTTTCTGTGAGTATAATCTTATTTTAGACTAGCTGGACCCAGCAGTTTTACCTGCTGTACTGTACCCTTTGTGTTAATCCAGGGTTTAAGCTATTTCCACGGATGAGTGCTTAGACGTACCCGCTGCCCCGGCATTATGGCGTCCCGCAGGAACAGGTTTTTTATGGGTATCCCCGACGCCCATCTTCGGCGAGGGAGTTCGACATACCGCCCCGCACCCTCTAACTTGGGGTGATGAAGCATAACGCATTCTTCCCAAATCTAAAAAGACGCATTTATTTAGTTGCTAGCCCCGCACATAGGCCTATGTGTTATTCCAGGGTATAAGCTATGTCTATACCAACATTCTTACAAGCTTTCATGCTTATCATATTAGTAAGATGTATGTATGTATTTTTTTTGTTTCAGCCGGAATATGTCGAATCAAGACTTTGATAAAATGAAGACAAGTTCATATATAGTACTTTCCATTATTAACAATGATGTACTGAGGCTTTATGTGTTATGATTAATAATTATTGTAATATTTATTAAAAAATAATATAACAGTTCTGGGCACTACCAAACATCTATTAGATATATAAAAGAAAAGAGTGACTGATTGACTGACTGATCTATCAATGCACAGCCTAAACCGCCGAACGACCGACGAACGCCGACGGATTGGGTTGAAATTTGGAACATAAATAGATTTTAATACATAGACCTCCACTAAGAAAGGATTTTGCCATGAGAGCATAAGCTAGTAATTTATAGAAATAAACTTATTTAGGTTTTATGACCACAACTAACAGGTGTATTATATTTTTTACTATTGTTATAATTTAGCAGTATTTCTTTAGTACAATAAATAATAAAATTATATTATTGGGAACTGGCACTATGTTTATTATTTCCTGTTTTACGCAAAAGAAATTTGTTATGCTCTTGGCAAATAAATATAAGGTGAGGCACCATCGTAAAAAACTAGCAGGACGATGACTGATGTAGATGTCAATGTTATGTAGAAATCAGCTTTTACTTTAGTCTGTGGAAATCAGCTGACCTTTTATGGGTTATGTTATGTTTTGTTTTTCATTATTATTTAATTTGATAAAATAACAATTCTCATCTGATTTCCCCCGAATTTCGTACAAAAATGGAAGACACAGAGCTAGATTCGTCCGAGCTGGGTACTCAGAGCTACTGGCAGAAGGCGTATGAGAAAGAAATCCTTAATTTTGATGAGCATGGTGATCCAGGAGATGTTTGGTTTGGCGAAGATAGTGCTTTTAGAGTCATACAATGGATTTGCAAGTGCGGAGTGTCCAATGATACAGCTATTGTTGATGTAGGTATGGTGTTTCGATTGTTTTTATACTTACGATTAAACACACTGGAAAATAACCTGTAAATAGTAAATAGCAACGCATATTTTAATGTTGGTATGGACAAAAATTTGGCACAATCTACTTATGCTTACTTACTTATTAGGTTAGCTACTTATGTATAGATGAGAAGATCCTACTCTCCCCAACATTCAATTCAATAATAATTTATCTAATAAAACGGCAATAAGAAATTGCAGAGTTGAATTTTAAGAGTAATCAATGCTAGACTTACTATACCAAAATTTTTACAATCAAGACCAACTTGTTGCGCTTGTTTTTTGCTTGGTTATATCTGCTATTTAAGTGCTATGCCAGGGTCTAGCTACAAACCAAATTAATGAGTTTATTTCTTAATGAAAAGAAGTAAGAAGACAAGCAAGATACTCTCCTGATGGTAAGAGATAACACTGCCCATAATCAGTACAGTGCTACCTAGTATTTAACAAAGTTTAAATTATGGTGCACTGTGCCAACGCTTCTTACTTGAGAGTCATAAGATGTTAAGACTCTTCAGCCCAGTAATTTCACTAGCTACAGCACATATGCACATGCTTTCACATTAATAGTTCTTAATTAAATTTGTCATCTTAAACTAAGTAGGTCCATTACATTCTGCCTCATTGAGGGGTGCAAAATTTTACTATTTAGGTAATACTATCTGGTATCTTCATAACATTAATGTCGTATTCCTTCATGATACCTAATATAGTATATTTTATTATATGTCAATTTATGTATGTATTTATGTATGTATGTACGTGTGTATGTATGTATTTAAGATTTATGTATGTATGTTTATGTAGGTAAATATTTTTAAGTATTTGTGTAAATTATTTTTACTTATATTTCTTTTGAAGTTTTGTGAAACCACCGTCCTTCCAGTGTTGTATATTTCCTCTCCCTGCACGGTTGTCTGGAAGAGATCGCTTTGAGCGATAAGACCACCAATTGATACACCCTTAGTTTTAATTTTGTTGTTTGTAAAATTTACTTTATATGTTGTGGATCAATAAAGTGTTTCTTATCTTATCTTAATACTAGCTTATGCTCGCGACCTTGCCCGCGTGGCAAAAACTAGTGTCCGACCGAAATTTCGGTTTCGGCCAAGTTTCGGCCAAAAATCAAGTTTCGGCTGTAGTTTCGGTTTCGGCCAAAATTGGCCGAAACTTTTGCCGAAACCGAAACTCATTTCGGAAGTTGTCGTGCACGCTCGCCTAGCCTCGTTTCTCTCGGCAACGCTTTGGCAGACGACTAATTATTATCTAGGTGTATTTAATTAATTAATTCTAAATGTGTGATTTGATTATATCTTTGTTGAGACTGGAACTAAGAGTGTAATAGCAATTTTAGTAATTATTATTTTCAATAGAGGTACCTCAAAGAGATTGATGATTCTTTTAAGTAAAAATAGGTACACATCAAAGTATTAATTCATAAGGTTTCAGAATACCAATACTAAGTATTTAATTAAATAGCAACAATTAGTGATTTCATTATTGATAACTGATAAACATTTTGCAATGAGAACTTAATTTAAATAAATAGGCCAAGCGCTATTCAGACTACGCGCAATATAGGCTTGCTTAGTACTGGAAAATTGAATATTTATTACCTTAACTTTCATCAACGATATCTTTAAAAATAATAAAACTATCTTAACCGCTATAGTTTTTCTGGTTTTCCTTTTAGTGTTTGAAAGCCAGTAGTTTAGATTGAAGAGGGCTGAGATGCAAAAAAAAAATAACTTGAATATCTATCAAATGGATCATTAAATCGAGAAAGTTTATTAGATTTTCTACGAAAACCCACACACGGGACCAGCCAGAACAAAAATCATCCCCATCTTACATTTTATACAACAAAGTAAGCAGACGAGCAAGACGCTCTAACCTGAGCCTGATGGTAAGAGATAACGCTGCCCATAATAAGTACAGTGCTACCCAGTATTTTACAAAGGTAAAAAATACTGGGTGCACTGCGCTAACGCTTCTTACTTGAGAGTCATAAGAAGTTAAGACTCTTCAGTCTAGTAATTTCACTAGCTACAGTGCCCTCCTACCGAAGCACAGTAATGTTTGCACATTACTGCTCAGGCGGTCTTACATGCTTGGAAGGTACCCTAAATTAATTGATTAAAATTTATTTTTTGTTACCGTTATCTTACCCTATTCATTGCCTGTGAAAAATTATAGCTTTCTAGAACTTATAGTTTCTCCGTAAAGCCGTGGACAGACGGGCGGATGGACGGACAGAAAAAGCGAAACTATAAGGCTTCCTTGTTGACCACGGAAGCCTAAAAATAATAAACATATTATTGATATATTTTTTTTATATTACAACTGATAAAACAAACTTAATGATAACAACCAACTAAATATGCTGTTTCCATTTCATGTCCTAATTAATGCAGAATAATGGATAAAATGCATAAAAATTCAGTATTTTAAAGAATTTTATATTTGACCACGTGAGTTTCGGTTTCGGTTTCGGCCGAAACTGCAGCTACGGCCGAACATTCGGTTTCGGTTTCGGCCGGAAAACTAGTTTCGGTCGGACTCTAGCAAAAACCTTTCTTAGCGGAAGTCTACGTCGTAAAACCTATCTGTATTTCAAATTTCAACTGAATCCGCTCAGTGGTTTGGGCTGTGCGTTGATAGATCAGTCAGTCAATCAGTCACTCTTTCCTTTCATATATTTAGACGTAGCCCATGTTCAATAGTGAACTTGGTTTAATGGGTAAAATATTCAATCAACGTAAAAGATCTTAAGCGGACACTATGATGTCAATCATATTGAAAAACGTTATGCAATGAACTCGAACACAAAACTACGAGGACACTCTAAGAAACTTATGAAGACCACACGCACAAGCAACCCAGGCAAACACTTTTTACCAAACCGTGTCACTAAACAGTGGAACAATTTGCCCGAAACAGTTATTAATGCAACATCAGTGAATAATTTTAAAAATAGACTTGACAAACATATAAAAAAACAATAAACACAAGTGCAGTGATATGCACGCATCAGCTCACAGAGCTGCTTGTGCATTATTAAATAATAATAATAATCTTCAGGTTGCGGCAACGGCTACACCCTAACGGAACTAGCTCGGGAGGGCTTCACAAACTTGCTCGGCATCGATTATTGTAATGAAGCTATTACGTTAGCTGAGAAAGTTGCTGAAAAGGAATTCCCTAGTATTAAATACAAGGTAAATTATGGCATTTTATTAATTCATTACTAGCTGCGTCCGGCGGTTTTACCCGTTTTATTGTAGTCTGTGTGTTATTCCAGGGTCTAAGCTATCTCTATACCAAATTTCAGCTCAATCGGTCCACCCGTTTAGGTGTGAAAGAGTAACAAACACACATCCTGACATCCATTCTTACAGACTTTCACGTTTATAATATTAAGTAAGACATCCAGACATCTTACCGGGGGTAGACTTCCTTTGCAGGAGGTCGTCTAGGTGGGTACCCCAACAGTGCCAGTTATTCTACCGCCTGAGCAGTGATGTGCAAACATGATTGTACTTTGGTAGGACACTGTAGCTAGTGAAATTACGAGTATAATTATTATGAGTCTTGAGTAAGAAGCCTTGGTTCAGTGCTCCTAGAATTTCCCATCATTGTGAAATCCTAAGTAGCACTGTACTGATTATGGGCAGCGTTATCTCTTAACATCAGAGCGTCTTGCTCGTCTTCTACGTCATCACATTAAAAAAAACATATCCATACTTCTTAATCTTACATACATTACTTAAAATGATACATTTATTCCTATGTTTTCAGAAATTCAATATAACATCGGATGACGTCACACCCCTCGGGAAATTCGGAATAGTTCACGATAAGGGCACGTATGACGCAATCAGCCTGAACCCTGAAAATCCAAAACATCACAGAGAGAAATATATTGAACAAGTTGCAGAAATGCTGGATAAAGAAGGTAAAAAATTAAAATTTTCCACCCCCCCCCCCCGATTATTCACAGTGGACCCGCGCGCACTTCGTAGCGCCTAACAGAAGATTATCTGTATTTCTCTACTATATTATGCACTAGCTGTGCGCCCAGCGATTTCACTGGCCTATGTGCGCTAACTCTGCGTTACGTAGTTATACGCTGAGGCTGTCCCTTTTGCCAATATCTGTGTATTTCTGTAAATTGTTATGTTTTTTATTATGATTATTACTTTTTTTTTTCTCAAAAAAATTGTAACTACACTTAAACTGTTGTGGTCTATGTTATGATTGGCAATAAATGTTGTTTCTTTCTTTCTTTCTATGTGTTATTCCAGGGTGTAAGCTATCTCTATATAAAATTTCAATCGGTCCACTCTTTTACCGTTGAAAGAGTAACAAACACATCCATTCTTACTAACTTTCACGTTTATAATATTAGTAAGACTAGCTGGGCCCAGCGGTTTTACTAAGCTATCTCTACACCAAATTTCAGCTCAATGGGTTTACCCTTTTAGGTGTGAAGAAGTAAAAACATATCTATACATTCTAACAAACTTTTTCACGTTTTTAATATAGTAAAATTTAATTTTGGAACGAAGTTCCTTATCGCGCGTTGTGAAAGGGGGCTAGACGGAAAAAATTCTTACGAAAAGTTGTCACGACACTTTTTGCTATAGTAAGCTATTGCAAGCTGTGCGGAGTGCGCATGTTTCTCTGTCTGTCTCTCTCTTATAGAAAGCAAGCCAGATATTTTCATTAATCGAAAGGAACTTCGTTCCATCCGGGTGTCCCTTGACTACTCTCAAGTTTTTTTTTTTTTTTTCGTTTGTAAAAGTAGTAAAATATAAAATTCTCCGTTTTCAGGCCTCTACATAATAACATCTTGCAACTGGACCGAAGAGGAGCTGATCAAACATTTCGCATCATGTATGAAAGTTAGAACTGTCATACCGACCCCACAATTCCGTTTTGGAGGGAAAGTTGGAAGCGTGGTCTCTTCTGTGGTGTTTGTTAAATCTTAGATTAAGTAATACAATTTATTATTTTTAACTGCTGTTTTATTGAAATTAAGAACGTATATATCGAGTGACGCTCTCTCGCACTATTTGTCAAATTTAGAACTTTAAATTCCTAAAATAAAAACTTGAGAGGTGTCAAGGGACACCCGGATGGAACGAAGTTCCCACGATTTACACGATTTATTATTTACAAAAAACCTGTATAATACACTCAACAAAAAAAATCGTCGCGACACCACACTGTTCAATGCGAAATAGAAATGAAAATATCTGGCTTGCTTTCTATAAGAGAGAGAGAGACAGACAGAGAAACATGCGCACGCCGCACAGCTAGCTTACTATAGCAACAAGTGAATTAAATTTAAAAAAAAAACCCCAACGCAGCGCTTTCAAAATATGTAATTAGCGGTTTTTTGGTGGCGGCCATCTTGAATTTTAAATTTATCATAGTGCGTTGTATTCTACTAGTTAAGCCCCCCCCCCCCATCATCCCTCCTATTCCCCCCCTTCATCCCTTCCTCCTCCCCCCCCCCTTCCTCAAGATCAGCCCTGCGTATTGCACACATTTTAAAAGTGTTTTCTAGTGTAAACTGAAAACGCTTTTAAAATGTGCGAGCGAGAGAGCGTCACTCGATATATACACGCTCAAGCACCTACCACCACTATTAGGGTGACAAATCAACATCGAGCTATGCTGTGCTGTGTTTCTTAAGCCGCGTCTCCAGCTCTTATTTCGGTCTACACTCTCAACAAAAACACGTCAACACACAGCAAAATTCCCCTACACAAAAAAAAAGAAAATGTCTATGCTTCAAGCGTCAACAAATGTTTTTGCTTTCCATCGGCTATGGAAAGCAAAAACATTTGTTAAAGATAAAAAAAAAGATAAAAAAGCATTTATTATCAGTAAAAAAAAGATACATATTTTAGTTACATTTTAGAACAAATTGCATTATGAACAACGAAAATTACATATAAAAAAAAAACAAACAATCCACTGATAATTGGAATAGGCTCAGCATGTACCGGGCAGACAGGTCCTGCGCGGCGCTGATTTTCAGCCTACCCCACGCTCGACTAAGATGTTCAGCGAGTTCAAAACTATGTAAGTAGCGGGATAACAATAGTAGAGAAAAATATTGCTGAATTTTGAACTTGATTGAAATTCATATATAAGTAACCAAGAAAAAAAAACACATCGCGAGATAGACAGATAATGACAAACTAAATACATATTTCAATTGATAAAAAATATAAACATAAAATAGTAAAATAGTTCAATGCACAGTCTCAGGAAATCACAATTTGTGTATTATTTACAATAGAGTACACAATAGAGTATTATACAATAAGATTGCGTGATTTGCGTGTTGTTGAAGCTTACCGCCGGGCTCAGCTAGTAAATGAATAAACAAAGCCAAAACATTTGTTGAAGCTTGAATCATAGACATTATTTTTTTTTTGTGTAGGGGAATTTTGCTGCGTGTTGACGTGTTTTTGTTGAGAGTGTAGACCAAAATAAGAGCTGGAGACCCGGCTTTAAACTACGTTTTTTTAACAATCAACATCAAGCTGTGCTGCGCTTTGCTTAACTCAGTATTAAAAGTAATCAGCAGCTCGTCTAGTCGTTTATTTCGTCAAAAATGACTTTATTTTCAAAAAAACGTAAACATTACAACATAGTTGAATCCGATGAAAGTGAAGAAGTTCGGCACAGCACGGCGGGTAGCGCGCTTCGCTCGTGACTGCTGCGTTTTTAAACAGAGCGTAGCCTCACACAGCGCAGCACAGCATGGTTTGTTTGTATCCTCATTAAAATAGCGAGCGAGTTGACCAAACATAGCACAGCACAGCATAGCTCGATGTTGATTTGTCACCCTTAACCTATCACCACTGGCAATATAATAGAGGTGTGCGGCGTGCCTGCTAGATATTAATAAAATTTGTCCCAAGAGAGTGGGTTGGATATTTCATAGACCAATGAATTTCCTAAATTGAACTGTGTTAAACAGAAAGTTATGTACGTACATCGTGGTTTTATCCTTGTCTAAGCAGCCGAGCGGATTGAGAAATTAGTTAGGTACGCAAAAAGATCGTTAAAAAAATGTTACATTCTTTTTACGGAGCTGAAATCTCTGGGCGCTATTATAAGTGTAAAATAAAACAAAATTTGTGATGATAAATATATTAAACATTTTTTTAAACTCAAAATACCCTATCTTAAACCCAGTAACGATCTATAAAGCGTTTTATAAAACTACCCTAGTATGGAAAATAATATCGAACCATCCGCATAAGGGCGTAACTTCATTATTCACTGTATATGTGTATAAATTTCCTAGTACTAAAAATTATTATTTACGAATAGTAAGGTTAAAGTGGAGATGAGCAGGACACTTGGCAAAATGCGATCAAAACAGGGATAGACCAAGGATATGACAGTATGGTATCCAAGGTTCTCGAGGCAAACCGATGGTCAGACGATATTGTGAAATATGTCGTAGGGAACTGGGAAAAAAAACCTTAGACAAGCGCCAATCGCTTGTCGCTATCGCTAAAAAAATGTACTGAGATGACAGTTGACAGTCGTCGTTTGTTTTTCGATAACGAATGTCATCTCAGTACATTTTTTTACCGATAGTGACAAACGATTGGCACTCGTCTAGGCTCCCTGGATGAGACTCGCACAGGACGGAAGGTGTGACGTGATCATGAGGCTTATACCCAGCAGTAGGTGGATCTGGAATCTGGACTGTTATGTCAAGAATCAGCTTTAACCGCTTGGAAATACATTTTCACCTCTTAAGTGCTACTGGGAACAACTAATTTTATGCCTGCCGTTGCTTGTACTAGAAGTTCGCTTTACTGTACATATATAAATTTAAGCTCAAAATAAACGTACATATTTATGAAAATTGGAGTTTATACAATAGAACAAGAATATTATTCCTGGTACTTATTATTTAACAGTAATAAATTCCAAGTTTACAATTATTACGCTCTTATGTTGAGATACGACGAAAACTAAATGCATATTTAGTATTTTCATGCATTTCTTAGTGCTCAATATTTCAAAGACAGTGTTTTGGCAATTTAAAGATTCAAACATTTTTAATTCTCTTAAAAAGAGGTAATACATATCAATAAATTACACACAGAGTGCCTTTGAGGCCTAACAATTATATATTTTGACTTTAGTTACCATCGTTTAAAATATTGGGCACTTGCTTTATGGCCTAAGGTCAATATAGGCCTATGACCGCCTTGCTTGCACTATATGACGTATTTTAATATATTCGTATGATTTTTGAAAATATTTCCAATTTAAGATTAAGGTAATACTTTTTTTATTTCTATTATTAAAATTATACCTAGTATCATACCAAAATGAAAAAAGAGATGTGGAAATACAAACTTAAAAAGAAAAACTAAAAAGTAATAACTACCAAAATCTTCAATAGGAAACATTCCAAAAAGAAAATTTTACGAATATCTTTTAAAATACGTCATACCGTGCGAAATGGTTGCCAGAATATAAGGATCTTTACATTTTTATACAAAAAAATTGACAATTAGGTATACAAAAAAGATCCCTTACAATAACTACAAAAAACATGAATAAATACGACTAATTGTGCATGTTAACAGTTCAGTGATTGTCTAATACTTAAAATTACAGGTACAAAATTCTTTGAAAAAAAAAAAAAACTAATTAAATAAACTCTTAATGCATACAAATGCTTAGATTTTGGAATTTTTCGTACAAATGCTTTAGTTCTAATGTCTTTTATATGTTACAAATATATATCTAGCTTTTGCTCGCTTTTTACAAGCTTTATATTACTTTCACCTGTCTGTTGTCTGTCTGTCTGTCTGTAATCAAATCTTGCAAGTTTAATTTGACCCACTTCCCGGTTTCCAATTGAGCTGAAAATTTGCATGCGTGTGTAAATCGGATGACAATGCAATATTTTTATGACATCGAGCTGATCTCATGATGGAGCTGGAAGGTGGCCATAGGAACTCTGTCATTAAACAACGCAACCCCATCGAGTTTGGGCTCATTTGATTCGTCTTGATGAGTACTTTATGATGCAAGATGGTAATAATAATTAAAGCTTGTTTTTAAAAAGTATTTTTAAAATTTCACTTGTTCCTTTTGAGAAACTCTTAAAGCATATCTAAGTAACAATATCTACCTATCTCTGAAGTAAATTTCAACTCAAATCGTGTAGCGCTAACAGCTGTAAGTTGATCAGTCGGTCACGCACATTCTATATACACAGAATAAAAAAAATAGAAGAAAATATGTATCTCAATATTTCTCTATACAATAATTCTCTATTTCTCATAAAAAAAAACACAATTTTTATCAGTTACTACTCTATGCAGGGTTACCCACAATTTTTCCTAAGCTGTCGACAGACAGAGGCGGGCCGGAGCGGTAAAGCGGTCGCGATATTCATTTTGTTCCTGCCCGCGTTCGCTTTATATGTGACAGGTTACGTACAAATTCGAACATTACAAAAATTCTGTCCCCTACCGCAACCGCTTTCCCACCTGTCCTTTAGCTTAATTATAATTATTTTTTCTTCGACAACACTCCATAAGCTTGCATTTAAATAAGTTTTTTTTGACCTCGTCAAAAATAAAATAAAGTAGGTATTATGAAAACTTCGTACTTATCAACATACACGTGTGTTTAATAAACGAAGTTACTGATAAGGAAGTGATTAGTTATCATTACACTGGTTATCAATACCTGCTGCCTGCTCTATGTTCATAATGAATTTGAACCGATGCGATGTTGTAACCAAATAATCCTTGCTGATGAACTGTCGAATGAATAAGAAATAGGAACGGCTAAAGCCGCGTCTCCAGCTCCTGTTTTGGTTCAAACAACACGAGCATGACAACATCCAAAAAAAATCTCGGCGATTTTGATGAATATTGATATTATGTTTTGTTGTACGTGCTCCATCGGATATGGAAAGCAAAAAATATTTTAGGAGCAAACAAGAAGTCAAAATCGCCGAGATTTTTTTTTGGATGTTGTCATGCTCATGTTGAATGTTTAAACCAAAACAGGGGCTGGAGACGCAGCTTATGATATGTTGAAAACACGCAAAGTATTTTTTAATTCATTGGTTAGCCTTTGACCACAATCTCGCATGATAAGCGACAATGCGGCCGTAGATGGCAGCAGACTTAACCTAGAAGGCGGGATAAATCCCTAGCTTCACTGAACATTATTCCGGAACACGGTCACAACGACCTCTTGGCGACACGGTTTTGTCCAGTGGGTGGTGAATGGCCAAGGCAGAATGGTCAATGTAAAAGAAGTTTTAGATAGATATTATTAGCCGTACCCTGTCCTTATTTATTGCGTGGTACAATCATAGCGACTAACGTCCCCATTTTAAAAGTTAACAGTAATCATAATTTTGTTTAATTCTAAAATTAGGCCATGAATAAGCACATTTAGAATTTCTTTTTTTATTAAAATTACCTTCACCTCACCTTTTTTACATTCCATCTTATTTATTCATACTATTTTTAATCCAATTATTTTTAACAAATATTGCACTAATAATTTACAAAAATAAGTATTAAACACAAAACTTTTGGGAAAATTAATTAATCTTTATTGTTTTTGGTTAACTTTTCTTTGTGGGATTAATAAAGAGATTATTTTATCTTATCTTAAAATTTAGAGAAAATTGGTTTAAATGTTTCCCAAAAGTTCTTCTTTCCCAGAGTATAATATATCGCAAAATCCCAGCGTATAGAAATGTCCACTGTAATAGGACTTCTCTTTTCTGAACGATTACAGTTCAATATTTATTTTTGTATTCCTGTTAGCTCATACACTTCTAGAGAAATTCAGAAATTCTAATCAACATACAGTAATTTAAACATTACTTAAATTCATTTTAAGTTTGTTAATTACATCTTGCTGAAAATATGGCAATAGAAATGTGATGATTTTTCCCACAAAAATACCTTTGTTCTGACTTTTTGGCGTTTTAGGCCCGGATTCCACCAAAGAGGAGACGTGCGGAATAGTTCAAAGCGGAGATGAGAAGAGACGTTTTTCAGCTCAGTTTTGTTATGTTTTTATGTCTTCGATTGTGATTAATTTTAAGCCGTCGAATAAATGTTTTCTTTCTTTCTTTCACTCACATTATCTCTTTGTCTCCGCTGCGCGTCATTCGCTCACAACTCCGCTTCCATCGCGCCGTACAATAAATATAATACATCTCCACTTTGCGATCTCCACTGGAGCTGAGCGAAGACGAGATATGTAAATATAAGGAAATTCTATAGTATACGATTTTGAAAACTTACGCGAGTGTTATTCATATTAACCATGTAAATATACCGACTAAACTCACGGATATCAATGTCGAAGCTAGGCTCGACCCTGGGTTTCGGACTATTACGAAGTCCTACATCAGGAGGTCACGCGCTGAGGTCGCGACGCTGGCTACTGCCCTGCGCGCTGCGAGAGGTTCTATAGGTTGTTTAAAAAAATCTCGTCTTCACTTTGGTGGAGTCTGGGCCTTACAGAC
Organism: Hemithea aestivaria; assembly: GCA_947507615.1. NCBI lineage: Eukaryota > Metazoa > Arthropoda > Insecta > Lepidoptera > Geometridae > Hemithea > Hemithea aestivaria. The sequence continues at coordinate 1,831,318 of OX382353.1, read as the reverse complement.
AGTGCAACTATCGCAGGCAACTAGCACAGGCACAGGCAACTTTCGACTCAACTTCAATTGACTTAAGCATTGCCTGTAAAGCGCCTGTGCATTTACTACACAAAATGGTTTACCAATTATAACAATCTATATATAGATATGCTTTTAGCTATGTGATAAAAATATTTCCTATATATTTTTTTTACATTTTCCATTAGCTTCAATTTGACTCTATACAAATGCATAAAATTGTATTAACAACTATGGTCTGCGGCCTGCGGTTTTACCCACTAAAAACCTGTGTTAGTTTAGTGTTTATGCTACCTAAAAACCTAGTTTCAGGTCAATCGGTTTAGTGACAGATGAAAAAGATTTTACTGTACTCTATTTTACATTTAAAATGACCTGTCTGTAGAACAAAGTCCTATCTCAAATATCACTACATTAAAGAAGATTAGTTTTAAGTATGACATGTATAACTTTGCCTTAATTTTTTTATAACCCTGGAATACACAATAATATTTTGTTGTAATTACCTAGCGATAAGACTGCCGATTGTTTATGTAGCATTAATAGTTATGTAAGCAATAATAGTTTATGTAGATATCATTCAATAAAGTGTCATTCTGTTCTATGTTTTAATCCATGGTTTCTGTTTCAAAAAAGTTTGGGATAAATGTATGCAAGTTACATTTTAAAATGCTCTTCTGTAAAGTACTGATTTTTTAGATATGGCTTTATTCTAAGAATAGGTTGAAAAGTACTTTTTGTGATGATTAATAGTATATTTAACTTTAATTTCTTGATGGATTTATCTATTTGTTTTTACGATTTATAAAATATTGTGAGTGCTCTACATAACTATAACAACAAAACGGCACAACTGACATATAATATTGTCGAGAATTACTCTAACACAGTTTTGACAATATTGGATGTGAGTTGTGCCGTTTTGTTGTTTTAACTAATTGTTTTTATTGCTATTTTTGTTCTTACTTCATAACATGCATTTTCTCAACCTTAGACTCTAGTTCACAATAAATAAAGTACATGATAATATTAAAAAATAACATGACAGTAAGGTAACAGCAGACTAAGATATCAAAGTCAATTGTGGTTTGGAAAACCACTAAGTTTAAAGGCTACATACGCTCACAAAACGCTGCGTTTTCACTCGTATTCTTATAAATCATGTATCCTAACAAAACTGCTACTCCCGTCATAAGCAACGTGAGAAATTGGAATATCTTCAGCTTCTGCACTTGATTGTGCAAGATTTCATAGTTATTTTGAATGTTGTTCAACGCATTCGTCAAGTTATCCGGCTTTTCAGCAATCTTCTCTAAAATGCTGCCGTTTTTAGCTATTTCCTTGTCCGGGAAGTGGCACTTGAGACGGTACTCGTCTACTTTGGAGCCTGTTGAATTATGCCAGACGTCGGCTAACTCTTTCGGTGTTAGATCAGTTTTCGGTATCTGTACAGACATTACTAGGAATCTGTCTTTAGTTACTGTACGTATATGGAATCCTGGTTGGACAACGATTAATATAGTTTGTGTGGCTCCAGCAGCTAAAGTACCAGAGCTGGGTCGCACTCGGAACTTTTCAGGCGATGTTGTCCGTATTTTGAATGAAATAGCCGATTCGTCCATGTTAGTTAAGACGAATTGACCAGATACTTCTTCATTTTCAGTCTTGAACATGATTGTGTCATTCGGGCTGATACGTAACATTTCTCCCGGAGAATGTTGGTTGTCACCTTGTTCGGCAAACGTGACTTTCTTTTGAGGGTGTTCCGAATGGCTTCTATTTTCAGGAACAAACTCAAAGACATATTCATCCTTACCTCCCCAGCATTTCAACGCCTGTTCGGGTGTCACTACATCTTTCAACATATCTTTATTAGCGAATCGCATTCGTTCTATAGCTTTAGCTGGTAGTAAACCTTTGACAACTTTGAAAGCGGTATTCAAAATCCATGGCATGTTGAAAATGACGATGTAATTCAGAAAATTAGGGTAGTACAGCTTGAATAGAGTGATTAAATACTTAATTAGCTCCATATCCATGTTGCTAAGGCCTGCTCCGTCCATATCGAAGAACATCGTAATCTTAGTTCCGTTTTCCTCCCGTTCTACCCTATCAAACCAGTAGATCATGATTTTCTTTAACTCGTCGTAGTCTTTTTGACCTTTTACGTGCATTTTAGACTTGAGAATGAGGAGCAAACATCCGTCTACATCTCGACCGCGGGGGAAAAACATACCTTGCTTTACGTAGTCCATTCTGATCGTTGATTCGGTAATATCGCTCGCGCCGACTTCCTTCCGCCATTTGAGTATGTCCCACAGCATATCCGCCGCTTCTTTCACATCGTTTTCATTGTGCGTTAGCACCCTTTTGAGATATTTTTCATCTTTTGTGCGCTCGAGGTCCAAAGGGTGAAATAGTTCCGACGGATTCGAAGTCGCTTCTTTCAAACGCGCCTCGAACAACGATTGCACATCCGCTGGCGTCACCATTTCTAACACTCAACGAAAATCAAATACACTTTTCATGGATCACTGGCGTGAAATTATTTAGATTTTATTCCACGGAAAATAGGCAAATTCTTTCGATTTTTCAACGGCTGATGAACAATCAGGAAGAAACTGACAATCCGAAATTTCAAAATGACAGTCATGACAGCTTTGTATGAAAATGATTAACTGTCATTGTCAATTTTGTATTTTTATTAGTAGTCGCACGGCATTTGCGTTTGTCTGTACGGTTAGTATTGTAAGTTTAGAAGAAAAATACTTTTTTGGTAGTTTTTTATTACAACCAAAAAAAAAGTAGGCGTATTTTTTCTAAATGAAATTCTTATGAGATCGATGATATTAAACAATTTACGTACTTCACTTAATAAATTTTGAATTTTAACTTGAATGAGTAACTTAATACAAATCAAATTATTAGTCTGCATGTTGATTGTGTAGGAATGGTAATAAACTTGGCGACACTATAGAATTAACTTAAAGAAGCCCTGCACAATATTATTGTACACATTTTAAAAAAGAAAACACTTTTGAAAATAAACTCCACACTCCACATATCATTTTTTAATGTATAAAACTGAAAATACTTTTCGAAGGTGTATGGTATGCAATATTATAGTGCAGGACTTCTCTTGAGGAATTTTGAAAAGTTGATTCTGTGATTGTACTATCCCATCAAAAACATAAATGTGAAAAGAGAGCCAAGTTCAATATTACGATGTATGTACTCATAGTTACCTATGATTTGGTAGTTGACTTCAACGACAAAAGAAGTGAGATCTAAATGGGTGCCAAGTTCAATGGTCAGTCCTGAAAAATATTTACAACAACATAAAATATTTTATTACAACTTAAAAGATTATTTCTTCTTATCACTTAGAATTAATATTATTTTGAAGCCTAAAGACTGACTTGGCCAGTTCTCATAATATACTAGGTAGGTACTCTCTTAACTTTAGCTTGATAACTATTAAACGCACTTAATGCTAATTAGTGCGCAACCGTCTTTTATCGTGTAATTTAGTCCTCTCCATCCATTGGTTGTCTGGAAGAAATCGCTCTTTAACGATAAGACCGCCACTTGTACATTTTAATTTTAATTATGTACTTATGTATTTTCTGTAACATTATGTGGTGTACAATAAAGTATCTATTGTCTTATCTTAATGATACTTCGTCGTATGGTACCCATGAGAACTAGCCAAGTCAAACTTTGGGCTTCAAAATAATATTAATTCTAAGTGATAAGAAGAAATAATCTTTTAAGTTGTAATAAAATATTTTATGTTTCAGGACTGACCATTGAACTTGGCACCCATTTAGATCTCACTTCTTTTGTCGTTGAAGTCAACTACCAAATCATAGGTAACTATGAGTACATACATCGTAATATTGAACTTGGCTCTCTTTTCACATTTATGTTTTTGATGGGATATCATTGCCTTTTGTACAGTACTTTTTAGTATGTAATAGGTTTAAGACACCCAGTCATAATAAGATTGCCAATTTTATTGCACCTCCCCCCACCCCACTGCTCCATGGCACGGCCGTTGCACCGCGCACCGCGGCCCGTGAGCCTCGCCGTGCTTCGATATACCTATAATTAATTTAGTACTTATTTATATATAGCATTTATGTGCACTATTGATTTGAATATTGTACCTAATCAATTGATTTTTAAACAATACTAGTTACTGATAAATTTATCTATATTCACCCAGCTATCTTATACCTACCGCCTACCTGGATGGAAATTTAACTTTTTAGATCATCTGGAACTGGATTAGAATTTCGATCAAAAGAAACCTAAGCCGACAAGACTTGTAATGACGACGACTTGGCGGGGGCACTGCCGTGCCCCCAGATACCGCCACATACCTATAATATTATGACTATACGTTACAGGTTCGTAGGTATCTAAAATATTTACACCAACTAGCACCTAAGGCGATATACATACATTATTTTTATTATTACCTCTATGTTACTGAGCCGCCTTGTGCTGGTGAGTCGATATATTGATAGGTATTTACATAGGATATACAATTGTTACCTACGTAGGTACCAGGAACCTATTTTTATTTGTGACTAGCTGTGCCTAGCTGTTTTACCCGCTATACAGTTTGGTACAGTAGTGTAAATTATGTTATTCCAGGGGTCTAAGCTATATTTTTTATTATACCAAATTTAAAGTCAAGCGGCCCACCCGTTTAGGCGTGAAAAAGTAAAAAACATATATCCATACGTACAGTAGGTATAAAGTTTGTATTTGTATTTATAATTATATTAGTAGGAATAGTGGACTCGCGCGCACTTCGTAGTATCTAACAGAAAATAGCAGCCTACACAAAAATTATAGCAACATGCAACATGAAATATGTATTGCTTTATGCGTTCCTAGGCGTCCCAAACTTTAATATCATACATTTTTTAAAAATTAATAATAATTTAAAATGATAAAAAAATACTAGTTTCTGATTTTTCCCTTTGTTACTATGACATTACCTATCGGGATGCCAAATTTCAGCTTTCTAGGTCATCTGGAACTGGAATATTACTTTTGATCTATCCCTCAGTATGTATTAACTTCACCGATTACTGGATGTTTATATCTAAATAACCGTTTGAGCTGTGTTATTGGAATTTGGAACAGAGATATAGTTCGTATATTTAAGTATATGTGCCAAATTTGACTTGTCTATGTGTAATAGTTTTTGTATAACGAGGGTGTAAAAAGTCGTCAAAACGCGCTTTGGACGGTTCGTGTAATATAACACACGGCGCGGTCGCCAGTTCCTTTGCTTGAACTTGGCTTGACTCGCTGCCGCGTGTCTAGACCTGCGGCCAGCGGTTTTAATCGCTGTACTGTATGTGCCTGTAATGTATACTGCCTATGTGTTATTCCTGGGGCCCTAGACAAGCGCCAATCGTTTGTCGCTATCGATTAAAAAATGTACTGGAATGGCAGCCGCTACGGAAAAGCAAACGAAAACGACTGGCATCTCAGTACATTTTTTTAGCGATAACGACAATCGATTGGCGCTTGTCTAACCTCCCAGGGCGTCTGGCGTCTAGAGCCCCAGGGGGGTCTAAGCTAACGAAAATGGACGATTAAGTGAATTTGTAGATATTATACATATAGCTTTCAAATAAAGTAGATGAAATTGGCAAATGGTAGTGGCAACATTAGTAGCGAACTGTCAATATTTTTCTACCACTACAAGTAGGTCGAAAATCGAAAAAATACCTACATTTTTGCTACTTTGCAAGTTCCGTACGCCGTGCAACCAACTATTTTATTCAATTTACTTGTTTATTCGTTCAATTAGCATCATGTGACTGAGCGAACGGCCTAAAATAGAATACTAAAAATTAATACCATCAGCAGATTGTCAGTAGAAGGCTGTACTTTAAAAATTTAAGCAGAGAAAATGTGTTAAAAGAATCAATAAATCAAATATACAAAATCGCCGAAAGTGTTAAAGAGACGTAATCCTGTCGTAAAATAACTGTTTTGTTAATAAATAACAGACGCATCTGCCGTTGTGTGAAGTGATCGGTTGTTAAAAATATAAATATTTATGAAGCAGACGATTTGCGCGTGTTTTTATATCACAAACTGGTTATAAGTTAGCGACTTGCGACAGTGGGTCAGTAAGAAAACTATGTTCTGCTAAATTGGTGAGTAAACAGTTTTGAAATTATTGATTTTTGCTTAGCAAACAATTTCTTAATAAAATTTAACTTTTAAAGAATGCTAATATTTTAAAAGTAACTAGCACTATTTAAAAATAGAATGTTAACTTTTTAAACAAGATATTATTGCGTGAGTTTTTCCAAACGAGTTTTTAATGAGAAAAGTTGTAATATTATTTTTAACGCAATATTAACAAACTATTTTGCATTTATATCTCTACGAATATAAATTTCATTAGAGAAGTAATATTAGAGATAAAGACTTTAAGATTATATTTATTATTATTTTAGTATGTATGTTAAATCTTTTTTAGTTAATTAAGATCTTATAATTTAAAGAATTATGAACAAAATTATAGTTCCTCTTCAAAAACTTTGGTATTAGGCAGTATTTCATGCTGCTAATAGTATTAAAATGCAAAAGTGTGTGTTTGTTAATAACTTTCCACTCCTAAACAGCTGAACTAATTGAAATTAAGGTTACAGTTGGTGCAGTGCACCTGGAATATGGTGTAGTGCACCAGAATATTTACTTAGTGATAATGAATTATGGGCAGTGTCATCTCATAACACCAGGAGGTCATCTTGCTTGTCTTCTTACTTTGCATAAAAAAACACATTGACTGTGGGAAACACAATAACTGTGTTTTTGAGTTCGGAATGTGAGTGTTGAAAAACACAGAATTGTGTTTTAACCCCCCACGCAAAAACGACGGGGTCTTATAAGTTTGACGTGTCTGTCTGTCTGTGTGTGTGTGTGTCTGTCTGTGGCATCGTAGCTCCCGAACGGATTTTGATTTAGTTTTTTTTGTCTGAAAGTAGAGTTAGTCGAGAGTGTTCTTAGCCATGTTTGGTGGAAATCGGTCTAAGATGGCCGCCGCTACAAAATGGCGGATTACGTTTTTCTTCTACGACCTCATCAATATGGGTATCAATATCAAATGAAAGGGCTTAACTAGTAGAATACAACCCATTATATAAGATTTAAAATCCAAGATGGCTGCCACCACAAAATGGTAAATTACGTATTGCGTTGGGGGTTTTTTAAAATTTTAATTTAATTCACTTGTGTCAAAGGATTTTTCCATACAAAATTAATTTCAGGCATTGGGATTGTTCTATAAATAAATGACCATTTATTGCCAAGCATAAAAACACATCATACAATACATTAAGTACTTACCTAACTAAAAATTACAATGGGGGGGAGTCGCATAGGCAACTTGCCCTAGTTAAGGTTACAATAATATATTATTAGCTGGCAAAAGGGATACATTCAGCATATACTGGGTGAATTCCTATAGATGTTCACCCAGCGCTGGTTTTCAATGCATCCCTTGCTTGGACTAAGGTGGTATAAAACACCATCGCAGTCAATGTTATGCTGATCCATTCATTACAGCAAATAATCATAATAATACAATACATTAAGAACGGCAATTAACTTCAGGGACATTAGTAAGTCCGTACCATAGATAGTAGATAAGATAGTATGATAAGCATTCTGGTGAAAAAAATTAAGTAGCATTTTAGCGTTTGTTGCCTTAGGTTGAGGTTACATTGTAATTTGGAGGCCTTAGATTCAAATTTTCCTGTTAGAAGGTTCTTAACCTGTCAGGCCCCGAGCGTCTTGATCAAACCACATCCACGCATGCGAATTGAACCTTATTTTAAAGAAGCTTGAAATAATAGATGTCTATTTTGATTAGACCTTTAAGTGTTTCCTGGATCAAGGGGTTAAAACAAGTAAATTAAATTAAAAATTAAAAAACCCCCAACGTAATACGTAATTCACCATTTTTTGGTGGTGGCCATCTTGGATTTTAAATATTATATAGTGGGTTGTATTCTACTAGTTAAGCCCATTCATTTGATACCCATATTGATGGGGTCGCGTCGTGGAAGAAAAAAGTAATCCGCCATTTTGTAGCGGCGGCCATCATGGACCGATTTCCACCAAACATGGCTAAGAACACTCTCGACTAACTCTACTTTCAAACAAAAAAAACTAAATCAAAATCCGTTCATCCGTTCGGGAGCTACGATGCCACAGACAGACACACACACAGACAGACAGACACGTCATACTTATAACCCCCCGTCGTTTTTGCGTCGGGGGTTAATTAAGAATACACTTAACAAATAAATTAAAAAAATAATAATTGAGGGTTTATACTCCAACAGAACAGGTTACCCTACTTACACTGTCAGAGTCACAAATTATAGGTTGTGTGGCCAACCTATATGTTGTAGTTTCAGGTGACCGAGATTACTACACCTGCAACATGAGCTGACTGCCTCCTACATATCTTATAGGAAACAGCCAGGACACACAGTTTAAAGTGCCGCGCTGAAACATGGTAGTGTACAGGAGAACCTTTTTCCATATACTGATATTTGAACCCAGGGCCTCCGGATTACAAGCCTGACTTATGCTATGCTCACTGGGCCGCGGACACTACAGACTATGCTACATACTTAAATTTTGTAAACCCATTGCCACTTACAAAGCACTAGGTATGCCCAGTGGTTTTTCAGCTGTACAGTAGCCTATATGTTATTCTAGATTCTAAGCTATCTCTATAACAAATTTCAGCTCAATGCATCCGTTTGTTTAGACGCGAGAGATTAAGAAATACAGGTTTCGACCAAGCAAAAAGTGAAAATGTTGAGCATAAAGTTGAGGTCACCCATCCAAATATGTGCGCACATAACATTGCTTAACTTCATTATTACTTTTTACTTTACTTTATAACTCTACCATGTTCTGGAGTAAATGGGTCTTGACAGACATATGGATGACTGAGTGATCCTGTAAGGGTTTCGTTGTTTCCTTTAGAGGTACGAAACCCTAAAAAATAAGTGGCATTTGATTTCACAACAGAAAGATGGGATTTTCAAGTATTTTTCAAAATTTTATTTGAATTTGACTGCAAGTGATATCACCACGGTAAAGAGATACCTATACAGTAATCCAACTAACTAGAAGCCGTTGAAATCAAGGTCGCGCGAGTTTGCAACAATTTGGGTAGGGTTTGGTAGGCAGCGAGGTGCCGAATAGGCGTTATTATAGCAGTAAAGAACACTTTTATTAACCACAGATCGGCCACAAGCCGATCTACAGAAAATCCAAGTGCTCCAAACCACTGTCAGATGGCAGAGTGCCCAGAATGCTGGCAGCATTGCCACGTTGAATGACAATACTTATACGTTGGGCCAAATATACCCCAGCATTTCGGTCACACGTCGCCTCGACCAAGCGCTCAGATAAATTTTGTTATTATTGTGAACTACTCAAAATATCAAAAAGAATTAAATACTTTGTGATATTTTTACTAATTCACAACCATTATTCGGAAGCTTACTGTATAAAAACGTCTATTCGGCACCTCGCTGTCTACCGAAACCTACCCACCTCGTTGCAAACTCGCGCGACCTTGAGTTCAACCGCTTCTAGGGTGTCAAACTACTGTATATCTCTTTACCGTGATACCACTTATTTAAATTTAATGATTAATCACCTCATAGTCTGATAATAAATCAATTTTCCGCCAAAGTATAGATATTATAAGATAGCTTTTTAAATGTAATGAAATTTTTAATTATGAAGTCATGATGATAAGGTTTTAATTAGTTTTCTAAATTGGTAATTATTGTTATCGCTGTAATATCGATTTTAATTAACTTCACTGTAAAAGTAGGAATTTCTAATAATGTAATGTGATAGGAATGTGATAATTACAAGCTTTATATTACTTTCACCTGTCTGTTGTCTGTCTGTCTGTCTGTAATCAAAGTTTAATTTGACCCACTTCCCGGTTTCCAATTGAGCTGAAAATTTGCATGCGTGTGTAAATCGGATGACAATGCAATATTTTTATGACATCGAGCTGATCTGATGATGGAGCTGGAAGGTGGCTATAGGAACTCCGTCATAAAACAACGCAACCCCATCGAGTTTGGGCTCATTTGATTCGTCTTGAAGAGTACTTTATGATACAAGACGATAATAATAATTAAAGCTTGTTTTTAAAAAGTTTTTTTAAAATTTCACTTGTTTTGTAAACAATCACACTCATATTTACAAGTGAATTAAATTAAAAATTTAAAAATACCCCCAACGCAACGCATTCAAAATGTGTTATTCGCCATTTTGTGGAGGTATAGTGCGTTGTATTCTACTCGTTAACCTTTCATTTGATACCCATATTGATGGGGTTGTAGAAGAAAAAAGTAATCCGCCATTTTGTAGCGGCGGCCATCTTGGATCGATTTCCACCAAACATGGCTAAGAACACTCTCGACTAACTCTACTTTCAAACAAAAAAAACTAGATTCAAATCCGTTCATCCGTTCCGGAGCTACGATGCCACAGACACACACACAGACAGACAGACAGACACGTCAAACTTATAACACCCCGTCGTTTTTGCGTCGGGGGTTAATAAACTAGCTGCGCCCAGTGGTTTTACCCGCAGTACTTAAGTAGCCTATGTGTTATTCCAGGGTCTAAGCTATATCTACACCAAATTTCAGCTCAATCTGTCCACCTGTATAGGCGTGAAAGAGTAACATACATCCAGACATCCATTCTTACAAACTTTCACGTTTATAATATTAGTAAGACGCGAAAGTTTGTCAGTGAGTGTGTATGTTTGTTACTTCTTTACGCCTAAGTGGACCGATTGAACTAAAATTTGGCATTGAGATAGCTTAGACTGGAATAACACATAGGTTATAGTACAGTGGGTAAAACCGCTTAGGCGCAACTAGTTGAATTTAAAAACAAATTAAATTTTAAAAAACTTTTAACAAGTGAATTAAATTTAAAATTTAAAAAACCCCCAACGCAATACGTAATTCACCATTTTTTTGATGGCGGCCATCTTGGATTTTAAACTTTATATAGTGGGCTGTATTCTACTCGTTAAGCCCTTTCATTTGATACCCATATTGAGGGGGTCGTGGAAGAAAAAAGTAATCCGCCATTTTGTAGCGGCGGCCATCTTAAACCGATTTCCACCAAACATGGCTAAGAACACTCTTGACTAACTCTACTTTCAAACAAAAAAAACTAAATCAAAATCCGTTCATCCGTTTGGGAGCTACGATGCCACAGACAGACACATACACACACACACACACAGACAGACAGACAGACAGACACGTCAAACTTATAACACCCCGTCGTTTTTGCGTCGGGGGTTAAAAACAAGCTTTTATTTTTATTACCATAAAGTACTCGTCTCGAATGAGCCCAAACTCGATGGGGTTGCGTCGTTTAATTACGAAGTTTTCATGGCCACCTTCCAGCTCCATTATCGGATCAGCTCAATGTCATAATAATATTGCATTGTCATCCGATTTATACACGAATGCCAAATTTCAGCTCACTCAGAAATCGGGAAGGGGATCGTGGAGTAAACTTCCAAGATTTGATTACAGACAGACAGACAACAGACATGTGAAAGTAAATATAAAGCTAAAAATAAAAGCTTGTAAAAAAATTAATTCGATAACTCTACGCGTTCTCGAGCAAATGGGTCTTGATAGACAGACGGACGACCAAGTGATCCTATAAGGGTTTCGTTTTCCATTAGAGGTACGAAACCCTGAAAGAAGAATAAGAATAAAAATCATTTATTACCGCACAAAAAAAAACAATAATGATAAACAGTACAATAATAATAATTATTATTACAAGAAGAAATAAAACCGGTCAAGTACGAGTAGGACTCGAGCACCGAGGGTTCCGTACAAACCTACGGGTTTGTACGGAACCCTAAGGAAAAGTGTGTAGGTATAATATTATATACTGTAGGTTTTGATTCCCTTGCGAGTACTTGCGAGTTTGAAAATATGCCGCTAAAATTGCTGTTTCTTTTGATTGCGTTGCGATAGATGTTTGATTTTTTTACAATTTAAAGTTATTATAAAGCTGAGTATTTGATATGAATTTCCTGAGAAAAAGGGTCTTGACAGACAGACGGACGGACGGACAACAAAGTGATCCTATAAGGGTTCCGTTTTTTCCTTTTGGGGTACGGAACCCTAAAAATACATTGTAGGCAATAGGAGAAGACTAAGCAGCTGGTATCCATATTAACACCAGGTTAAGAGCGTATTATTATAGAGTATATTAACACAATAGGGATGTTGACTAATTTTTGGAATTGCTTTTAAATGATAGATAGACTCATTACATACACGAATATCATATTTTTATGCAAAAATATATGAAATTTCTATATTAAAATACGTAAATAAAAATGACTTTTTAAATACTGCCTAAAACGTTCCGAACTGTCATCTGACAGCGCGTGACGTCACATCCCTGGCTGGACTCTCGTTTCCTATGAAATGTTCCTGATTTCGACACATTCACATGTGATTCACATGTGATGTGCAAACATTACTGTGCTCCGGTAGGAGGGCACTGTAGCTAGTGAAATTACTGGGCTAAAGAGTCTTAACATCTTATGACTCTTGAGTAAGAAGCGTTGGTGCAGTGCTCCTAGAATTTCACATAATTGTGAAATCTTGGGTAACACTGTACTGATTATGGGCAGCGTTATCTCTTAACATCAGGAGAGCGTCTTGCTCGTATTCTACTTAATCACATAAAAAAAAAAAAAACATTTTAATCTTATTAATATTATAAAAGCGAAAGTTTGTGTGTATGTGTGTGAGTGTGTGAGTGTGTGAGTGTGTTAGTTTGTGTGTGTTTGTGTGTTTGTTACTTCTTCACGCTTAAACGGATGAACCGATTGACTTAAAATTTGGTATGAAGATAGCTGAGACTCTGGAATAACACATAGGCTACTTTTTATCCTGATAAATGAAACAGTTTCTGTAAAAAAAACAATATATTAAAAAAAGTGACAGTTCTGAAATTTGACAAATAATTGTCATTTTGACATTTTCGATTTTCAATTGTTTTTGAAAAATTTGACAATTAATTGTCATTTTGACGTATTCGATTGTCAATTTTTTTTGAGAAATTTGACATTCGATTTTCAATTTTTTTTTGATAAATTTGACAAATGAGATTTTTAATTTTTTTTTGGAGAAATTTGACATATTCAATTTTCAACTTTTTTTGAGAAATTTGACATTCGATTTTGAATTTTTTTTCGAGAAATTTGACATATTCGATTTTTAATTTTAGAAAAATGCTAGAAATTTTAATGATAGTTTTTGATACAATTTTTTTTTTTGGATTTAGATAAGTCTAGCCAAAGAACATAGTGTGGGTGCTTCTTTTGAAAACTAAATGAGGTTACTATGGGTGCTTCATTTGTAGTTTATCAAATGGGCTTACTATGGGTGCTTCATTTGAAAAGTTAAAGGATTTACTATGAGTGCTTCATTTGTGGTTTATCAAATGGGCTTACCATGGGTGCTTCATTTGAAAAATAAATGGGCTTACTATGAGTGCTTCATTTGTGGTTTATCAAATGGGCTTACTATGGCTGCTTCATTTGTGGTTTATAAAATGGGCTTACTATGAGTGCTTCATTTGTGGTTTATCAAATGGGCTTAGTATAAGTGCTTCATTTGTGGTTTATCAAATGGGCTTACTATGGGTGCTTCATTTGAAAACTTAAGGGACTTACTATGAGTGCTTCATTTGTGGTTTATCGAATGGGCTTACTATGAGTGCTTCATTTGTGGTTTATCAAATGGGCTTACTATGGGTGGTTAATTTGAAAACTAAATGGGCTTACTATAAGTGCTTCATTTGTGGTTTATCAAATGGGCTTACTATGAGTGCTTCATTTGTGGTTTATCAAATGGGCTTAATATGGGTGCTTATTTTGAAAACTAAATGGGCTTAATATGGGTGCTTCATTTGTAAATTATCAAATGGGCTTACTATGTGTGCTTCATTTGTAATTTATCAAATGGGCTTACTATGGGTGCTTCATTTGAAAAATAAATGGGCTTACTATGAGTGCTTCATTTGTGGTTTATCAAATGGGCTTACTATAAGTGCTTCATTTGTGGTTTATCAAATTGGCTTACTATGGGTGCTTCATTTGAAAACTAAATGGGCTTACTATGAGTGCTTCATTTGTGGTTTATCAAATGGGCTTACTATGGGTGCTTCATTTGAAAACTAAATGGGCTTACTATGAGTGCTTCATTTGTGGTTTATCAAATGGGCTTACTATGAGTGCTTCATTTGTGGTTTATCAAATGGGATTAATATGGGTGCTTCTTTTGAAAAATAAATGGGCTTTCTATGGGTGCTTCATTTGTAATTTATCAAATGGGCTTACTATGGGTGCTTCATTTGTAATTTATCAAATGGGCTTACTATGGGTGCTTCATTTGAAAACTAAATGGGCTTACTATGAGTGCTTCATTTGTGGTTTATCAAATGGGCTTACTATGGCTGCTTCATTTGTGGTTTATCAAATGGGCTTACTATGGCTGCTTCATTTGTGGTTTATCAAATGGGCTTACTATGGCTGCTTCATTTGTGGTTTATCAAATGGGCTCACTATAAGTGCTTCATTTGTGGTTTATCAAATTGGCTTACTATGGGTGCTTCATTTGAAAACTAAATGGGCTTACTATAAGTGCTTCATTTGTGGTTTATCAAATGGGCTTACTATGGGTGCTTCATTTGAAAACTAAATGGGCTTACTATAATTTTTTTTTTAATCGAAATAAATTTGTCAAATACTAACTTCACCGAAAACCGAACAGACTAAGAAACCGTTTTAAAAAATGAGCAGAACATCTCCTACATGTTTCTGGTGTTAGGGTACCTAATGTAGTAAGCTTATATAAGTGAATTTAGTTTTTAAAAGTTAGTTAAAATTAGAGCAATTATTATAAACAAGTTTTATCGGTAATAACTGTGCCGCGGGTAACACCGCGGGTCGCAGCTAGCTAGTTATTCATAACTTAAAAACCACTGAACCGATTTTGATGCAACTTACACTGTGCCCTTAGTTGGTCCATACTTAAACCAAAAATAAAGTTAATAACCAAAATGAATCTTATATTTTCAGAGAGACATTTTAGTTATTGATTTAATTTTTGGTTTAAGTATGAACCAACTAAGAGCACAGTATAAGTTGCATCAAAATCGGTTCAGTGGTTTTTAAGTTATGAATAATTAAAGTGTGTCGAAATCAAGAACATTTCATAGGAAGCGTAAGTCCAGCCAGTGACGTGACGTCACGCGCTCTGATTGGCGTTCGCATTCGCGTAGTAATAAGTAAAAAATATTAAAATTAAAATTGATTTTATTCAATTTTGGCTTGTAAATAGATCCTTAAAATGTGATTTTAGGTTTTTAAATACTGTCTTTTATGTGAAAAACATAAGTTTATATGAATTCGTAACATGTGTCAACATCCCTATTGCTGATTTTCAGTCTGCCCCCTAGGTTCGAACTTAGATGTTAGACGAATTTTTAAATTAATGGCAAAAGCGATATAGGTAGTCACTAGTGCACGATAGCCTATACCTATATAGGTCCTCAGAGCGTTAATGGAACAATTGTTTTATTCACTGAAGTGAAAACGATGAGCAATATTATGCAAGGTTACGCAGCACTTAGCCAATGATGCATACAGCGTTGAAATATTTCATTGTCGTTCGTTTTTAACAAAAGAATTGTTTACCATGAAAATATTCGACGTCTTCAAAAGAACGAGGACCTTAGAGGTCGAATAACAATTACATACACTGTCAGAGTCAAATCACAATTTATAGGTTGTGTGGCCAACCTATACGTTTTACCAGGGGTAGACTTCCTTTGCAGGAGGTCGTCTAGGTGGGTACCCCAACAGTGCCAGTTATTCTACCGCCTGAGCAGTGATGTGCAAACATTACTGTGCTCCGGTAGGAGGGCACTGTAGCTAGTGTAATTACTGGGCTAAAGAGTCTTAACATCTTACGACTCTTGAGTAAGAAGCGTTGGTGCAGTGCTCCTAGAATTTCACATAATTGTGAAATCCTAGGTAACACTGTACTGATTATGGGCAGACGTTATCTCTTAACATCAGGAGAGCGTCTTGCTCGTCTTCTACATCATCACATAAAAAAAAAAAAAAGTTTCAGGTCGCCAAGATTACTACACCTGCAACTTAACCAGACGACTGCCTCCTACATATCTAATAGTAAACAGCCGGGATCCATAGTTTACGTGCCTTCAAACCCCGTTGGGGTCCAGGCGAAAAGTTCTTGCCACACAGATTTGAACCCAGGGCCTCCGGATTACAAGACGTACGACCGCTGAGCCACGGACGCAACAGGGGTTATAGGTTTAGGCACGGCATGAGTGTCAGAGCAGCTGATTTGTCAAACAGTCAGTTAATTTGTTAGATGGCTGATGGCAGCTAATTTGTCAAATTACGTTGATTGTCTAATAATATCCGACAAACGAACAAGGGCCTTAGAGGTTGAATTCTATCAAGTGAGTTAAATTAGATATTAAATTGCGTACATTACTTGCTTAAACCTCCTCATTAATAGGAGTAAAGTAACAAAAGCAGCAATGTACATTGAAGTTGTCATCAATCGTAGTGGGTGAGAATTAGCCAATAGCCCCTCTGGGCTGAAAAGTCGTCATCTTAAGACTCTTGAGTAAGAAGCAGTGCAGTGCACCTTCAATTTCACATCATTGTGAAATCCTGGGTGGCACCGTACTGATTAGCGTTATCTCTTACTGTTAGGAAGTCGTTTTGCTCGGCTTCTCACTTCTTTGCATAAAAAAAAAAACTATTTAGATATCTACGCGCGGCGGTTTTACCCTGAAAAGTATCTTATGTGCTATTCCACAGTCAAAGTAAACGAGCAAGGCGCTCCCTGATTTTAGATTGAGATTTGAACCCAGAGGGGCTATTGGCTAATTCTCACCCACTACGATTGATGGCAACTTCAATGTACATTGCTGCTTTTGTTACTTTACTTATATTAATAAGGAGGTTTAAGCACGTAATGTACGCAATATTGTCTATGGATTCTAGTGTTTTACATGTCGTTTTGCGATAGCCAATAGCCCTCAGGTCCTCCAGATTACAAGCCAGACGTACGACGATTGAGCCACGGACGCTACAAGGTTTAACCATGGCCTGTGACAAAGAGGCAGCTGATTTGTCAAACAGTCAGCTAATTTGTTAGATGGCTGATGACAGCTAATTTGTCAAATTACGTTGATTGGCTAATAATATCCGGTGGCGGACTAATAAGCCGTCATTACAGCTAGTTCCGGTGTTAACTTACAACGATTCGGATAATTTGAGCGTTTTTTATTTGGTTTTATTGTCGAACTACTAATACCATGAGAATTTGTTTATGCAAACAAGTGAAATTGTAAAAATACTTTTTAAAAACAAGCTTTTATTATTATTACCATATAGCATCATATAGTACTCGTCAAGACGAATCAAATGAGCCCAAACTCGATGGGATTGCGCCGTTTAATTACGGAGTTCCTATGGTCACCTTTGAGTTCCATCATCAGATCAGCTCGATGCCATAATAATATTGCATTGTCATCCGATTTATAAAGGCATGCAAATTTTCAGCTCAATCAGAAATCGGGAAGTGGATCAAATTAAACTTGCAAGATTTGATTACAGACAGACATACATAGGTGAAAATAAACAAGTGAAATTAAAAACAAGTGAAATTTTAAAAATACTTTTTAAAAACAAGCTTTAATTATTGTTATCATCTTGCATCATAAAGTACTCGTCAAGACGAATCAAATGAGCCCAAACTCGATGGGGTTGCGTTGTTTTATGACAGAGTTCCTATGGCCACCTTCCAGCTCCATCATCAGATCAGCTCGATGTCATAAAAATATTGCATTGTCATCCGATTTACACACGCATGCAAATTTTCAGCTCAATTGGAAACCGGGAAGTGGGTCAAATTAAACTTGCAAGATTTGATTACAGACAGACAGACAGACAGACAGACAGACAGACAGACAACAGACAGGTGAAAGTAATATAAAGCTTGTAAAATACTTTTTAAAAACAAGCTTTAATTATTGTTATCATCTTGCATCATAAAGTACTCGTCAAGACGAATCAAATGAACCCAAACTCGATGGGGTTGCGTCGTTTAATTACGGAGTTCCTACGGCCACCTTCCAGCTCCATCATCAGATCAGCTCCATATCATAATAATATTGCATTGTCATCCGATTTATACACATGCATGCCAAATTTCAGCTTAATCAGAATCGGGATGTGGACCAAATTAAACTTGCAAGATTTGATTACAGACAGAGAAATAAAAGCATGTAAAAACAAGTGAAATTTAAAAAATACTTTTTAAAAACAAGCTTTAATTATTGTTATCATCTTGCATCATAAAGTACTCGTCAAGACGAATCAAATGAGCCCAAACTCGATGGGGTTGCGTTGTTGTATGACAGAGTTCCTATGGCCACCTCCCAGCTCCATCATCAGATCAGCTCGATGTCATAAAAATATTGCATTGTCATCCGATTTATACACATGCATGCCAAATTTCAGCTCAATCAGAAATCGGGATGTGGACCAAATTAAACTTGCAAGATTTGATTAGGTACAGACAGAAATAAAAGCATGTAAAAATTATGTCCTTCAGGTATCACCACGCCTATTCACGTGCAATAGGTGTAGTTAACAACCGTTAAAATATTATTAAAATGCTTTGTTCTACATGTTATAACAATATAACATTATCTACCTTGTATAACAATAGTATTTGTATAATTGTCATGACTGAAACGGCCTTACTTTGATCCTCATTTCAAGATCATGCGTGACATCTTATATCACGGTAAATGAGAATCTACATAATGTTTATTCAAAGACCTTAGAACCTCATTGTGTTTATTACAAGCTTTTATTTACTTGTCTGTTGTCTGTCTTTCTGTCTGCAGTCTGTCCGCAGTCTGCAATCAAATCTTACGAGTTTAATTTGATCCACTTCCCGGTTTCCGATTGAGCTGAAGTTATGCTAGCACGTGTAAATCGTATGACAATGCAATATTATTGACATCGCGCTGATCTGATGATGGAGCTCGAAGGTGGTCGAACTTCGTAATTAAACAACGCAACCCCATCGAGTTTGGGCTCGTTTGCTTCATCTTGACGAGTTCTATGATGCTAGAATAAAAGCTTGTTTTTAAAAAGTATTTTTTTAAATTTCATTTGTTTACAAGTGGATGGGCGATAGCTAGGCCTGCTAAACTCGTCAAGTTTGACGGCAAAGATATCGTAAAATGTATTTTTACTTGAAAATTAATTATGTATTCAACCAATAGAGTTGAACGACACTACTATGTTAAGTGACTCTAAAGTATACCTACTTGTGCGATAGACGATAATGTATGCAAATTTGTTCTGGCAGATCGAGTAGACAACTGTTATAATGGTCTTAACCCCCGACTAAAAGGAAGAGTGTTAACATCTCGCGCTTGGAAACATGTGACTTTTACAAGCTTTTAATTACTTTCACCTGTCTGTTGTCTGTCTGTCGGTCTGTCTGTCTGTCTGTAATCAAATCTTGCAAGTTTAATTTGACCCACTTCCCGATTTCCAATTGAGCTGAAAATCTGCATGCGTGTGTAAATCGGATGACAATGCAATATTTTTATGACATCGAGCTGATCTGATGATGGAGCTGGAAGGTGGCCATAGGAACTCCGTCATAAAACATCGCAACCCCATCGAGTTTAGGGTCATTTGATTCGTCTTGACGAGTACTTTATGATGCAAGATGGTAATAATAATAAAAGCTTGTTTTTAAAAAGTATTTTTAAAATTTCACTTGTTTATACAACGAAGTAAGAAGACAAACAAGACGCTTTTCTGATGGTAAGATATAACGCTGTCCATAATCAGTACAGTGCTATTCAGGATTTTACAAAGGTAAAATTCTGGGTGTTCCTTCTTACTTACTTGAGAGTCATTAGATGTTAAGTTCCTTCTTACTTACTTGAGAGTCATTAGCCCTCCTACCGAAGTAATGTTTGCACATCACTGCTCAGGCTGTAGAATAACTGGCACTGTTGTAAAAATAATTGGGGTTTTTATACCAACCACAGACTCCAACAGATAGGCTACCTGTCTTTTGCTTAGCCATGTCTCTAAGAACATTCACTATTGTAGGTCAATAGTAATTGTTATAATGGTCTTAACCCCCGACCAAAAGGAGGTGTTAACACATTATCTCTATGTGCACATGAAGCTGACCTTAACTCCCAGTTGTTTTATGCAACGAAGTAAGAAGACGAGCAAGACGTTCTCCTAATGGTAAGAGATAACGCTGTCCATAATCATTACGAGATTTCACAATGATGTAAAATTGTAGGTGCATTGCAACAATGCTCCTAATTCAAGAGTCATAAGATGTTAAGACTCATCTGAGCACCGCTTGAGCAGTGATGTGAAAACATTACCTACGAGCTTCGGTAGGGCACTGCAGGTAGTATGATTACTGGCCTGAAGAGTCAACATCTTTTACACTAAACGATTTGTGATTATGTATTTAGATTCATTTTTAACCCCCGACGCAAAAACGACGGGGTATTATAAGTTTGACGTGTCTGTCTGTGTGTGTGTGTGTGTGTGTGTGTGTTTGTGTGTCTGTCTGTGTCAGTCTGTGGCATCGTAGCTCCCGAACGAATGAACGGATTTTGATTTAGTTTTTTTTGTTTGGAAGTAGAGTTAGTCGAGAGTGTCCTTAGCCATGTTTGGTGGAAATCCAAGATGGCCGCCGCTACAAAATGGCGGATTACTTTTTTATTCCACAATCCCCTCAATATGGGTATCAAATGAAAGGGTTTAACTAATAGAATACAACCCACTATATAAAATTTAAAATCCAAGATGGCCGCTACCACAAAATGGTGCATTACGTATTGTGTGGGGGGTTTTTAAATTTTTTTAATTTAATTCACTTGTAAATAACGGCATAAACTCACTTGTATTTACTTCGGCTCCGTGCCGACCGTTTCGATCCTGTACGAGGATCTTCTTAGGGGAAGGGAGCGCGTACGCTTGTTCAGCTACCTCCCTGAAGAAGATCCAGGTACAGGATCCGAACGGAAACAAAGACGAATCTAAATCAAAGAATTTATTGCTGTCAAAAGCCTATTACAGTGTTCATGATTTTTTATTGGATAAAAATGTATAGTAGGTATTAATTTTACATTTTATTGACATATTATATCCTATTTCTTGATTGACATATTCTACATAACTAATTCCTAATTTTGACATTGTTTTATCATCATCATCATCATCATCCACAGCCCTCTACATCCCACTGCTGGGCATAGGCCTCCTTCATGTTATGCCACTCAACCCTGTCCTGTGCCAATCTGGTCCATGTGCGACCCGCCACTTTTATCAAATCGTCCATCCATCTGGCCGCTGGACGACCGACACTGCGTTTGCCTGTCCTTGGCCACCATTCAGTCAATATCTTACTCCACCTGTCATCACCTTGCCTAGCTAGGTGGCCTGCCCAACTCCATTTGAGTCCCATTACCCTCCCATTGTTGTATAATTGACATTTATTATGTGTATCAATAATAATTACATATTGCATGTCGAAAGGCAGATTATGGCGCTCTAGAGGTATAATCCTAAATTGTTCCATCTTATTGTAACCATTTTCGCAATCAATAAATGAATTATGAATTATACTCACGAAAGATGTTAAGACTCTTCAGCCCAGTAATTTACTAGCTAGTGTCCTACCGAAGCACAGTAGTGTTTGCACATTAATGCTCACAAGGTTTGGTCCCGTTATAAGATTTTTTATTTTTCCCATGGCAATACCAGAAATGCCACAAATGACTCTGTCAGTCAAGTCAGAATTCAGTCAAGTTTTTGTTATGAAAGATATTTACTGTTTACATTTTTTATTTGGTTTATTTTTATTATTTATGATTGACTTAAAAGGATACTTATTTAAGTATATAGTAAGTTTATGATATACCTACTACCCATCCTGCGGTTTTGTCCGCTGAAAAGTATCCTATGCGTCCAAGGTCAGCCGTACAATCAACTACAAAGAGATGTATCCATGTTAGTCTTACAAAATGAAGGAACTTTTAGTATGCAAAAATTATTTACCCTTTGTGACATTTTCAGTATCCACCAAATCTTATACTATATTCGATTCATTTTAAATGCCATTATTATGTATCACCTAAGGAAAAGTAGTGGGATACATCATTGTTGCATATTAAACGAGTCGATGATAATATAAAGTTTTATTGCTACTACAAATGTCACGAACCAAGGGTAGTTCATTGTGGCAAATGAAAATTTACTTCATTTTGTAAGCATAACATGGATACATCTCTTTGTAGTTGACTGTACATATCTATATTATTTATTTACGCATATCCCTGTACAACAGAAATAACAAGCAAAAATATAAAAGAACTTTTTAAAAACAAGCTTTTATCATTATTACCATCTAGCACCAAAGTACTCGTCAAGGCGAATCAAATGAGACCAAACTCGATGGGGTTGCGTCGTTTAATTACGGTTACGGAGTTCCTATGGCCACAATCCAGCTCCATCACCAAATCAGCTCGATGTCATGATAATATTGCATTGTCATGCAAAAATACATGCATGCAAAATTTTTGTGCAATCGGAAAATAAAAGCTTGTTAAAACTGGCCAAGAGCTATTTAATCGGACTCGCACACGAATCGAAGAGTGCCGTACCATTCTCTGTACAATATTAGACACTTTATTATGTTTATGTAAAGAACTAAGAAGACGAGCAAGACGCTCTCCTGATGGTAAGAGATAACGCTGCCCCTAATCAGTACAGTGCTACCCAGGATTTCACAATGATGTTTGCACAATTCTGCTCAGGTGGTAGAATAACTGGCACTGTTGGGGTACCCACCTAGGCGACGTCCTGCAAAGGAAGTCTACCTCTGGTAAAACTCTGCCAGTGTAAGTAGGGTAATCTGTTCTGTCAGAGTATTAACCCCAATTATTATAACAAGTGAAATTTAAAACAAGTGAAATTTTAAAAATACTTTTTTAAAACAAGCTTTAATTATCATTACCATCTAGCGTCATATAGTACTCGTCAAGACGAATCAAATGAGCCCAAACTCGATGGGGTTGCGTTGTTTAATGACAGAGTTCCTATAGCCACCTTCCAGCTCCATCATCAGATCAGCTCCATGTCATAATAATATTGCATTGTCATCCGATTTACACACGCATGCAAATTTTCAGCTCAATTGGAAACCGGGAAGTGGGTCAAATCAAACTTGTAAGATTTGATTACAGACAGACAGACAGACAGACAGACAACAGACAGGTGAAAGTAATACAAGTGAAATTTAAAAAATACTTTTTAAAAACAAGCTTTAATTATTGTTATCATCTTGCATCATAAAGTACTCGTCAAGACGAATCAAATGAGCCCAAACTCGATGGGGTTGCGTTGTTTAATGACAGAGTTCCTATAGCCACCTTCCAGCTCCATCATCAGATCAGCTCCATGTCATAATAATATTGCATTGTCATCCGATTTACACACGCATGCAAATTTTCAGCTCAATTGGAAACCGGGAAGTGGGTCAAATCAAACTTGTAAGATTTGATTACAGACAGACAGACAGACAGACAGACAACAGACAGGTGAAAGTAATACAAGTGAAATTTAAAAAATACTTTTTAAAAACAAGCTTTAATTATTGTTATCATCTTGCATCATAAAGTACTCGTCAAGACGAATCAAATGAGCCCAAACTCGATGGGGTTGCGTTGTTTAATGACAGAGTTCCTATAGCCACCTTCCAGCTCCATCATCAGATCAGCTCGATGTCATAAAAATATTGCATTGTCATCCGATTTACACACGCATGCAAATTTTCAGCTCAATTGGAAACCGGGAAGTGGGTCAAATCAAACTTGCAAGATTTGATTACAGACAGACAGACAGACAACAGACAGGTGAAAGTAATATAAAGCTTGTAATAATAGGCTTGGTTTCATGTCGTTTCATACAAAGTCCATTCAACATGCTATTTTTAGCCATGTTTATCTTGTCAATAAAGATAACGCCATCAAGCGTTAATTGAAACTCTGTATCGTATGTCCCTTTATTGTCTACATTTTTATGGTGAACGAGGGGACAGGGGGGGATTTATTATCCCGCCTTCTAGGTTTAGTTTGCTACCATCTACGGGCGCATCGTCGCTTAAGATCACGCGAGATTGTGGTCAAAAGGTTTAACATTTTTTTTATACTACGAAGTAACTAAAACAACAAAAACGGCACAACTCACGTCTAATATTGTCGAGAATATCTCGACCACGGTCTCGGACAATTACGATGTCCTTCATCAGGAGTTCACGCCTACAGTAACCGACGCGACGCTCACCACACACACTGCAATATTAGACGTGAGTTGTGCCGTTTTTGTTGTTTTAGTTATGGAGAACACTCGCAATAGTTTTAAAAATCGTACGACGAAGTGAGAAGACTAGCAAGACGCTCTTCTGATGGTAAGAGATAACGCTGCCCATTATTAGTACAGTGCTGCCCGTACACTGCGCCAGCGCTTCTTACTCAAGAGTCATGAGATGTTAAGACTCTTCAGCCCAGTAATTTCACTAGCTACAGTGCCCTCCTACCTGTGCACATTAATGTTTGCACATCACACCACAAACCCATGTGAATAGCAATATTCTCCTCTCCCTGCACGGTTGTCTGGAAGAGATCGCTTTTAGCGATAAGACCGCCAATTGTAACAGATAGATTATAATATTGTGTTTTATTTTTATGTTTATTTTTCTGTGTTCCAATAAAGAGTTATCTATCTATCTATCATCACTGCTCAGGCGGTAGAATAACTGGCACTGTTGGGGTACCCACCTAGTCGACCTCCTGCAAAGGAAGTCTACCCCCGGTAACATCACGAAAGTCGTGGTCACGAAAGGCTTAATATGTAGCGTTATCGAATGACAAAAGCCATGTTTTCACTAGGGGACATTTGTCTCGCGACCTTGTCGCCCGACACGAAATGTACGTGTCCCGCGACATGTCGCCCGACGTCACTTGCGACATTTACGGGTTGCAGGACTTGTCGCGTGTCGACGCTCGCAGAGCGTCGACACGCGCGATCTTCGTGTCCCTCGATCTTCGTGGCTAGTGTGAACAAGTCATATTATGTCGAGGGACAAAGTTGCAGAGACAAACTACGTGAATGTCGGACGACTTGTCTCCGCGACATGTCCCCTAGTGAAAACGTGGCTTTAAAATTTAAGAATGCGATGAATAGGATCGAATTGTGACTCACAATTCCTAATTTATCGCCTACGTATAGGTTTTATATTACCTACATCTTACATGTTTAATTAAGGCCTGTACAACAAGCGATATTCGCATGGAAATAATATTTAACCCCCGACGCAAAAAACGGGGTGTTATAAGTTTGACGTGTCTGTCTAACTGTATGTGAGCCCGTCAATATGGGTATCAAATGAAAGGGCTTAAACTAGTAAAATACAACGAACTATTATTAATTTATATTGCATTGGGGGTTTATTATCATCATAAACAAACACAAATGATTTTATTGTATGTTAACACTGACTGCGGAAAACACCAACGCTGTGTTTTTGAGGTTGAAACACGTGTGATGACGCACACAAACCTTGTGTTTTGTAAACTGATTCTACCTTACTGAATTAAGTCCTGTGGATAGTACCTACTAAAAACGCCGCCGCAGCTAAAATGTTAAAATTGTGTTGTTTGTAGCGTCCGTGGCCCAGTGGTCGTTGGTCCGACTTGAAAGCCGGAGGTCATGGGTTCAAATCTTAGTATGGCAAAGATTTTTGCCTGGACGCTACCTTGGCACGTAAATCTGTGTGTCCCGGCTGTTTCCTATAAGATATGTAGGAGGCAATCGTCAGGTCATGTTGCTGGCCCTGTAGTAATCTCGGCGACCTGAAACTGCAACATAAAAGTTAGCCACCCAACCTATAAATTGTGATTTGACTCTGACAGTGTAAGTAGGGTAACCTGTTCTGTTGGAGTATAAACCCTAATTATTAATTATTTTTATTGTTTCAGATTACCAACCGACAAGTGCCGCCATCTATCGGCGAAACCCCGGAACTAATATAATGAGACAGCGCCACCTGCCGTCGCCTCGCCCACAATGATCGCGCCCGTTTAACATGCCACGGTTAAAATATGCCGCGCTCGCACGGATTGTCGTCATATTATGCCTCTTTTGTCTGTGGCTTCAAATTATGCTCTCCGCTTCTAGCGGGGGCATGTATAGAGAAGGTATGTATTTAACTAGCTAATAATTGTAAATGTCATAGGCGATAGGTGTTCCAATATATTTCACACAACGCCATCTAGCCCCAGAATTCATTTGAATTGAATTGAAGAGCAGTTTGTGTTATGGCGCCAAAAACGGACACTTAAGTATAGGTATATATAGGTAATTTTCTTTTGTAAATATATAAATAGGTATTTATGTATGTATAGGTATTATAAGTACTTCTGTAATAAATACAGGAAACCACTATTCCTAGTGGTGGTGGTTCGGTTCCCCGAATCCGCAACCTTCTAAGGCCATCGTGTTACAGTGGTCGTCTAAATATAGACAAGTAACGCCATCTATCGGTGAAACCTCCGAACTAATATAATAATACAGCGCCATCTGTTTAACATGCCACGGTTAAAATATGCCACGCTCGCACGGATTGTCGTCATACTATGCCTTTTTTTTTCTGTGGCTGCAGATTATGCTCTCCGCTTCTAGCGGGGGTATTTATAGAGAAAATATGTGTTTTTTGTTATATTAATATTGGGTTATTCGGTTATCTTATGACATCATTTCGTATAATTTGTAATTTTCATATCATATTAATGTTAGCATAATTATTAATTTTACCTATCATTTCAGTTATTTTATATTATAACGATATATTTTTATTACTATTTTATCTTTGTGGATTGCAAATTAATTGATTTCTTAATCCTTAAAAATATTATTATCTTTTTTAATTTGATCAATTTTTAATATTATGTACCTACTTAATTTTCCTTTATAATAATATGATTTAAATTATATTTTATTATCTTTGATGTATCACTGACATGCCATTTTAACAACAATTAAAGAACATAACAGAGAACAGAACAAGAACAGAGGAAGAGTAGAGTTTATGTTTATGGTAAACAGAATCTGAATATTGCAATAATATATGTATTATTATGTATTTCATATAATACCATCTAGCCTCAACAAACCTTGTGTCATGGCGCCTATAACGTACACTGTACACAATACTTTTTTTGTTAATATATAAGTATTTATACGTATGTATGTGTGCTGGTTTTCTGTATGTATTATAAGTACATACGTATTAAAATATTTGAACTTTTATAGTAATAGTCCGCTCTTATACGCAAATTTATATAGATATCCAAATTTAGTTCAACATTTTATTTTAATCCAATAGCAGCAATTTTACAAACTTTTTCTAGTTTGACTCATGGTAAGACCCCCATAACTATAACATGTTATCTAAAGTACAAGGCCTAAAATACAAGCGCCCATGTTTTGTTGGCGCGGTAATTACATTTTTATGTAAAATGCGTCATTAAGTTGAACGTCTTTTAATGTCAAGCTATGTTAATTACGATAGTTTAAAGTTCAAATAGATATTTTTTTTAAACAACAAAGTAAAAAAACGAGTAAGACGTTCTCCTGATGGTAAGAAATAACGCTGTCCATAGTTAGTACAGTGCTACCCAGGATTTTACGAAGGTAAAATTTTGGGTACACTGCGAAAACCCTTCTTATTTGAGAGTCATAAGATGTTAAGACTCTTTCTTTCTAATTTCACTAGATATGCACAAGGACGGATTACGGATTTAGGGGAGGAGGGGGGGATTAATGACATACCTCGTTGTCTGGTAGAGATCGTTAATAGCTATAAGGCCGCCACTTGTTACACTTAGATTAATTATGTCGTACCATTAAGTTTTTTGTTGTGTTGCATATTTTGTGGTGTTTCAATAGAATTAAATACCTACTTATAGTTAATACATTTAAATTTAAGGCTCATAGGGGCAATTTTAGCTTAAATATGTCCGTGTATGCTTAATGCGTATTAAAATTTAAAATACTGAGTTTAGTCCGTGTTTGAATTTGATTTGCTTTGATGTTTTGAAAGTTGAGGAAGCGAAAGAGGTGTGTCAGGATCGTACCAAGTGGAGGGAAATAGTCTCTGCCTTTTTTTTTTTGACCCAGGAAAAATGCGTTACGCATCATCACCCCACGCCGGGGGGCGCGGGGCGGTATGTGGGACTCCCCCGCCAGAGATGGGAGCGGCGGGGATACCCACTAAAAAACCTGGGGTGTTCCTGCGGGACGCCATAGTGCCGGGGCAGCGGGTACGCCGAAGCACTCATCCGCGGCAAATAGTCTCTGTCTACCCCAACGGGAACCAGGCGTGACTTTTTTTTTATGTGTAGTAGTAGAAGACGAGCAAGACGCTCTCCTGATGTTAAGAGATAACGGCTGCCCATAATCAGTACAGTGTTACCTAGGATTTCACAATTATGTGAAATTTTAGGAGCACTGCACCAACGCTTCTTACTCAAGAGTCATAGGATGTTAAGACTCTTTAGCCCAGTAATTTCACTAGCTACAGTGCCCTCCTACCGGAGCACAGCAATGTTTGCACATTACTGCTCAGGCGGTAGAATAACTGGCACTGTTGGGGTACCCACCTAGACGACCTCCTGCAAAGGAAGTCTACCCCCGGTATTATATGTATGTATGTGCTGAATTTGATCCATAATCATACTAATATTATAAATGCGAATATATTATGTCTAGCTATCTGTAACCATTTCATCAACCAACCAACGTTTTATTTCAGATTTTAACCCTAAAGAGATACAGCTGAAATTTTTATTGGTAAAAAACGCAAGATCTCATTATGAAGGTGTTATTTTTGTTTTTTGGCACCAATGTTATGTTGCACCAGGGTTAAATTATTTTTTTTATATTTTGGGGTAGTTTGAAAATGTTATTAAAATAGGTACATAAATACAGTATGATACACTAATATTTTAAATGCGAAAGTTTGTGAGTATTGCTACTTCTTCACGCCTAAACGGATGGACTGATTGAGCTGGATTAGAGCTTTGGTATAGAGATAGCTTAGACCCTGGAATAACACAAAGACTATAGTAAAGCGGGTAAAACCGCTGGGCGCGGCTAGTATTTCTTAAATATAGAACACATTTATTCCCAATAATTGTTCCTTTAGGCAGTTCCTTCAAAGGAACTAATTGGACTTTTTCTTCCCATTAGTTCGACAAAGTCCCATTAGTTCGAAAAAGTCCCATAAGTTCTTTTAAAGAACTATGCGTTATTGATGCGTGCTGATGCTTTTAAGAACTGTTTAAAAGAACTACTGGGAATAGACGCATATTGTGTATACTTAATCAAAAAATATACATAAATATGTTTATTTAATTTTTCAAATACATCCTAATCCAGATCCCATTTTCCAGATATTAACCCGGGATTTTCAGTTTTGCGTACTAACAGATTAGTGGCGATAAAAGGTTTCCCTTCTTTTCTTTATTTTCTGTGTCGTCTTTTATCATCTAAATGTTTTGTTTCACCGTTTTCGATAAGAGATGGCGCCACTACAAGCTTAGACTGGTGTCAATCTTTTGTGGCAAATGCTTAGAAATGTACTGAGGGCCTATTGGCTATCGCGAAACAACATTTAAACACTAGAATCCATAGACAATTTTGCGTACATTACTTGCTTAACCCTCCTTATTAATATGAGTAAAGTAACAAAAACAGCAATGTACAATGTACATCAATCGTAGTGGGTGAGAATTAGCCAATAGCCCCTCTGGGATCGTGTCGTTGTTGAAATACGAACGAAAACGAATAACGACCATCATCTCAGTACTTTATATATCACACAACAAACCCATGTGAATAGCAATATTCTCCTCTCCCTGCACTTGTCTGGAAGAGATAACATCTTACTGTTTTTTTTTTTTTTTATGTGATGAAGTAGAAGACGAGCAAGACGCTCTCCTGATGTTAAGAGATAACGGCTGCCCATAATCAGTACAGTGTTACCTAGGATTTCACAATTATGTGAAATTCTAGGAGCACTGCACCAACGCTTCTTACTCATGAGATGTTAAGACTCTTTAGCCCAGTAATTTCACTAGCTACAGTGCAGTCTGATATTATAAACGTGAAAGTTTATAAGAATGGATGTCTGGATGTGTGTTTGTTACTCTTTCACGCCTAAACGGGTGGATCGATTTAGCTGAAATTTGGTATAGAGATAGCTTAGACCCTGGAATAACACATAGGCTACAGAACACCGGGTAAAACCGCTGGGCACAGCTAGTAGATTATAAAATTGTGTGTTATGTTAAAGTTTATTTTTCTGTGTTCAATAAAGTGTTTACTATCTATCTCTCCTTTTTTCTTTAAGCCGTAAATGATTGGTGCTTGTCTAGATAACACATTTTTCATCTAAATATTTGACTATTTTCGATAAGAGATGGCGCCACTAATCACGACATATTTTTAAGTGTAAAATAACTTTTTATGTATTATTTTGTGGGTTTTATATCGACGAGTGACCGTTTTGATCACACATTAATATTATGACGATTTTTGGAATATAAATTTGACGATTTTGGTTTCTATTTTTTTACTACTAATATTATCAACGCGAAAGTTTGTAAGAACGTATGGAGTATGGACGTCTAGATGTATGTTTGTTACTCATTCACGCCTAAACGGGTGAACTGATTGAGCTGAAATTTTGTATAGAGATAGCTTATACCCTGAAATAACATATTACAGCGGGTTAAACTACTGGACGCGCCTAGCATAATATTATATTCTTTATTGCTAAAAATTATATTCTCCATGGGACCAAAGCATTCTGCAACTAACCTAACTACTCCCTGCATCCTTTTTCATTTTATTTAGTTTATTTTTATTTTGCAGATACTAACCTTAACGAGTCCTCCACTAATACCCAAACTACATTACAAGGTTTAATTTTTATTTTATTTTATGTGTATGTCGATTTTAATACATAAAAAATATACATTATATTGTCAAATATAGACCTATCTGTAGAAAAAAGTTACATCTGAAAAAATCCTACTTTACAGGAGAGAACTTTGAAGTTCGATTTTGCTTTTTTGAGTATTTAATATTCTATATTTCTTAGTTTGTATATCTAAGTTACCACCAACCAAGTGTGATTTTTTGTTACTCCTTTCCCTGCACGGTTGTCTGGAAGAGATCGCTTTTAGCGATAAGACCGCCAATTGTAACACCCTTGTATACTATGTAACAATATTTTTAAGTTTTTGTTTTCATGTGGAGTTTCAATAAAGAGTTGTGTATTGTGTATTGTATTGTATTGCTTTATCTTATTTGACCCTGGAATAAAATATATAATGTGTATTCCAAGGTCAAAAAAGTCTCAAGTCAAACTTGAAATAGCTCTGTGAAGTAGGATTTTTTCAGCTGTAACTTTTTTCTACAGAAAGGTCTAATAATGAGTTGCGTTATACACATACATATAATCTTTCATGTAAATACGAGTATATATTATATGAAATGTGTTATTTTGCTAAGATATTTATGTATATTCGTCATGTATATTGCTTCGCTTAATAATACACGATATATTATATTTAATTTATGTAGGTATGTCGTTATTTTTCCCACATAAAAGTACTATATCGATGTATGTACGTATGTTGATGATATTCGTAAATTTTTACTGTTCGTTAATAATAAAATATTTAAATATATGTACGTAAATATGACACAACTGTTTAAAATGTAAAGTTAGTTATGTTTAAAAATAATGGGTATATAATAGAAGTTAATAGAGGTACATTATTGTAGTGGTACACCTATCATTCTACATCTCTGCAAGTTATTCACCCGCCAAGCAACGTGCAGGCATTACTGGGGTCCTAGACAAGCGTGCGTCGTTTGTCGCTATCGATAAAAAAATGTACTGAGATGATTGTCGTTTTCATATGCTTTTCCATAGCGACTGTCATTCCAGTACATTTTTTAATAGAACTCTGTACTGAATAATCATAAGAGCAGCGTTGTCTCTTACCATCAGGAGAGCGTCTTTGCTCGTTTCTTACGTCACTACATAGTATAAAATAAAGTTGCTTTACGCGTCTGTCTGTCCCTAAATATGCTTATATCTTTAAAACTACGCAACGGATTTTGATGCGGTTTTCATTAATAGATAGAGTGATTCAAGAGGAAGGTTTATATGTATAATACATGCATAATATAGTAGAGAAACACTTTATAATTTTCTGTTAAGCGCTTATAATTATCTGTTATAAAAAAATGCAATCTAATTCAAATGTTTACAGCTTTTAAACATAAACGTTGCTGTAATTACAATACGTGAGAATTTCCCGTGACAAAACAATGTTAAATACTATAAATATTGTGAAAATGCACCGGAAGAATGTGAAATTTCACGACAAAATCTGTTATAATATAGCTGTATCTATCGGTAAATTAAACGTCTTGAGCTTCCGCGGACGTTTAATTTACCGATGGACGTTTAATTTACTAGGCGGGCGGGCGGTTAAGCGGCCGCGATCTTCATTTTGTTCCTGCCCGCGTTCGCTTTATATGTGACAGGTTACGTAAAAATTCGAACATTACAAAAATTCCGTCCCGCAACGCGACCGCTTTCCCGCCTTTGTGTGGCGTCACCTTTAGCGTTTAATACAAGCGTTTGGTGCTTTAGTAACCCTAGAGGTTTTAATGTAATAATCTATACTCTTAACAGTATGTTCAAAATTATTTCTTGTGTAAGCATCGGGTTTTGGTCATTATCACAATTTGGGACACCCTGTGTATTATTTGTCAATATGTCTAATTTCAAACCACTTTCATTTCTAGAAAATTCAACCTCGATCTTTACGCGCTAATGAAAGCGCCAAAAGATCCTTGTGTTTATGTATTGGGGTTAATAATAGTTAGTTCCTAATTTCGACCGATAGATGGCGTTATTTTCAAACCGTATATTTTCATTGGTCTACTAAAAATCGTGTAGATTTTTGGTTTCTACAAGCGTTGTGTGCCTTATTCTATTGTAAACACCTAAATATTGCAAGAGTAGCTTGTTAAACGTCGGACTACTCTTGACGCAAGATAATAGTTGATTAGTCTTGAGAGATGGCGTCGTGTGCTACCAATGTATGATATGACTCTAAGAACATTTCATTTTTGTTGGTTAATAGTAATATGCGCAATAGCCAATCTGATCCGACGATCCAAAAAATCAAAAGTCATGTATAGTAACGCCATCTATCGTCACAAAACAGGGACTAACTGCCAGTTTACACCAGTTAATCTAAATGCTCCTTTGTTTTCGTTTCCAGAAGAGCTGATGAACGCCAATGAGACTTCAGAACAAGTGCTTGCCTTGGTGCCTCCTGAACTTCACAAGTATTTGACTGTCCACGCTAAAAATGCTTCGGGTAAGTACTTTAGAATGAAAGGTATGATGACCTGTGCATAGTCGACGCCTATAGACGTCTACAACATTAGTGGTGATGTCGACACGGTGTTGATCATTGCCGTCGTATTGTCGGACTAGAAGTCAGGGCGAACCCCTCCCTCCCCGGCTTCACTGAAAACCATGCCGGAACATGGTCGTACGACCAAACGAATTTTAATTTCTTCGTGGTGAGGGTGCCGACCAGCCGTCTACCGACCTTCATGAAGGAAGACTTCAGGCCGCAGGGAGTCGTGTTTCGGTAATTCCGAGGTCGACTTCCTGCTGACTCTGCGCGCAACACGTCGCCGGCGCCTAGTGGTACCTAGTTTTTAAGTTTATTAAATTTTATGTATGTTAGTAGTAGAAGACGAGCAAGACGCTCTCCTGATGGTAAGATATAACGCTGGCCATAATTAGTACAGTGCTACCCAGTATTTTACAAAGGTAAAATTCTGGGTGCGCTGCGCCAACGCTTCTAACTTGAGAGTCATAAGATGTTAATACTCTTCAGCCCAGTAATTTCACTTGCTACAGTGCCCTCCCTCAGATAGAAGGAATTTTATTTTTTCACGGGCATCAAGCGGCCGTAGACCTACGTAAATGGTAAAAACTTCAACTCTTACAGGTTCTGAAGAAAAAGGGTCTTGACTCTTGACAGACAGACAGACGGGTGATCTTATAAGTGTTTCGTTTTTTTTCCTTTCGAGGTACGGAACCCTAAAAGTAAATTCTACGTATATTTCAACAATTTTCACTTAGGGTCGGCCCGCCTCTGTCTGTCCTCAACTTAAAAACAATCTGTTAATTCCAGGTAACTCCACAGAATCTGGCCCTAAGAACATAACAGAGATCCGCCGAGCGATCCAGAGATACAACGAAGCTCAGACCATATACAATGAGGACATCTTCGGACCCGTCCAGAATGACACCATTATTATTGCTATACAGGTAAGAAACTAGCAGAAAAATAAAAGGGTTACGTCCAAAAAAAGTTAGCAAAAAGTTAAGGTCTCTGGGTCACTCATCCAAATACGTACGCGCATAACATTGCTTAACTTCGATGATTACGTACTTTAAACAAGTGAAATTTACAAAAAACTTTTTAAAAACAAGCTGTTATTATTATTATCATTTAAAGTAGGTACTCTTTAAGACGAATCAAATGATTCCAAATTCGGGTTGCGTTGTTTTATTACGTAGTTCCTATAGCCATGTTCCAGCTTCATCATCAAAACAGCTCGATGTCTTTATTACAGACAGACAGACAACGGACAGGTGAAAGTAAATAAAAGCTTGTATAAAACATATACATTTATAGGTTTACTATATAATATTAGGATACGAAAAATTTTGGTATTGCCATCTTCCTGCGAGCTAAGATCAAGTCGTCCCCTTTCAAACCTTCCGTGGTTACTTTCTTTGGGAACAATTTGGACTCCTGAAACAAAACTTACTGTTACTTTTACCTTAAAACAACAGAAATAATATTACAAGCTTTTAATTACTTTCACCTGTCTGTTGTCTGTCTGTCTGTCTGTAATCAAATCTTGCAAGTTTAATTTGATCCACTTCCCGGTATCCGATTGAGCTGAAATTTGACATACATCATCGGATAACAATGCAATATTATTATGACATCGAGCTGATCTGATGATGGAGCTGGAAGGTGGCCATAGGGACTCCGTAATTTTACGACGCAACCTCATTGAGTTTTGATTACAAAACTGCGTCAAGATTTGATTACAGACAGACAGACAAACAGACAAGTGAAAGTAAATAAAAGCTTGTAATAAATACCGGTTTAATCAAGAAAGCCAGTCGTTTCTCCTTCTTTTTCTTCAAGATTCGTTCTCTCTTCATCTTGATATCATACTGGTACAGATGCTCGTAACCTGGACGCCTCTGCATCCAGATGA
This sequence comes from Hemithea aestivaria, assembly GCA_947507615.1. Classification (NCBI taxonomy): domain Eukaryota; kingdom Metazoa; phylum Arthropoda; class Insecta; order Lepidoptera; family Geometridae; genus Hemithea; species Hemithea aestivaria. Next base: position 1,795,593 of record OX382353.1, on the reverse strand, counting down.
ACTGGTTTTCCTCCGGGATACCTTGTTGGAACCTGAATTTTCTTGGTACCTGAAGATAAAGTTAGATGAGTAACTCTTCATTGCCAAACAAGTGAAATTAAAAAAGACGTGTGGCACTCGGAGACTGCCGCGGTAAAGCTTTTGCATAGCATTTTTATCTATAGATGGAAAAACTAAAAAGTATCACCGCTGTGCCGGTCGGAGTGGGGGGTGTTAGGTTTTTTTCGTTACGGAATTTCTGGATTCGGTCCCCACGCTCAAGGACCGCGATAGAAGCTATGCAATAGCTTAAAAACTTTTTAAAAACAAGCTTTTATTATTATTACCATAAAGTACTCGTCAGGACTAATTAAATAAACCCAAACTCGATGGGGTTACGTCGTTTAATTACGGAGTTCCTATGGCCACCTTCCAGCTCCATCATCAGATCAGCTCCATATCATAATTGCATTGTCATCCGATTTATGCATGCATGCAAAATTTCAGCTCAATCAGACACCGGGAAGGGGGTCAAATTTAACTTGCAGACAGACAGACAACAGACAAGTGAAAGTAAATAAAAGCTTGTAAAAAGATCAGAAATTGTCGAAGCGGTTTAAAGTCCCCACAATAAGTTGAGGTTCCCCCAATAATAATAATCTTTATTGACGCCATTTTACCAGAGATAGACTTCCTTTGCAGGAGGTCGACTAGGAGGGTACCCCAACAGTGCCAGTTATTCTACCGCCTGAGCAGTGATGTGCAAACATTACTGTGCACAGGTAAGGCACTGTAGCTAGTGAAATTTCTGGCCTGAAGAGTCTTAACATCTTATGGCTCTTGAGTAAGTAGCGTTGGTGCAGCGCGCCTTCCATTTGCTATCCATATTGAGGTAATGAAAAATGTGCAATCAGCCATTTTGTAGCGACGGCCATCATGGACTGATAGTTATCAAACATAGCAATATAGCTAAACACTTTCTCGACTTCCAAACAAACCAAAATCGGTTCATCCGTTCGGGAGCTTCGATGCCACAGAAAGAGAGACACGTCAAACTTATAACACCCATCGTTTTTGCGTCGGTGGTCAAAAACATACTTTACCGTAAACTCGGTGGTAACTTCTTTCTTCGGCTTATATATCGGGATTTGAACTTGACTCTTGCGTTTCGCCACTCTCGCAAACATAACTCTTGGAAAATCTGGTTTCTGGTACCTATGGAACGAAACTTTTGTCATCATCATCTCAGCCGTAAGACGTCCACTGTTGAACATAGGCCTCCCCTTTGGACTTCCATATGTACCGGTTGGAAGCGACCTGCATCCAGCGTCTTCCGGCGACCTTTATAAGGTCAACTTAAAAAGAAACTTTAGGGAATCTTTTGTAAGTATAGATAAATTAATTAATCGTACATCTTCGTGGAGACAAAACTTCAGATCCAAGAATTACGAAATTTGGAAAATACTTTCTATTTTTACCGGGGGTAGACTTCCTTTGCAGGAGGTCGTCTAGGTGGGTACCCCAACAGTGCCAGTTATTCTACCGCCTGAGCAGTGATGTGCAAATATCACTGTGCTCCGGTAGGAGGGCACTGTAGCTAGTGAAATTACTGGGCTAAAGAGTCTTAACATCTCATGACTCTTGAGTAAGCGTTGGTGCAGTGCTCCTAGAATTTCACATAATTGTGAAATCCTAGGTAACACTGTACTGATTATGGGCAGCCATTATCACTTAACATCAGGAGAGCGTCTTGCTCGTCTTCTACTTCATCACATAAAAAAAATAAATATTATTACGTAGACAAGAAATGAAAGGATTTTGCGAAATTCCCACGGGAACAATATGGAAATCTGTAACCGCTCTGTGCCTGGCCGATAAAGCTGAAATTTGGTATAAGAATATAGTTTGAGTATCAGGGAAAGACACAGGATAGTTTTATTCCAGAAATCCCTTTTTAAGCGGGGGGAAAGAGAGGCGAAAATTATGTGTGAAGAATCTATTACTGCCTAGCTTAAGTTGAAATTTAATGTATTAGCTAGTTTATAAACTACAAATTAAACAGATTTTAAGTAAGAAAAACACGGGTTTCTTTCTAGCGGGTAAAATCGCTGGGTGATTAAGAAATATTTACCATACTAGATCCCAATGGTCCCTGTAAATCGGTTCGGGCATCAATATCTTCATCCAACGTAGAATGTCACACCTGTTGGAAAAGCATATACTCTTCAAGAGAAGAATGAGCCCAAACTCGATGGGGTTGCGTCGTTTAATTACGAAGTTCCTGTAGCACCTTCCAACTCCATCATCAGATCAGCTCTACGTTACAATAATATTGCATTGTCATTCGATTTATACATGCATGCAAAATGTCAACTCAATCAGAAATCGGGAAGTGGATCAAATTTAACTTGCAAGATTTGATTACAGACAGACAGACAGACCGACAGACAGACCGACACACAGACAGACGCACAGACCGACAGACAGAGTGACAACGGACCGGTGAAAGTAAATAATAATAAAAAAAACTTGAGGTGTCAAGGGACACCCGGATGGAACGAAGTTCGATTAATGAAAATATCTGGCTTGCTTTCTATAAGAGAGAAAGAGAGGGAGAGAGAGACAGACAGAGAAACATGCGCACGCCGCACAGCTTACAATAGCTTACTATAGCAAAAAGTATCGTGACAACTTTTCGTAAGATTTTTTTCCGTCTAGCCCCCTTTCACAACGCGCGATAAGGAACTTCGTTCCAAAAAGCAAACTCATCGCATATCACATACTCTCAAAAGCATACCCTTCTTCTGGCGCGGTGGGTTAAAAACTATAATAATGAGGAAAAATATTAGTTCACCTGCTCCAATTCTGCCTGATGCCCCAAGTCGGCCCAGTCCTAGATTTGAACCAAGTGGAATGTACAATCGGCCTACGAGGCGGTAGACCGCCACTGCGCACGAATCTTATGAAATCTAGGGAGTATTCACGACGAATTGCTTCTGTAATCGCCTGAAAAGTGAATTGTAACTAGTTTTTATGGTGGTAGGCTTCGGCCGTGGCTAGTTACCAACCATTGGGAATACCAGCGCTGGGTGTCTTACACACAGCACAATGCTGAGGTGTTATAAGTTTGACGTGTCTGTCTGTCTGTGTGTGTGTGTGTCTGTCTGTGGCATCGTAGCTCCCGAACGGATGAACGGATTTTGATTTAGTTTTTTTTGTTTGAAAGTAGAGTTAGTCGGAAGTGTTCTTAGCCATGTTTAGTGGAACTCGGTCCAAGATGGCCGCCGCTACAAAATGGCGGATAACTTTTTTCTTCCACGACCCCTTCAATATGGGTATCAAATGAAAGGGCTTGACTAGTAGAATACAACCATATAGAATACAACTATAGTAAATTTAAAATCCAAGATGGCCGCCACCACAAAATTGTGCATTACATATTGCATTAGGGTTTTTTTTTAATTTTTAATTTAATTCACTTGTTGTATTTCTTGTACGCTAAGCCGTCGAATAAATGTCTTTTCTTTATTTCTTTCGTTGGACAAAACCGTGTCGCCAAGCGCTCATGACCGTGTTCCGGCATGATGTTCAGTGAAGCCAGGGAATGATCCCGCCTTCTAGGTTTAATATTCCATCTACGGCCACATCATCTAACCTAAAAAAGGAAAAACAAAGGCTAACCTAAAATAAAAGTGCAAGTTGGACTTGCACACCGGGGGTTTCGCACAAAACATGTCGGCAAAAAGTTGGAGGACCACTGAGTAAACCTATCCAAATACGTACGCGCATAACATTGCTTACTTCGATTGATTATGAACTGACGATGCAAGCTTGAGATAGCAATTTACGTGCGTCCTTGTCCTTTACTTCATTACTTGAAAACTGATCGATTTTGATGACATATTAATGCCTCATTTTCTCCCTTTGGTAACCACTTATCATCAGGCGACCCGTCTACTTATGTGTCTGTCTGTACCATATAGATTGAGTTTAAGACCTTACCTGGATGTGATCGAAATAGTGGATATTAATTTCTGGTAGCTTAGAAGGATCTTCAAGCATCAGCAGTCTTAGGCCGTCAATTTTATTGTCGAGAATACAATCCTATAAACCAAAAGTATACTTTTTAGCGGGTAAATCGCAGGGCACAGCTTCTTTTATGCAAAGGAGTTAAAAAACGAACAAGACGCTCTCCTGATGGTAAGAGATAACGCTGCCCATAATCAGTACAGTGCCACCCAGGATTTCACGATGACGTAAAATTCTAAATGCACTGCTTCAACGCTTCTTACTCAAGAGTTATAAGATGTTAAGACTCTTCAGGCCAGTAGGTTCACTACAGTGCCCTTCTACCGAAGCACAGTAATATTTGCACATCCCTGCTTAGGCGGTAGAATAACTGGCACTGTCGGGGTACCCACCTTGTCGACCTCCTGCAAAGGAAGTCTATCCCATGTATGATTCATGATTCAATTTATAGTGTACTAACTGCGCCAAGCGGTTTTACCTGCTGTACTATAAGCCTATGTGTTATAACAGGGTCTAAGCTACCTCTATATCAAATTTCAGCTCAATCGGTGCACCCGTTTAGGTGTGAAAGAGTAGCAAACATACATCCAGACATCATACATTCTTACAAACTCTCACGTTGATAATATTAGTAAGATTTGTGTGTGTAAAAACAACATACCCTATATTGTGAAAGTCCAATATCATTCTCCAGCCAATCGGCTACATCTTCGATACTCCATTTGAAGGCGTCAGGATATTTCAATTGGTCCACCACAACCGCTGCCAATTCATACAACGTCAGAGGCGTTTGCTGGCATTGCTTTAATTTTCTACAACACAATATTGTTATAATTCATTACTGGGCTGAAGAGTTTTAACATCTTATGACTCTCAAGTAAGAGGCGTTAGCGCAGTGCAAAATTTTTCCGTTGTAAAATCCTGGGCAGCTCTGTACTAATTATTGGCAGCGTTATCTCTTACCATCAGGAGAGCATCTTGCTCGTCTTCTTACTTCGTTGTATAAAATAACTCAGTGTAAACCCACTTTGAATCCAGGGTAAACTTACTTGAACCCACTTAAACTCTAGGGTGATAATAAGTGTCTAAATAGAATAGAATGACTCTATTGCATACCAAAATACAAGATATAGTTATGAACATAATATGACAAACTAAAAACAAGTGTGAGAAACTAAAAACAAGTGTGACAAACTAAAAACAAGTGTGACAAACTAAAAACAAGTGTGACAAACTAAAAGTACTCGTCAAGACGAATCAAATGAGCCCAAACTCGATGGAGTTGCGTCGTTTAATTACGGAATTCCTTCTAGCTTCATCATCAGATCAGCTCGATGTCATAATAATATTGCATTGTCATCCGATTTATACATGCATGCGAAATTTCAGCTCAATCGGAAACTCTGAAGTGGATCAAATTAATCTTGAAAGATTTGTTTACAGACTATGGATAGGAGAAAGTAAATAAAAGCTTGTAAAGATAGCTCCATACTTAGGTTTAACATAAGGTTCCTCCTTCGGGAAGCAGGTACATTCTAGACAGGTCGTTTTATCGGGTGTAATGTAAATTATCTCCCGTTCCGGTATGATTTCTGATGGCTCGCGTCGAGGTATGAAGATCTTCTTCGGTCTTCGCCTTGGTGGAGGCTCTTCGAGCTGTTTTTGCTGAGAAATTAATGTTATAGTCATTATTTTGACATGTTCAGAAGTATCCACCTGGGGCGACAGAGAATGCTCCCAGAAGAGATACAAGTCACTCCCCGAAACATCTGGAACTTCCTAGAGGCCACGGGTTTAACCAGTGAATTGTAAACTCTGGACTGCCACAAAAGATCAGAAATGGTCGAAGCGGCTCAAGGTCCTTTTGAGGTCCCCTAATAATAATAATTGTGTATGTTTGTAATATATTGCGATTGCCCAGAAGAGATCGCTTAAAGCGATAAGGCCGCCCATTGTAGGCCAAACATTATCTGTGTCAAATTTTAAGTTATTGAAAAGTATTTTTTTTATGCAAAGAAGTAAGAAGACGAGCAAGACGCTCTCCTGATGGTAAGAGATAACGCTGCCCATAATCAGTAGGTACAGTGCCACCCAGGATTTCACAATGATGAAAATTCTCTCACTGCACAAATGCTTCTTACTCAAGAGTCTTCAGCCCAGTAATTTTACTAGCTACACTGCCCTACCGAAGCCCAGTAATGTTTCCACATCACTGCTCAGGCGGTAGAATAATTGGTACTGTTGTTGAAGATATTTCCTGTTTTAATTACCGTCACGACTTCTCCCTCGTCGTCACTCATTTTAATAAACAATTATGTATTAAAATAAATAAATCTTATAATCTTACAAAATGATGCTGTCAAAAACACGTTTTTGTTTTTTTTTTCAATCACCGTTTTCACAGACTATCAGTAGTTTTTGCGGGATATTTGATGACCTACACGCTAGTGAATTTGCCAGTGTCATGTAAAATGTTTTTGTGGATTTTCTTAAACGAGAATCTGATATTCGTTGCAATACTAATATGAGTGATTTAACGTAATAACTCTTTACGAAGGTGGCTCTCGGAATATTTTTTGTTGGTATCGATTTCAACTATCGGTTTATATATCAGTTTATATTATTTAAACAAGTGAATTAAATTAAAAATTTAAAAAACCCCCAACGCAATACGTAATTTACCATTTTTTTTATGGCGGCCATCTTGGATTTTAAATTTTATATAATGGGATGTATTCTACTCGTTAAGCCCTTTTATTTGATACCCATATTGAGGGGGTCGTGGAAGAAAAAAGTAATCCGCCATTTTGTAGCGGCGGCCATCTTGGACCGATTTCCACCAAACATGGCTAAGAACACTCTCGACTTACTCTACTTTCAAACAAAAAAAACAAAATCAAAATCCGTTCATCCGTTTGGGAGCTACGATGCCACAGACAGACACATACACACACACACAGACAGACAGACAGACAGACAGACAGACAGACAGACAGACAGACAGACACGTCAAACTTATAACACCCCGTCGTTTTTGCGTCGGGGGTTAAAAACTATCGCGAGAGTTCTCCATAACAAAAACAAAAACGGCACAACTTACGTCTAATATTGTCGAGAATATCTCGACCACGGTTTCGGATAATTACGATGTCTTTCATCTCCTGATGAAAGACGACGCGTGCAGAACCCGAATGGTATGGTCGAGATATTCTCGACAATATTAGACGTGAGTTGTGCCGTTTTTGTTATTTCAGTTTACATATTCTTCGCAGCTGGGCGCGATTTAAACAAAAAGTCGAAATGGTGGATGTCGGATGTGTATGCCACAACCCTTCGAACCCCTTTCAACATAATATGGCAACGGCATTCGGGGAACCCCCTCCATTTACAATGCTCTTGGCCTGTCCAGTTTGGATTCGGGGTTTTCAGTTTTGACAAGCTCATATTTACTTTCACCTGTCTGTTTGTCTGTAATCAAATCTTGCAAGTTTAATTTGATCCGCTTCCCGGTTTCTGATGGAGCTGTATGCATTTATAAATCGGATGACAATGCAATATTATTATGACATGGAGCTGATCTAATGATGGAGCAGGCAGGTGGCCATTAGAACTTTGTAATTAAACGACGCAACCCCATTTGGGCTCATTTGATTCGTCTTGACGAGTACTCTGACGCTACATAACAGTTACAAATACAGGCAGTTACAATGCTTGGCCTGTCCAGTTTGGATTCGGAGTTTTAATTTTTTTTAATATCGCTTGTTTTAATTGCAGGTCCACACAAGACTGACATACCTACGTCACCTGATAGTGTCACTGGCGCAAGCTCGCGACATAGAGCGCACGTTGCTTGTGTTCTCACACGATTACTACGACGAGGAGATCAACTCGCTGGTCAGGAGCATTGATTTCACTAAGGTAAGGGTTCACTGATCACCACTCTACCATCATCATAGATTTAAAACAAGTGAATTAAATTAAAAATTTCAAAAACCCCCATCAAAATTTGTAATTCGTTATTTTAATGGCGGCCATGTTAGATTTTGAAGTTATCATAGTGCGTTGTATTTTACAAGTTAAGCTTTTTACAAGCTTTTATTTACTTTCACCTGTCTGTTGTCTGTCTGTCTGTCTGTCTGTCTGTCTGTAATCAAATCTTGCAAGTTTAATTTGACCCACTTCCCGGTTTCCAATTGAGCTGAAAATTTGCATGCGTGTGTAAATCGGATGACAATGCAATATTTTTATGACATGGAGCTGATCTGATGATGGAGCTGGAAGGTGGCCAAAGGAACTCTGTCATAAAACAACGCAACCCCATCGAGTTTGGGCTCATTTGATTCGTCTTGACGAGTACTTTATGATGCAAGATGATAACAATAATTAAAGCTTGTTTTTAAAAAGTATTTTTTAAATTTCACTTGTTACAAGCTTTTATTTACTTTCAATTGTCTGTTGTCTGTCTGTCTGTCTGAAATCAAATCTTGCAAGTTAAATTTGACCCACTTCCCGGTGTCCGATTGAGCTGAAATTTTGCATGCATGCATAAATCGGATGACAATGCAATATTATTATGACATGGAGCTGATCTGATGATGGAGCTGGGAGGTGGTCATAGGAACTCCGTAATTAAACGACGTAACCCCATCGAGTTTGGGCTCATTTGATTTGTCTTGACGAGTACTTTGTTGCTAGATGATAATAATTATGAAAGCTTGTTTTTAAAAAGTGTTTATTAAAATGTCACTTTGCTTTTAATCTAAGGTTTAACTCGAATAAATATGTCTCTTTATTGTTTCAGGTGATGCAAATTTTCTACCCCTATTCAATACAAGTACACCCACATGAGTTCCCTGGAATGGATCCTAAGGACTGTCCCAGGGATGTCAAGTTTGAACAGTAAGTACTTAATTAATGCTTCAATCAATCAATCAAATCGTGTATTGGCAGGACCAGATGTTGAAGAACAATTCTAAATAACATTACCATTAAGATAAATAAATAAATAAATATTTCAAGACGTTTCACACAGCGCCACCTAACCCCAAACTAAGCAACTTAATGCTTGTAATATGGTGGTTAGGATAACGGATATAATACTTATATACTTTTCTTTTGTAAATACATACTTATAATAGATATTGAAAAACCACCCAGACCAGAAACAAATACCTGTGGATCACACAAACATTTGTCCCATGCGGGAATCGAACCCGCAACCTTCTGCGTTGCAGATAATAATATAAATGGGGTTTATACTCCAACAGAACAACGCCTAGATTCTGGACAAAAAAGAGACGACGGCGCTGTAAAACGTTACCAAAAAATAACATATAAAACACATTTTTAAAAAACGCCAGTTTGAGGCGACCAAAAAATCCTTAAAATTAAAAATATTGAAGTTGCATTTGATTTTGTATCGTAAAAATTTTCAATATTTAGTTATAGTTTGACAGTGGACGTTAGTAAAAAGAAAGGCGATTTTCTGTCAGAGTCAAATCACAATGTATAGGTTGTGTGGCCAACCTATATGTTGCAGTTTCAGGTCGCCGAGATTCCTACACCTGCAACATGACCTAACGACTGCCTCCTACATATCTTATAGGAAACAGCCGGGACCCACAGTTTTACGTGCCTTCCGAAACACGGTAGCGTCCAGGCGAAAAGTTTTTACCACACTCAGTCTTGAACCCAGGACCTCCGGATCACAAGCCGGCAACGACTGGGCCACGGACACTACAAGTGGCTGTCTTATCGCTTGAGAGCGATTTCGTCCAGATAACCATTGTAAAATATAACTTTATTTCCCAGGGCAGTGAAATTAAATTGCAACAATGCTCTGCACCCGGATTTGCACGGCCATTACAGAGAGGCGAAGTACACACAAACCAAACACCACTGGTGGTGGAAAGCTAACAGAATATTCAACCAACTACAGTCAACTACTAGTCATACAGGTAAAAAACCCTATTAATTTCCCGAAATTACCCCCCTATAACCCTTATAGGAAATGAATTAAAAAATAACCCCCATTGATCCCCCCCCCCCACCCTATAGCATATAAATGTCCATAAAATACCCTATTGAAGACCTATAGGGGAGGAATCAAAAAATTACCCCCCTTGAACCCCTATACGGGATGAATTCCCAAAAATTAACCTTCCCCCTCATAATTCCTATTGGTGATGAATGTTCAAACAAGTGAAATTTTAAAAATACTTTTTAAAAACAAGCTTTAATTATCATTACCATCTTGCATCATATAGTACTCGTCAAGACGAATCAAATGAGCCCAAACTCGATGGGATTGCGTTTTTTAATGACAGAGTTCCTATAGCCACCTTCCAGCTCCATCATCAGATCAGCTCCATGTCATAATAATATTGCATTGTCATCCGATTTACACACGCATGCAAATTTTCAGCTCAATTGGAAACCGGGAAGTTGGTCAAATCAAACTTGCAAGATTTGATTACAGACAGACAGACAGACAGACAGACAACAGACAGGTGAAAGTAATATAAAGCTTGTAAAAATAACCCCCATTGAACCTATATAGGGTATGAATGTTCATAAAATAACTCCCATTGAAGCCCTATAGGGGATGAATAAAAAAAATTACCCCCATTGAACCGCTATACGGGATGAATTTCCAAAAAATAACCCTCCTCGCTATTGTAATCCCTATTGGGGATGAATGTTCAAAAAAATAACCCCCATTGAACCTGTATAGGGTATGAATGTTCATAAAATAACCCCCATTGAACCCCTATACGGGATGAATTTGCAAAAAATAACCCTCCCCCCCTATTGTAATCCCTATTGGGGATGAATTTCGAATTGGCGCTTGGCCTATTTATTTTCTAAAAAGTTTTATAAATTTGTTTTTATTCCAGGTTTTTTTTTTTTTTTTTTTAAATAAACTATATCATACTGCCGCTCTGGCTTATGCGGCACCATTATATCCTCTCATTAAAATAATCTCCATAATATTACTTACAATTTTCAACTTAACTATGTACATGCTTAAATTAATTATTACTAATGTACCTGATATCTATTATATTGTAACGTAAGTTTTTTTTTTTTTTTTTTCTGACTTCTATCTTTTAATTGTTCTTATTATTATTATTTTTTCCATCTTTTTTTTTTTTTTTTTCCCTTATAATGTTTTCATATTCTTTTTTTTTTTTTTTTGCCATTTTCTTATAATATACATTTTTTCTTTTCATTATTAATATATCTTTTTTTTTTTTTTTATTCCAGGTATGGTGGTATTTTTAGAGGAAGACCATTACGTGGCAGAAGATTTCATTCACATGTTATACCTACTCAGAAGTACCGCCGATAAATCATGTCCACATTGCGAAATATTATCTCTAGGGACTTATTTGAAGACTTACCAGTACCATCTTAATGGGGATAAGGTAAGAAGAAATTTATGTTATAAGTCACGGCTAAACGGACGGACGGACAGACAAAGCGAACGAACTTCCTTGTTGATTACGGAAGCTTAATGGCTCGTCCACATATGCCGGCCAATGATTCGGCGAGTCGTTGGCCGAACGTTAGCCCGAGTGCACTGATTATATTTTTTTTTTTTTTATGTAATTAAGTAGAAGACGAGCAAGACGCTCTCCTGATGTTAAGAGATAACGGCTGCCCATAATCAGTACAGTGTTACCTAGGATTTCACAATGATGTGAAATTTTAGGAGCACTGCACCAACGCTTCTTACTCAAGAGTCATAAGATGTTAAGACTCTTTAGCCCAGTAATTTTACTAGCTACAGTGCACTTGGGGCACAGATTATATAAATAGAAAAATAAAGAAAATTTAACTAGTTTCAAGTAATTATTCACACAAAATGGCTTCAAATGATCCATGATTGATTAATATTCAAAATATTATTAAAGTCGTTAGCTATGGAGCCCTAAATGTATACCAGAAATTTACCGAAAAAAAAAACCGTAAATATCCGAAGACATTCGTCAATAGACAAAAATTGTTCGTTTATAGACAAAACACACACTCGGCGAATCATTGGCCGGCATTTATTTATTTATTTATTTATTTATTTATTTAAAAACTTAACACTATCCTTACAGGTTATACACCCAATGCGATAGCGCTGAGAATATTCTATTAATCTTAACTTTTTTAAAAAACTATTCATATTATAACCAATCTAATATTATACTAGGCTACTACATTACATGTAATAATACTTATATTTATTATAAAATATATGAGCAAACATAATATGCCTCCTCCGTGACTTCTCCCATTGGCAAACAAAATAAGGCATATGTGGACGAGCCATAAAAACTGGAAATTTAAAAAAATATCTAAATTTTATGATCAATTAAATTTATAATATTAAAATTCGTTATGTGTTAGCAAGATAGTCACTTGCAGAGACGAATATCTTAAAAATCGTAACAAAAATTGATTTTGAGTTTTGAAATAATGCTTTAATTTGCAATGATATTTTATACAAGGCAAAACGACGCAACCCCATCGAGTTTGGGCTCATTTGATTCGTCTTGACGAGTACTTTATTGCTAGATAGTAAAAATAATAAAAGCTTGTCTTTAATTTTTTTTTATTTAACTTGTTTAAAATATCATTCAAAATATCGATTGATAAAGCTTTCTATGTGCGCTTTATAACGCGTTGAAAATTTAAATCAGTATTTCCTCTGCTTAATATTCCGTTTATATTTTAATCTATCCGATCCGATTGTTTGATCCAGTGGCCGTAGCATGCCACACGGAATTCCGACAAAACTTCAAGAGTAGAACTGTCATCTCATACATTCACAAAAGTACAATGTATGAGATGACAGTTCTACTCTTGAAGTTTTGTCGGGATTCCATGTGGCATGCTAAAGCCTGTCAGGGAATCGAACCGAAGATCGAAATGTCAAAAATAACGTAATTAAATCGATACGACGTAATACGTTACCGGGGGTAGACTTCCAGGAGGTAGGAGGTCGTCTAGGTGGGTACCCCAACAGTGCCAGTTATTCTACCGCCTGAGCAGTGATGTGCAAACATTACTGTGCTTCGTTATGAGGTCACTGTACATAGCTAGTGAAATTACTGAGAGTCTTAACATCTTATGACACTTGAGTAAGAAGCGTTGCGTTGGTGCAGTGCTAGAATTTCACATCACTGTGAAATACTAAGGTAGAACTAATTTCGGTCTTCGGTTCGTTTCCCTGAAGGATAAGTGAATAGCCCTACTGGGATTGCATTGACAAGATCATACCCGATTTAATTTGGCGCTCCACTTAGCCCAAATGTTCGATAAATTAAACAAAACATTTAGTAATGTTAATTTTTTTAACTTTTCAATATTATTTACATTATTTTTTGCGAAAATTACGTTTTTCTTTGTAAATAAACGGCATAAACTCACTTGTATTTACTTCGGCTTCGTACCTACCGCAGCTACTCCCTGAAGAAGATCCTCGTACAGGATCGAAACGGTCGGCACGAAGCCGAAGTAAATACAAGTGAGTTTATGCCGTTTATTTACAAAGATGAATCTAAATACTCACGAATCGTTTAGTGTAACCATTTGTTGTGACGTTTACTTTTATGTGTTTTCCATACTGAATAAAATCAGTATGAAAAATACATTATTGTGTGTATTTTCCAACACAAAACAGAGGAAAAAGCAGCTGAATTTGAACTACATTCAACAAGTTAAAGCGGCTAACGAAGAGAGAAGGAAGCGAATGCAAGAAACTCAGGCGTGGAACTTTCAAGTGTACCCCAATTTGTACAGCCATACGCAAAAGGTTTATTGCATCCTGATATATTTAGTGCATGGTTACGGAAAATCACATTTCTACAAAATAAAACATTTTTTCTGTGTGGCAAATGCTTTTATTGAGAAAAACAAACTAACTACAGCTACTACAGCAGTAAAGAACAATTTTATTAACCACAAGCTAATCTACAGAAAATCCGCATGCTCCAAACCACTGTCAGAGTGCCCAGAATGCTGGCAGCATTGCCATATTTTTTTAGCACAATATATGGGTAATATATCTTTGTAGCGTCCGTGGCTCAGTGATCGTCCAGTTTGTGATCGGAGGCCCTGAGTTCAAATCTCAGTGTGGCAAAAACTTTTCGCCTGGACGCTATCGTGTTTCGGAAGGCACGTAAAACTGTGTGTCCCGGCTGTTTCCTATAAGATATGTAGGAGGCAGTCGTTAGGTCATGTTGCAGGTGTAGGAATCTCGGCGACCTGAAACTGCAACATATAGGTTGGCCACACAACCTATAAACCTGTTCTGTAGGAGTATAACCCCCTAATTATTTATTTATTTGTCTTTGAGTATTTATCCACCAAGGGGATTCTCGTATTAATGTGATTTTCCGTTTCTTGGTCTATTTTAGAGTAAAACTGGAAAAGGACTGTACATATTATTATAGTTATATAGCTATATAAAAATAGAATATAAGTGTTAATTTTTGAAGTGAAAACTTCTTTAGCGGCGCTGAGCACTTTTTTTTGTATGGGTAAAAACTTTCAAACTCGCGTCAGGGTCACGTGATGCTGATCGAAAAAGCGTAAGATCGAGGGGAAGGGAGAGGAACTAGTATCTCCCACTCTTTCTACCGTGCCTGAGTGTGCTGCTCTGTTTAGGCGGCACAGGGGGCTTAGACAAGCGCGCGCCCGATATTTTTTTTTTAATTTTATATTTATATTTTTATATTTTATATTTTTTTTATTAGACACTTAAATAGGTTCGAATCAAAACTGTTTGTTTCTTACTTCAGTTATCATAAACCAATTGTATCAGTTGTAAAAATTTGCGATGATGATTCTGATAATAACGATGGTGTAAAAGTCGTCGAAATTATGGATGGAAGTTGATTTTTCTGAGAGATAAAATTTAATGTTATATATAAATAACGATATAATATTATAAATAACAACATATAAATTGTCATATTTGTGTACGATAGCGCAATAAATAAACATTGTATTCTACCTCATAAATGATAGTATTTTTATACTTATAATTAAACACAACGTTAATATTGAAGTTTTCACTTCTGCCGGCACTCCCGGAGTGCTACCTTTTTTTTTTAAATAGAAGTGTTCTATACTGCTGTAGTGGCTGTAGAATTGTTTCTTTATTTCTGTATATAAGATTTCATGTAGTACATCCGTTTTAGATATTTCTTCTTCCTAAATTTATATAAAATTCAATATGAAATATGCATGTGTTCAAATAGGCTACAATGGAGCACTTTTGCAAGTAAATTTTACAACTATTTAATTGAATTTTAAGACTGTCAATTATAATGGGGTTTATGATAATTGGAGTTTATGATAATTGAGATTTATAATAATTGGGGTTTACAATAATTGCTTTTTATAATAATTGAGATTTATAATAGTTGAGATTAAGATTTATAATAATTGGGGTTTATTAGAGTTTATAAAATTTGACACCTATATAATAGGGCTTATAATAATTGGGGTTTATAATAATTAATTGGAGTTCATAAAATTTGTCATTTATTATAATAATTCATAATTACGGTTAAAGAAGTTGGGGTTTACAATAATTGGGTTTTTTAATAATTGTGATTTGTAATAATTGGTTTTTATAATAATCGGGGCTTATACTCCAACAAAACAGATCACCTTTTATTACACTGTTAGAGTTAAATCACAATTTTAGGTTGTGTAGCCAACCTATATGCCACTATGAATTTTTAATGCACTTTTAAGCATGTTAGACATAAGTAACTAGTAGAAAGTTTCTTAAAAGTAAAGCCAGTTCTTCACTTGTTGCAAATCAAAGGTGCCAAATTTCTAAAAGGACCTCTACGTACTATTAACATTTTTTATGTAATTTTACACTTTTCGCGCACTTTTGCGACAAGTGGGGCTGGCATATCACGCATAAAAAGCGTTTGCAATGTATATTTATTACACATCCTTATTGGTTTAGATCGTGTAGACTTTAAAGGATGGCGCAAACTGCGGCAGGCCACATATAACAAAGTGGATTCAAAGTGAAATAATCAACTATGTAGGCATTGAATCTTGTAAAAGAAAAGAATGATGCCTGCTCTAGTTTGCGCCTCAAAACGGAAAACTAACCGATGCTTCGGTTATGGGGCTGAATAACCTTGAAATGTATCATAATATATTTATCCAGTTTCTGCGTCACACTGAGTAACGCATAAGTGTCACTTCGTCTAAAGTCTCCATTTGGTCATAAAATTGCCAAAAAATAATAATTGGGGTTTATACTCCAACCACGGCTAATCTGTGACTCCAACAGAACAACTACACTGCCAGAGTCAAATCACAATTTAAAGCCAAGGTGCCTAATTCCCCAAAAAAGGTACTTTAAATATTTTTTTGGGAATTAGTCACTTCTCGTTGCTTTAGAATGAATGCTTTAGAATTTACTCGCTGTATATAAGCCTTGCATGGCTAGAAGCATGCTTTGTAATTATTTTGCTCTAGACAAGAAAATTGTATCTACTTCTTGAGAGATAAAAAGAAAAAATCGCGGATATTTTTTTTTGTTTGCTTTGTCCCTGATTTTTATTATAATTCAAACTTTTCTGCGTCTTCGATAAATTTCTATATTGCTTAGGAAAAAAAATTATACACACCTAAAATTTCCTTAAAATTTGCCGCAATTTTTATTTTTGTACATTTGTATTAATTTTAATGTCGGTACAATTTTCTTATCGAAAATTTGCAGTCAGAACAATAATGCAGTTTTTGATTAAGAAATTACATTGATTTTTTATAAACTTAAATTTAATACTTATTCTAAATTTTGATTTGTTCAAAAACTTATTTTTCTGACTGTGTCTGCATTTATTAGTGGTAGAAATTATGATTTTGTAAATATAGATTGTTTTTTATGTAATGTGTATGAGAATGATTTTCCCTACGTGCATTTTAAATATTTATTAAATACCTGTAAACAGTATTTATATATTTACTGGAAATTTAACAAATACAGTACTGGTCAATATAGAAATCTTTTAAATAGATCAATTTTACAACAAAATTGCTATCGTGACCGACAAAAATCTACCAAACTAAACCAAAATGGTAGATGGTAATGGTGGATGGTAATGGTAATGGTAGATTTATTGTATCAGTTTGGTAGCTTTAAAGAATTGTTGCTATAACGAAAAAAAAAACTGTCAATTTACCTCCAAAAAAGTTGCCATGACGACAAAAAATCTACCGAACTGCCAATTTTACCCCCAAGAATTGCCATAGCGAAAAAATCTCCCAAATTTCAGGTGGAAATCACGCCATGGCATTCGAGCATGCACAACATGGGCTTTGCCTTTAACAGAACCGTCTGGAATAATATATTGGAGTTGGAAGATCAGTTTTGTGCTTATGATGATTATAATTGGGACTATTCTCTGCTACATTTGTCCCAAAATCGTCCGGGGAGGGAGAAATTCAAAGTTATTGTGTGCAAGGGTCCTAGAGTGTTCCATATTGGAGAATGGTAAGATTATAAGCGTACAAGCCTTTTTACAAGCTTTTATTTACTTTCACCTGTCCGTTGTTTTTTTTTTTTTTTATGTGATGAAGTAGAAGACGAGCAAGACGCTCTCCTGATGTTAAGAGATAACGCTGCCCATAATCAGTACAGTGTTACCTAGGATTTCACAATTATGTGAAATTCTAGGAGCACTGCACCAACGCTTCTTAATCAAAAGTCATGAGATGTTAAAACTCTTTAGCCCCGTAATTTCACTAGCTACAGTGCCCTCCTACCGGAGCACAGTAATGTTTGCACATCACTGCTCAGGCGGTAGAATAACTGGCACTGTTGGGGTACCCACCTAGACGACCTCTTGCAAAGGAAGTCTACCCCCGGTAAACCCCGGTGATTGTCTGTAATCAAATCTTGCAAGGTTAATTTGACCCACTTCCCGGTTTCCGATTGAGCTAAAATTTTGCATGCATGTATAAATCGGATGACAATGCAATATTATTATGACATCGAGCTGATCTGATGATGGAGCTGGAAGGTGGCCCGTAATTAAACGACGTAACCCCATCGAGTTTGAGCTCATTTGATTCGTCTTGACGAGTACTTTATTGTGCTAGATGGTAATAATAATAAAAGCTTGTTTTTAAAAAGTTTTCTTTTAAATTTCAATTATTTTCATTCTGCAGGGCTATTCACTTATCGGTTAGTAACACGAACCGAATACCGAATTGTCAAAAATGTATGAAATGACGTGACATGACATGTCAAGTTGTATCTACATAATACGTCATTTCATACATTATTGACAATTTGGTATTCGGTTCTGTTCTTTCACGGCTAAGTGAATAACCCTGCTGATCTGATCTAGTAGTTTTAAATTTTTTTTTTTCAAAATGAAGTTTTTCTTTCCAGCGGCTTCCACCACAAGAAATCCAACTGCAACGCGTCAACAGTCATCAGTAAAGTGCAGAAGTTGTTGCAAAACGCCAAACAATACATGTTCCCATCACGAGTGACCGCCACTTTCACCTCGGGGGGTGCCAAACATAACAAGAAGCTGGTTAAAGGAAACGGGGGGTGGGGGGATATTAGGTGAGTTATAGATATAGATAATCCTTTATTGAAACACAAAAATGTACAAAAACAACTTAAAACTATAATATAAAACTAAGTGTTACAATTGGCGGTCTTATCGCTAATAGCGATCTCTATAATAAGCGAGGCGAGGCGAGTTATATATATTTTTAATACAACGAAGCACTGGCGGATCCAGGATTTGGTTCTGGGGGGGGCCAAGATGCAGACGGGCAAAAATATTATAATTTTTACTCCAAAAAGTGTGTGTTTAGCTCGCTCTGAACAGTTAAAAAGTTCAAATACCCTTAATAATAAGTGCGTGAGCAGCTTGCTGAGAGCGCTGAGAAAAATAATCATCTTGACCATGAAATATGTTCAAAATTCGTAACTCCACAATGCTTCTGGGGGGCCTTGGCCCCCTGCCCCCCCCCCCCCCCCCTAAATCCGCCTATGCAACGAAGTAAGAAGAAAAGACGCTCTCAACGCTGCCCATAATTAGTACAGTGCTACCGAGGATTTTACAAAGGAAAATATCTGGGTGCATTGCGCCAACGCTTCTTACTTGAGAGACATAAGATGTTAAGACTAGTCAGTCCAGTAATTTCACTAGCTACAGTGTCCTCCTACCTGTGCACAGTAATGTTTGCACATCACTGCTCAGGCGGTAGAATAACTGGCACTGTTGGGGTGGGTACCCCAACACCTATAGTCGACCTCCTGCAGAGGAAGTCTACCCGCGATAAAAAATAAATAAAATATTAACTTACCAGCTGCGCCCAGCGGTTTTACCCGCTGTACCTATGTGTTATTCCAGGGTCTAAGCTATCTCTATACCAAATTTCAGCTCAATCGGTCCACCCGTTTAGGCGTGAAAGAGTAACAAACATACATCCAGACATCCTGACATCCAGACATTCTCACAAACTTTCAAGTTTATAATATAAGTTAGATTGGTAAGAAGAATCAAAATTTAAATATTTTATTACATTTTTTATTAGAGATTAACTTATTTAATTTATTTCAGGGATCAAGAACTATGCACGAATATGACAAGAGTGGGCCGCGAAGCAAGAAAATATTATTATTATTCATAATCTTTAAAAAAAAATAGTATTTCATCGTCAGAGGGTATTACAAAAAAAGTATTTTTTCACCGTCCTTCTTATTTTCATAGAACAAATTTGACCGACTCCGAAAACGGGGGTTGTTCATTAGGCACGTATTATTATATTTTATTTACTTTTTATATGTTAATTTTTAATTAGACAAATTTTGTGGGGATTTTTTAAAATCTTCTGAAGAGCTATAGACTAAGTCAAAACGTTATGATTCGACAAAAATATAATGTTTCTAACATGAAATAGTAAATTTTAAAGGTTTCTTATTTTTGTCGTATAATATTACTTATGTGACAAAGTTGAAAAATCAATGAAATTAATGTAATATATATTAAAATTACAACACTGTACGCATCTAAATTTTAAAATAAATGAAATAATAAAATCATTCACAATAACTATTGGAATTTAAATCAAAAATAATTTTAAAAAAATATGTTCCAATAATTATCATTAATTAGGTCAAAAAAACAATAACAATGCGTATATTTCCCAAAAAATAGATAAAAACAACATAATTCGTTTTGACCATTATTTTATTTTTGACAAAAAAAAACTGAAATCATTTTATTTTTGTTGGGTTATAGTCGATTACTATTCAAGTAAATTTTCAAGATAATTATAATAGCTCTTACAAAGAATATGCTTAAAGTATTACTTTAACTTTTTATAGCAATTTTGCTTTAATTTTTCCATTATTACTATCATTACCGAGATTAACCAAAATGAGTAAAAATTGCTTTTAAAATAAGTTTTGGAACAAAACTGGCTAAGTCCGTTTTTTTACATATTTTAAAAAAGTTATTAGCATAATATTATATCCAAAGGTGACGTCACACACAGGCGGGAAAGCGGTCGCGGTGCGGGACGGAATTTTTGTAATGTTCTAATTTGTACGTAACCTGTCACATATAAAGCGAACGCGGGCAGGAACAAAATGAAGATCGCGACCGCTTTACCGCTCCGACCCGCCTCTGTCTGTAGACAACTTAAATAACAATATTTATTATTAGAACACACATTAATATAAAAATGGCATTATAAGTATAAAACACGTATTTGGCCAGTTTCGTTCTAAAATATACATATATTTAGAGTTTCATAACATTAATATAATAAGTTGAACTCTTATGCGATAAAAAATCGCAACAGTCCGATTTCTTAGTATTTTTTCACGATTTAAAAGTATTTTGTTTGTATTATGTTTGATTTTATTGAGTTTGTACTTACTTTATTATTAATTTGTTTTTATTATATCATTGTACAAAGTTTTTATTAATTTTATATAGTTTAATAAAAGTATATAAGATTATAGGTACATAATTGTAATGTTTTTTTTTTATATTAAATAATATGTACCTATAACTTTTATTGGCAGACATACACAAAAGTGGAGGTTTTTAGATTTATTAATCCCAATATTCAAGTGAAGAACCACTTTGAAATTACACGTCATTTCTTTAACGCCAGTAACATTTTCTTTGAGTATTATCTGCAATTTAGAAATGGTTGCACTCCACATGTGTATTGTGTTATTTAATAATTAGGAAAACGCATGCCAATATAATTAAATAGGTACACTGATTTTAACCCCCTACGCAAAAAGAGGGGTGTTATAAGTTTGTCTGTTGTGTCTGTATGTGACGCCGTAGCTCTGAAACTGATGAACCGCTTTGGATGCGATGTTTTTAAAAAACAGGTTTTCTAGCGATCGTTCTTAGATATGTTTCATCAAAATCGGTTCAGTCGTTTCAAAGTTATCAGCTATTTTGTTGGCTGCAAAACTTAGACGCATGACAGGTTTTATAACTTTTTGCGTTGGGGGTTTTTTAAATATTAAATTGTTGATGAACTGTGTTTAAATTATGTATATTATGGATTTTTTGATTTTATGAATTGGCATGCGTTCACGAAATCGCTAGTTATATTGAAAATATTGTTTTAATATATCTGTATATTTAAAAAACGTGACTGACTGATCTATCAACGTACAGCTTAAACTGCTGTACGGAATTAGATGAAATTGACACATGACTTTGGCGCTTCGCTCTATCTGCAAATCGCTCAAAAAGATTCTTAAAGGTGATGTCACACAGCCGCAGGATCGCGCGTGAAAGCGGGACGGAAATTTTGTAATATTCGAATTCGTACGCACGTTTACATAAAGCGGATGCGGTCAACAAAATAAAGTTCGCGACCGCTTTTCCGCGCGATCTCGCGTCATTTTCGGCAGCTTTACAGGAACAAAACCCGCGAATATAAGCTAGTTTCGGTTATAAAGTGAAAATGGTGCATAAATGATAAATATTAATAAATAAATAAATGTAAATAACCACATCGAATATTGTAATATTTAGACGAAATGAAAATTAGAATAAATAATTATGTAGCTAATTGAATCATCGTGCATCTTTACTACTACTTAATTATTTTGACTCATACTCTACTAACATAGTTATTTTTTCATCCCAGAGTAATAAACTACAAATTTTCGTTAATATTTGATGTATCATTTTTTTAAAATTTAAAACTAATTACCTTAATAAATTACCGTATTTAATTGCAATTTTTCATTAATATTGAATTTTTAATTTAAAAGTTATTTTCGGACAGACATTCATACACAAATCAGTTTTTTAATATCCCAAACTGATTATCTTACTAATGTTATAAACGTGAAAGTTTGTAAGTATGTTTGGATGTCTTGATGAATGTTTGTTACTCTTTCACGCCTAAACGGGTGGACCGATTAATCTGAAATTTGGTATAGAGATAACTTAGACCCTGAAATAACACAAAAGCTGCAGTCACAGCTATTATAATAATATTTTGTTAATAACAATAATAATGTTTTGTCCTAGCACAACGCATAGCGTTTATTTTGTCAATAATCCTAACTTTGTTATTGCATTTTACATTTAATATTATTTAGTATTTTATAAAATGTTTAATATTTTTTAAATTATTGCACATCTGTGGAACTAAGTGTATGAAATAAAATCTTTAAAAATGACTTATCATGTTTTGTTCCCTAGCTTCATTCGTGTCAATATTTGAGTTTTCACTGTAAAGGCCTTTTCAAACCTGAGCGACGTTGCTCCCGCCGGCGGTTGCGAATATCGCTCAAGTTTGAACTGGGCTTAATATATATATTTTAATTTGACCATGATTTTTTTCGAAAATTCTTATGTAATATTTTCACACATTTCAAAAGCTTCAAAAAGACATATTTTCGCACAATAAATGTATTCTAATATAAGATAGGGGAAATTACGTAATAACCTAGTCAGCGGGGTTGAAATTTTTAACAATAATAATATCTAATATTTTATCCCTTATGGGGGATGTAATTTTTAGAGGATCATTTTTTTGCGTCATATTTAGACTAGCGACTCGCCCTTATTAAATGTAAAACTTTTTCTTGAATAATTTTGTCTTTAATTAAAAACATGTTTTTTTGTCCCCTGTGGGAGGAGGTTTATAGGGGATCATTTTTAACCCCCGACGCAAAAACGACGGGGTGTTATAAGTTTGACGTGTCTGTCTGTCTGTCTGTCTGTCTGTCTGTCTGTCTGTGTGTGTGTGTATGTGTCTGTCTGTGGCATCGTAGCTCCCAAACGGATGAACGGATTTTGATTTTGTTTTTTTTGTTTGAAAGTAGAGTTAGTCGAGAGTGTTCTTAGCCATGTTTGGTGGAAATCGGTCCAAGATGGCCGCCGCTACAAAATGGCGGATTACTTTTTTTTTCCACGACCCCCTCAATATGGGTATCAAATGAAAGGGCTTAACGAGTAGATTACAGTCCCCTATATAAAATTTAAAATCCAATATGGCCGCCATACAAAAAATGGTGAAATACGTATTGCGTTGGGGGTTTTTTAAATTTTTAATTTAATTAACAATTGTATTTTTTTTTTATGTTGTGTCATACTTATACTAGCGATCTGTGACTTCGCCCATAATAGTATTCTTTTATCTGTGCCCATAATAAAAGTTAATCCTTTTCTTGAATAATTTTGCCTAGAAATAAAAACAGTATTTTTTCCCCCTTAGGGGGATATAATTTATAGGGGATTTTGTTTCCTGTCATAATAAATGTAAAACTTTTTGGTGTAGGGTTGCGCTGTCAAATTTTTTGACTACCTGGAATTTTAGAAAATTGTTAAAAATTTCACCAGCAGTGGATTTGCTTCTAGAATAAAGCAAAATAAATGTGTGAAATACAATAGTTAAAATATTTGTAATGAAATGAAACATAATACAAATTAAAATATTGTTTTTAATGAGTTTTTTATTGATCCCTAAAAACCCTATCCATATTTTTTCCCCAATACGAATCTGGAATCAAATTACCATTTGCCCCACTGGGTGGCGACTGGGGCGAACGATTATACTTATGAGCTGGCTATAACAAAAAGCGGCCAAATTGGCCGGCTAATACGTTGAAGCCGATCTTAGCCGGCTAGTCTTAGGTGTATCCAATTTATTTTTGGCTGTAACTAGTTACAAACATGAGGCGAATAGGTATTAAACGGACAAGTCGCATCTGGCGCATCGCCGGCTGCTGCCGCAGCGCGCTCGCTCGCTCATTGTAGCCACTGCTCAACCCTAACTGATGTCCGATTATTTATTTATTGATAAGATGAGCAGAGGGTTTGCAGAAAAATCCAAAACGCTTATTGCCTTGAACTCTGTAATTAGTAAGTCTTTTCTTAAAAATAAATTGGATACAGCTATTTTCTAACAGTGGCTGGGTACACCTAAAATTGGCCAGCTAATCCTCGGTGTAGACGCACTTCGAGGTTTAGCCATTACATACCCATACATTATGTATGAGCATGTATATTTTATATTTGTGAATAAATAAAATACAAATATACAACAAGCTCTTTTATTTAAAGTAGTAATAAAAATACACATCTCTGTTATAGTTAATACAACAAATCTTAATAACTACTTAATTTAGTACAAAATGATGGTTATTATGAAAATCCAAATGCTGTGAAACTCAATTCTCAGGTAATCAAAGTTGATGACATCTGTCTGGACTAACCTACTCTTATCTTTCTTCAAGAGTAGTCCGATGTTTGTAAAGGTGAAATCGCACTAAGCGGCAACTGCACTGCAGCGACGCGTCGCGACCAATTAATTTGTAAGAAAATGCCGCGACGCGTAAGGCGGTAAGTTCCATACATTTTCATACAAAGATACTCGGCCGCGCCGCGCCGCTTCAGTGCAGTTGCCGCTTAGTGCAATTGCACCTTTAGAGCACAATGACGTTATCCCACAGGCATTAAATAAGAAGTTGAAGATCAAATTTATGCATGTCTGTTTGACCCAGTGCATAGATAACTAGAATTCTGAGCGGGACAACAAATTGTAGTGCTTTTCACGTAAGGAGTACCTTTGGCGAGGCGCCAGAATCGCGTGATTTAAAGTTACAATTTCTATAGATGTTTGACTACTCATAATTTCTCATATTTAATATCTTCATTACATGGGTGTTTACTTTATCTCGCAAATAAAAACAATTTTGGACATGAAGTACAGTAATCATCAGTTAAATTGAATTTAGTTCTGCTAAATGCCGCGGGCTAGAGTAGTTACTACATCAACTGCCCGAGACATTGACGTGGAAGTAGTTGCTCCTGTCCCACTGTCAAGAGTAATTGACGTTTGTAAGAGCACAATGACATTGGGGAGTAGCTTTTCCACAGAAGTAATACAACTAGAAGTAGTCATATTATGTGTGAGTGTGATGGCAATAGGGAAAATTCTGTGTGAAGAAAAAGGAGAACCTATTTTTTTCCCTCCCTTTCAGTGTGGCCGGTTTACGCTGTTTGTCAAACTCTACTTCACTTTGACAATAATACCTACGTGTTTCGTTTTTTCCAAAAATTTAAAGCAATTTGAGACAATACAATGTTATTCAACTAGTTTATGACCTAACATATCAATATATCGCGTATTTTCATAAAATAATGAAAATCCGTAAGCTGTTTTTTGTCTCACAGGTGGCCACGATGATGTGACCCTCCTGAGCTTTTCTTTCTATGTCAGTTTAGTCTTGACAGTGGGAGGAGAGTTGCTACTCTTATGTCAATGTCTTACTATGCTAAAGGGGCAGTAGTTACTACTCACTACTCTTGAAGTAAGATAACAGATGGGTGCTCTTGAAAGAAGTGTGCTTGAACATGTTTCATTCATCATTAATTTTCCTATGACCTCTTTTATCAGATAAACTGGCCTCCCATTTCTTAGAGACCGTACAGTAAAGTTGCATTGCGGCCTTAGCATCTTCTACGGAACTGTGTTCCCCGTGCTGTATGTCTATGCCGAGTATTTCTTTTGCTAGCCGTTTTAGGGAAGGAGTACTGCCTTTTGTTATCTGTAAGAAAAGTTTGTCTATGTTAGAATATCAGTATCAAATTAAGAGCCAGAACGGAGTGAAGAACCATCAGAAATTAACATTCAGTGTTCTCTCTTAAATTTAGAAAAATTAAACAACTGATTTTTATAACATAATATCAAATGGGATGATTTCCTCATGTGTTGTTTTATCAACCACATATTTCTTTGCTATTTCTGATCTCCTAGTACGTTGCAAAATATTTGCAAAAACAACACCATACATCATTACATATTTTGAAATGAGTAACATCCATGGTGGGGCATGTGGAACCGTACTTTTTTAATAGTATCACCTGCCCCATGAAAATGTGATCAGTGGGGCATGTAAGAGGCAAATTTTTTTGACAGTATTACCTGCCCCCCATTGGGGCGGTTGATGGGGCATGTGTGAACTACTCTTATACACTATGAATATATAAATTTACCCCATTTTCTTACCTTTTTAAATGGTTTATATCTAGAAGTATCCCTAATATTGCGTTTAGGATGAGACAGGAATAACACACTCATATCATTCTTCAAAGAATGACCTACAAGTATTCTACCTCTAAGCAACTCGGCAACCTCCTTTTGAACCACAGTAAAATCTTCTCCATTGAGCAAATCCTCTTTTCTCACACCACTGATACTCGTCCTATAGTCTTTGACCTCTTCTCGTGCTTTCACAAACTTATCGTAAACGCAGTCCCCGAATTTATTAACTATTGAAACTCTAGCTAACATATGGTCATTTCCATCATAACCTACACCAACCATCTCACAATCCATGGCTAAAAACTTAGTTAACTTGTTTTTTTTGTTATTCTTTCCATCTAACTTAGTTTCCGTGTTGTTTTCAACGGTTTCATTCGAATCCGCTTGCGCCAAGTTCAATGTTTTGACATTTTGCACCGCGCTCGAAATCTCGTCTTTCGCCTTTTTCTTCCTAGCGCGACGAAAAGTACCAGTGAAATGCTCTTTTTTATGTTCCTGTACAGCAGGCTCTGCTTTATTTTCCATCAGGAGACTGCTAGATAACAATTTTTGCCAGTTTGCGTCTATGGCACCACGAAGCGCGGTTGTTTGGTTAGGTTGGTCATTTGAGTTTCTCTTCCTTTTCTTAGATGTTTCTATCATATTTACATCTATAAGTTGTTGCAATAACAGTTTCACAGTAAAAACTATGCAATTAGCAGCACCAAATACAATATTTAATAGAAATTCAATAAAAATCAACAACAAATAAAAGCACGTCTGGGATAAAGACATTTATCATTCTGACAATGACATGGCTTACTGCCGAATGTTAACGTCAAAACTATTGTGATGTCAGTGTCAATACGACATAAAAGTGCGTTCAAAAACTAAATAAATCGTGAATTTACAAGAACTTTGATTAGAAAAAATATCACAAAATCAAAATGTTTTTATTGTAAATATTTTCTACGATTTTTATTGGACATGATGAATGGATCATAAATAAGTACAATTTATTTACCTATATTCAATATTTTTTTACAATTATAATAAAATATGGAAACAAGTAATTTTCCTGAAACTCAAAACTTTGAACGCGTACCTAATTTTATCTGTGTCTGTTAATTGTGCGGGAGTTAAGAAAAAAAATTGCGTTTATTAATTGTTTATTTATTATTTTTATTCATTAATAAACTGTTTAAATATGTTAAACACGTAATAACATAGCGCCAAGTTTCCGTGCTAACGTTAATGTTATGCAACAACTCCATTTCCTGCTCAACCCGTTACCAAATCTATGAAAACGTAAATAAAAGATTGCAAAGGTTATAGTGGCTGTGCGGAAGAATTCAGACGTTCATTTATTATTCAAAATTGAGACTTATTATTTACGCGTAGCGTCGTTATCGGCGGCATAAATAAGTTTGTCGATTTAACTCAAAATGTCGACGAAAAATGTCAGATTCGGCTACGTGTATTTCTTTGATGGAGGGAGAGGTTGAAATGTTGACGAGAACGCGCGAATCGCGGGCCAGTGTGCACTTTCTAATCGCCGCGCTCGGATTGTTTGTTGTTTGTTGTTCGGCTGTGAAAATGTCTTACGAAAAATTGTTCGAGCGTTTAAGCGCTCACGGTCAGGAGCACCTTATCAAATTCTGGCCGGAACTTAGTGATAACGAGAGGACGCAGTTGGCGGGAGAAATCGGGAAATTGGATTTGGAAGAAGTGAACGATATATTCCGACGGGCCACGGAAACTTCGAAAGTGATCCTAGATAAGTTAGACGACGATTTGAAGCCCATACCCCAAACTCACTACGAAGCAGTCCCGGATTTGACCAATGAAAAAATCCAGGAGTACGAAAATATTGGATTGGAAGAAATATCTGAGAGCCGAGTCGGTGTGTTGCTCTTAGCGGGTGGCCAAGCTACCCGTCTTGGCTTCGGACATCCAAAAGGTATGTACGATGTTGGATTACCATCCCATAAAACATTATTCCAAATACAAGCTGAGAGAATCGTCCGAGTACAACAGATGGCAGCCGAAAAGTACGGTAAACAAGGCAAAATAACTTGGTATATCATGACTTCGGAACACACTAAAGAACCGACTGCAGATTTCTTTAAAAGTCACTCATATTTCGGCCTAAACGAGGAAGATATTATATTCTTCAATCAGGGACGTCTTCCGTGCTTTGATTTTGAAGGTAAAATAATATTAGATGAAAAGTATCATTTGTCGTCCGCACCGGATGGAAACGGAGGCCTATATCGAGCTCTTAAATCTCAAGGCATATTATACGACATAGCTAAGAGGGGAGTAAGACATTTGCATGCTCATTCCGTCGACAACATTCTGATCAAGGTAGCTGATCCTGTATTTATAGGCTACTGTAAAAGCAAGGATGCCGATTGTGCAGCGAAAGTCGTACAAAAATCATCCCCAACGGAAGCTGTAGGGGTAGTCTGCCAAGTGAACGGACACTACAAAGTTGTTGAATATTCCGAATTGACAGACGAGGCAGCCGAACGCAGGAATCCTGACGGCAGACTCACTTTCTCTGCTGGTAACATATGCAATCACTACTTCTCTGCTGCATTCCTGTCCAAAATCTGCGACTTTGAAACGAAACTGAAACTGCATGTAGCTAAAAAGAAGATCCCGTACGTAGACAACAACGGCACTCGTCAGAAACCATCAGAACCGAATGGAATTAAAATGGAGAAATTCATATTTGATGTGTTTGAATTTGCTGAGAACTTCATATGCTTGGAAGTAGCTCGAGACGTTGAATTTTCTGCGTTGAAGAACGCTGATTGTGCTAAGAAAGATTGTCCGTCAACAGCTCGGGAGGATTTGCTCCGACTACACCGAAAATATATTAGACAAGCTGGAGGAAACATAAAAGATAATATAGACGTAGAGATCTCTCCCCTTTTGTCGTATGGAGGGGAAAATTTGACTGATTTAGTTAACGGTGAAGACTTTACTATCACACCATTCCATTTGAAAAGTATGCAGGAGAGTGCCACCAATGGAGTTAATGGTAAACATTGATGGCAAATTTCAAAGAACTTAGATTAAAAAGGGAAGATATAGTATGCTATCATTGCTATAGCCAAACTTGCGCCTGATGGGTCAGAAAGTGTCAGTTGCCGCGCCGACTTGCGTCTGTGACTGAAGTAAAATTGTGTGTAAAGCCTAATTGGAGCGTCCATTTACGATACGCCTGTACTGAGTCTTCCCTTTTTATTTTAATCTAAGTATCAAATGATTTTACAGTACTTTATTGTCTTAAAAAGCTAGATTTTTTGTAAAGTAAAATAATTGTTTTGTAGCTCTGTCCAAACCACTGAATTTGTTTCTGATTATAATAATCGTAGAGTTCAACTTCAAAATATAAAGAACAAGCATGTGCAAATTTTATTTATCTAACAGATACCTACTAAATTATATAAATTAAAATTGTTAAATATGTCATCCATTTACTAGGGATTTTGACAATTTAAAAAATTTTATACATACCATAAAAATTAATCTATAATTTAAATAATAAAAATATATAACATGCATATTTTTTAGTTATAGATTGCCAATAGTGTAAAGCGAATGCAACAATTCAGCTGAAAATATGATGCACCCATAGTAAGCTTAAAAGTTGTTTACATTAAGTATATATGCTGTGCATGGGCATACTATGGGCCGTTTTTAGTTTAGATTTGTTTGATTTGTACATGCATATTATAATATTGTCATTAAATAAATTTAGTGGTTGGATAGATCTATAGGTATTCATATTTTATTATTCAAATAAGTATTAATATACTTGTCAATATACCTAATAAAAAATAATAGGGATGTTGACAAAAAAGTTTAAAAAAACCTATAATTTCATAATTTCAAATTGAAGTGATAAAAAATATTAAAAACATATATTTTTGGTTTGTGAATAAAATACAAAATTACTAAGATATAAAGCTTTAAAGTTTTGATGTAGAGATGCGATATGTCACACCTTTGTCTGAAATGTTGCACATGTGACGTCATGGCTCCCCCACCAAGCAACTTTAGTGTGTTATATCTCAGCCAATTTTATGAAATCTTCAAAGCAAAAATATATCAGTACGTATTTTGAATAATCAAGTAGATTATTAAAGAAAAGTTTTATTTTTTGGTTACATCCCTATTGTTTGAATAATATTTCATATAATAGGGCCTATGTCACATAATATTGTAAATAAATATTATTAGATAAATATATACTTTATATAAAAGACTGATTACCTAAAATCAGCATGAAATAAAAATTAAATTTTAATTTCAATCAAAATTAAATGTACATAATATTATGTTGATTTAATTTTAATTTATTCAAAATTTACAAGATTACGAAATTTATTTTATGTTATATATAGTTAAAATATGTAAATATGGCAATATTATAAATTAATATAATATACAAAATTATTATGTATTTAAATGGATTGCAGAAGCTCTGATTTCTGTTGCAATAAGTAATAAAAAAAATATAATTTTTAAAATGTAAAATTGTAATATAATTACATTATTTTTTCAAGTGATTCTGAAATAATAAGTCACTGCTATAAAAAATATTAAAACAAGCACAAAACTTCTAAAAATCCAATAATAATCCATAAAAAAAAAAATGCCATCAAATAACATGTCAAAACAAAGGATCAAGCTTCGTTTCTAATTTTGTCGTATAATATTATCTGACCAACTCAAGAAATGATTTTTCTTTTTACCATATTATCATGTGTTTAAGAACAGTTTTGTCGGTTTAAAGGATCACTTTGCAAGTCAATATTCGCCTAGAAAAATGTATAAATAGAACATTTCCAAAAATCAGCTGTTCACAAATTAGGTCATTGACCTATTCTGCCGCGCAAATCATAACAAGTGCAGTAATTGCATAATTGCAAATTTCAGTAATTGACACCTTGAGTGTGAAATAACGATTATTTTAGCTGCGAAAATAGTTTTATTACTGCACTTCGTTTATAATAAAAGCGGAAGGATGTTTTTCGAAACAGTTTCTAGTCATTAAAACCAGTTACAATTACATCAAAAACAATTCATCCCTTTATTTCAGAATCACTTAGGTATTTTAAGTTAATGTAAATAATAAATAATAGTCAACAATTTTCTATTTAGTTACTTGTGATCTCGTCGCAAAAATTGCGTAAAAAACAGATATTGGCTATCGCCAAACGGCATGTAAAACACTAGAATCTATAGACAAAATTGCTTACATTACTTACCGCTTAAACCTCCTCATTAATTTGAGTAAAATAACAAACGCAGCAATGTACATTGAAGTTGTCATCAATCGTAGTGGGTGAGAATTAGCCAATAGGCCCTCGGAGCTCTGAAATTTAAAATAGTGCGCGGCACTGCAATGCGCTTGTCACCCTAATATTCATATGAGTTGTTGATTCTCTATGTCTCCAGTAATGTCTGGTAACATTCCTCTTCAGTCTGTACAGTAATGTATGCACATTGCGGCGGAAGAATAACTGGCTAAGGTGTGGTACTTCCCCAGGCGACCGAGGCAATAGTTTTCTTTTTGTGTTATCTAAAATCTTTATTGTTGTAAATACCTCTCTCTCTCATGAAGCAGCATTGAAATGCACATCGGTCCATTATCAATCTGTTATCGGTCCTTCATTTGACGGATTCAGATTCGATATAGAACGGAAACGCTCTACGTAAAGCCGAAAGAATTTTCCACGTAATCGGGCTTCTTTGTATTTGTTATAATACTTAATGGAAACACAGAAACTAATTAAAAGATAGGTAAACTATACGCCGCGCCGCGTCGATAACGGTATTTTAACAAGTGCATGTGAAAAACTATTTGCGCTCAGCGGTTTTACTCGCTGAAGGGTAGCCTATGTGTTATTACAAGATCTTCTTGCTAGTTGCGAGTGCATCGGCGTACCCGCTGCCCCGGCATTATGGCGTCCCGCAGGAACTCCTTCAGGTTGTTTAGTGGGTATCCCCGCCGCGCCCATCTTCGGCGGGGGAGTCCCACATACCTCCGGCGCAGTTTGACAATGTGTAACGCATTTTTCATGGGTCTAGAAAGGGGTCTATATCTTTGTTTTGGCCCAGGAAAAATGAGTTAACATCGACAACATACCCTGGCACGGGGCTGTTTGTGAAACTCCCCTGCCGAAGATAGGTGCGGCTGGGATACCCACTAATCAACTTGGGAGGTGTTCCTGCGGGAAGCTATAGTGCCGAGGCATCGGGTACGTTAAATCACTCGCCCGCGTCCCGTGACTGCCTTATACGACCTATACTTACACCAAGTTAGAGCTCAGTCTTTTCAGTCATATAGACCTGAAGAAGCAACTAAACTAACAAACATCCATACTTTCGCATTCCTACTATTAGTCGTTAGCGATAGGCGGCAAGGTCAAGTTTATTATAGTTTTCAGTTTTTATATCGATTGTTGATATGATATCGTAGGTATACTTATTTACCGAGAAACTGGAGCACGATAAATGTCTAACAATAAAGATTTTGAAATATTTCTGTTCAGTTCACCTCAAAAGGAAATATGAATTCTAATATTTACAAGTCCATCGCACTCTTTTCTTTCCATTTATAGGCCACCTACAAATTTCTGGGCTGATTAGACTTATCATCTTATGACTTTCAGTCAGCGTCAGTTCAGCGTTGGCGCAGTGCACCTGAAATTTTACATCATTGCGAAATAGTTAACACTAGATTATGGGCAGCGTTATCTTTTATCATTAGAAGAGCGCCTTACTCGTGTTACGTGTTATTTCTTTGCATTAAAAATTAATTCTTCTTCTTCCTGCCCTTATCCCACACTAGGTAGGGTCGGCACAACACGTTTTTCTCCTCCATTCTGTTCTATCATCCGTCATATCTGCATCCACTCCCCTATCACGCATATCCTCTTTCACACAGTTCATCCAAATCTTTTTCGGGCGTCCCCTTTCCGGTTTACCACCTATCACCATATTCATGGACTTTTTGGTAACATGATTTTCATCCCTCCGCATAATATGTCCATACCAGGACAATCTTCCACTCTTTAATTTCTCTGTCACTGGTGCAACTTTTAGGCTTCCCCTCACATACTCATTTCTGATTTTGTCCATTCTTGTCACTCCACACATCCACCTCAACATTCTCATCTCCGCTGCATGCACTGTCCTTTCATCCGCAACTTTGGTAGCCCAGCACTCCGATCCATAAAATGACAGGTCTGACAGGTCTTATAACCGTATTTTTTTCCCTTCAATCTAAGGGGCATTCGCGGGTCGCAAGTTGTACCTGAGATCTGTCGCCACTTCATCCAGCCAGCGTTTATTCGGCTTGCAATATCGCGGTCGATGTCGCCATCGTTTTGTGGGACAGAGCCGAGGTACTTAAAATCGGAGCAGACTGGCAGGGATACACCATCTAAGGCAATCGGGGTGAAACTGGAGAGACCGCCGAAATCGCAAAACATGTGTTCTGTTTTGGTCCGGCTGATCTTCAGCCCCACGTTCTCCAGTTAAATATTAGGTTAGTTATTCTCAATTAATTATGAGGCGTTATTCAAAAAAGTCATGTCTCGTCTCGTCATCCTACCGTTCCAGTTCCGAAATCAAATTAACTTTTATTTTGTTTCTACTGGTAACTCCAAAGTACGAATTTCTTTAAACGCGGTAGTTATGTGAATTGGTTCCATTGTTTTTAAATTGCAATTACATAAAATAAAACTTGACTTACGCTATCTAGAATACATTCCTGCGCCAAGGTCACAAGTAATAGTAAAAAGTTGACTATTGTATTATTCAAGGTCGGCCAATAATAGAAATTTGAGCTACCGTATTGCGAAAATTTTCGGCATATGATATTGAGACATTTAGCTCTGAAAGTGCATATATGTTTTGTTATTGGACGATTTCTTTTATTGTTGCAATTTGCGATTAATACTTTTATGGCCCCTTTAGCATAGTAAATAGTAAGACATTGATGGAAGAGTAGCATCTCTTGTCTTACTTAAAATTTGGCGTTTAGTAAGATCACAATGATATTGGGAGAAGCTGCAGATTGTTTGCAATGACAGTGCGAGTAGCAAGAGTAGCGTCTTGATATATGTCAGATTACTCTTGAAGTATTTTCAAGAGTTGCTACTCTTACGTCAATGTCTTAATTCTTAATGCTAAAGGGGCAGTGGGCCTAGCATGGACATTGCGTAGACTTGTCTTGCTGTCAAGTCAAACTGGCATACCATACATTGTACTTTTGCCTATGGGATGACAGTTTGACTTGACAGCAAGACAAGTCTACGCAATGTCCATGCTAGGCCAGCAGCTATAGCGACGTGGTGCGTTTTTGTCTGATACCGAGGGAGATTGACATTTCGTGTGTGCGAACGTAAAGTATGCACACACACCCAAATCGCGTATATGTACCCTTGTTCGCTGCTTATTTGCTATTATTTACTGTTGTGGTAGCTCCATTTGTCGCAATGTTCGCGCGAATTATATATATCAAATTCTCAAACAAAATAAAACGATTTTGATGAAAAGGAACAGCAGAGAAGGTTATACGCGAAATGGAGCGCAGAGGTTTATGTACATATGCCTACTTATTACACAAAATGAGTGCAATTGTTAATTGCAACAAACGTTAATTTTAACATAAACTTTATAATTAAATGTACTTAATTAGTTATACAAATGAGATTTTGTTATATTTTACGTAACTTGTAATAAAATTTTATTTTTAATTTTGTATGTATTTTTATTCTACCTCTTATATTATGTGAATCAGAAGCAAACTTGCAGACTTCTTGAAGTTAAACTCCTTAGTTACATAAAGGAACGATAATTCCATAATGTACATAAAAAACGGTTAATCACTTTCGAAAAAATAAATATTCCAATTATAATTCGTAGAGGGTGTAGTCAATTGTTACTTCTAGGGAACTGGTTACTTCACTCAAATTAGTGTGGAGGTTTAAGTAGTAAGTCAGCAAGTACCTACCCTACCTCATGTGTGCATGTTTTTCAATTAGTGGGGGACTTTAGTGCAAAACCTGTTTTTTTCTTGCAGAAGCATGAAACTTGGTACATTGATTCCTTATATCAAAATAAGCTGATTTCGATCGGTAGCCTAATGGAATGGTAGCGGGGAGGGGGGGTGGAGGGTGGGCTCCACCCGGCTTTGTTTTAAAAATTCTGGAAGACCACGCATAGCTAATACGTCAAGTTTGGTATCAATTTCGGATAAATCGAGGACGTAAATTTCATTTCTAGTATAAAAAAATGACATTTGTGAAGATTTGTTTAACAAAAAAATTAAAAATTAGAATTACATAACTTCGTTTTTATTGTTCAAATTACTGTAAATTCAAAAATACTAGTTTTTTTAATAAACAAAAAATATTTTTATAAAGTCTGTTTTTTAAATATCAGAAATGAAATCTACGTCCTTGATTTATTCGAAATCGACACCAAACTTGACGTGTTAGCTATACGTGGTCTTCCAGATTTTTATAAGTGAAGCTGGGTGGTGCGCCCCTTTCACCCCCCCTCCCCGCTGTCAGAAGGCTGGTTACCGACGGCTACCGATTCTAATCGGCTTATTTTTACATAAGGAATAGTAATTGTAGCAAATTTTAAACTTCTGCATGAAATAGTAAGTTTTTTACAAACAACCCTTATCATGGCGGTAAAAAGAAAATTGCGGCCCGGGACAGCAAAAGATTTTTTTATGCGGTTTGTTATTAAGAAAAGTAATATAAAATTATATATTTTTTAATCTACATAAACTAGACTTTATTAACATATTTTTTTTATTAAAAGAACTAGTATTTTTGAATTTACAGCAATTTGAACAATTAAAACGAAGTTATGTACTTAATTCTAATATTAAATTTTTTTGTTAAACAAATCATCACAAATGTCATTTTTTTTATTCCAGAAATGAAATCTACGTCCTTGATTTATCCGAAATTGATACCAAACTTGACCTATTAGCTATGTGTGGCCTCCCAGAATTTTTAAAATGAAGCCGGGTGGAGCGCCCCTTACAACCCCCCTCCTCGCTGCCAGAGGGGGTGCTACCGAGGGCTACCGATCGAAATCTGCTTATTTTTACATTAGGAATCAATGTGCCAAGTTTCATGCTTCTGCATGAAAAAAACAGGTTTGACCCATTTTTGTCGCTTAGTGACTCCACTAAATGGATTCTAGTGTTTTACATGAGGGGTAAAAGCCAATAAAGGTACCCTCTGTGGGCAAATGGGAATATGCCCTTTTGCGGGCGTTAAAAATAGTCAAATGATACCGAAAGTAATTGATATCAGAAGTGGTCGAACACGAGTTGCCAAACCGGTGGGGCCTGTTCCAAGACAGGCTGTTACGAAAACCGCGTAACACTTGCGACATTGCCACAATTTCTGTATTATTGTTCACTAATTAATCATCACTTATATATATTTGGACTTAATTAGCGATAAGACCGCAAATTGTAACAATTGTAGGTACCTACTAGCAAGGCCGGATACAGGGGGGGGGGGCAAGTCCCCCCTAACTTGGACTTCCATATGTAACGGTTGAAAGCGACCTGCATCCGTCCCCCCACAAGGTAGACAGATGTCAGACGACCCAATAAAGGTCTTAAAATAACTTACATAATATGTGGCAAATGCCTTTATTGAGAAAAACAAACTAACAATACTAAAGCAGTAAAAAACACTTTTATTAACCACTGATCGGCCACAAACCAATCTACAGAAAATTGCTCCAAACCACTGTCAGATGGCAGAGCGCCCAGAATGCTGGCAGCAATGACTCGTTGAATGGCAATACTTATACGTTGGACAATATTATTTTGAAAATGTTAAGTACAATTTGCAGCCTTATCGCTTATAGCGATGATAGTGAGGCAAGATAGAATTGAATATGACGATGATATCACTCTGTTCCTAATATACGAAGTCAAAAGTCAAGGTCCCCAGACTTCTGGTTTGCAAATCTAATATTGTTAAAAGTGAAAGGAGCTAGGAGTGGTAGGTTATGTGATGCAAATCTAGGCAGGCTTTAGTTTTGTAATAGGCATTTTCAGGCGTTCAAGGCTTTTTTCAACATAATTTATTGTATAAGTATGAACATTTTTATATTGCACCTTGTCGGGTGCATGAGAACCTAATCGGACCCATACGACTCAGGGCGGTACGTTGAAATCCCGTCAAAATCGGGCGCGGCGCGGCGGATCCACAAAAAACCTGGGAATGTTCCTGCGGAACGCCATAATTTCCAGTATATTCATAGTACTCTGTGGTAGTATCCAGGAAAAATGTGTTACGCATCGCCCACGCCGAGGGGCGCGGGGTGGTATGTAGGACTCCGAATCGTCGAAGATGTGCGCGTCGGGGATACCCCCTAAAAAACCTGAGAGTGTTCCTGCGCGACGCCATAAAGCCGGGGCAACGGGTACGCCGAAGCTCTCATCCGCGGCCCGATGGCGTTTGGTCCTCACTGACAGGAGGACCCCTCCGCGGTGGTATGAAGAGAGTTTCACCCAACCCTCTCAAGGGGAACCTGAAACTGCAACATATAGGTTGGCCACGCAGCCTATAATTATGATTTGACTCTGACAGTGTAAGTAGTAAGTAGGGTAACCTGTTCTGTTAGAGTATAAACCCCAATTATTACCTTTTCTTTCAGAATAAGAAAGTAATAGGAATACAGACGCTAACAAAGCAACATCTTTTAGAAACAGCATGCATGCAATAGTTCAACGCACTGTGTAGAACGCTATACAATTATGATTCAAACCACGTATCCATCCGCTTTGAAGAAAATAACTACGTACGGACGAGATTGGCCAGT
Organism: Hemithea aestivaria; assembly: GCA_947507615.1. NCBI lineage: Eukaryota > Metazoa > Arthropoda > Insecta > Lepidoptera > Geometridae > Hemithea > Hemithea aestivaria. The sequence continues at coordinate 1,757,118 of OX382353.1, read as the reverse complement.
TTTATAATGCACACATAGCCACCTGCCATTTTTAATCAACTTCAAAATGGAGGTTATCTATTCAATATAATGTCATTATCGTCTTCCTGCCCTTATCCCACACTAGGTAGGGTCGGCACAACATGTTTTTCTCCTCCATTCTGCTCTATCATCCGTCATATCTTCATCCACTCCCTTAGCACGCATATCCTCTTTCACACATATCATCCCTATATATTTATTCGTAGCCCCCGACGCAAAAACGACGGGGTGTTATAAGTTTAGCGTGTCTGTCTGTATGTGTGTGTGAGTGTGTCTGTGGCATCGTAGCTTCCGAACAGATGAACGGATTTTGATTTAGTTTTTTTTGTTCGAAAGTATAGTTAGTCGAGAGTGTTTTTAGCCATGTTTGGTGGAAATCGGTCCAAGATGGCCGTCGCTACAAAATGGAGGAATTTTTTCTCCACGACCTCAATATGGATATCAAATGAAAGGGCTCAACTAGTAGAATACAACGCACTATAATAAATTTAAAATCCAAGATGACCGCCACCACAAAATGGTGAATTATACATATATTGCGTTGGGGGGTTTTTAATTTAATTCACTTGGTACAATCAGTTTTACTACTTTGCGCTTGTAAATGCAGAAACACATTCGTACATAGCTCCTAACTTCTAAGTGCTTGTTCACGCTATAACACGCGGGCGCGGGCGCGGGCGCGACAGACTTTGCTCACACCGCACGTGCGTTGTACGTGAACACTTTCATAGCACGTCATATGTTTGATATTTCGCGCCCGCGCCCGCGCTCGCGCCCGCGCCCGCGCCTTCACGTGAACAAGCCCTAACACACTGACATAGTTATGTAATAAGTAATAACGCAAACTAATACTAAGATGTTAAAATTTGTACTCGCAAGTGAAAGCACAATAAACACAAAAGTCATTTTGCGTGTAACGTGTAACCCGAAAGTCCTAGGTTCAAATCTCAGTGTAGCGAGTTTTTAGTCTTGGCAGGAACAAAACGAAGATCGCGACCGCTTTTCCACGCGAAGAAGTTTAAGTTGGTAGCAGTCTAAACCTAGAAGGCGGAATCCCACCCAGCCCCTCAAGCACAGACGTTTCGTAGACTTGTCTTGCTATCAAGTCAAACTGTCATCCCATATGTGCTTTGTGAATGTATGCAAGAAAAGTCTTCGCATTGTCCATGCTAGAGGGGCCAGTCTAAACCTAGAAGGCGGAATCCCGCCCTCCAAAGACCTATCCAAAAACATAGATTTTTCACCTTTATATATTTTTTAATGATTTAATTCGAGTAACTTCTTTAAAGATGATATAAAATCGATTGTGATTCAATTCCGTCCTTGACATTTGTAGCGACGCCATTTTAACTTTTGACATTTTAAAAACTCCGAAAGTGTTTTTTTAAAGAGCGACTTTTATAAGGTCTTATGTCTAAAAATACTTTGCGTTGACAATAGACTGGCTTATCAACTCGGGGAATATCTACCAGATTATTTACTGAATGCAGTTTAATAGGCCAGAGGAAAGCTTTACAATTCTACGCAATCTTCGACTGAAACTATTTGAAAAATTCTTTTCAGGGTTTCGTACCTTTAAAGAAAACATGTTTTTATTATTTTTACCATGTAGCACCAAAATACTCGTCAAGACGAATCAAATAAGCGCAAACTCAATGTGGTTACGTCGTTTAATTACGAAGTTCCTATGGCCACCTTCCAGCTCCATCATCAGATCAGCTCGATGATGATCGGATGACAATATTGCATTGTCATCCGATTTATACATGCATGCTAAATTTCAGCTCAATCAGAAATCAGGAAGTAGATCAAATTAAACTTGCAAGATTTGATTACAGACAGACAACAGACAGGTGAAAGTATCAACTATGTAAATATACCGACTAAACTCACGGATATAAAAGTCGAAAACAGGCTCGACCCTGAGTTGCCAGCGACGCGACCTCAGCGCGTGAGCTCCTGATGAAGGACTTCGTAATAGTCCGGGTTAATCAACTCCCTGTAACTCCTTTACTTTTTCCGCAAAAACGTGGTCCCAAACTCACACCACTAAATTATAATACTCACGCGACACACGGACATTCATAAGGCATAACCATGCTAAATGTATTTTTTGTACATGAACTCACCCATTCATGCATTTGGGGTGTCATTTTACTTAGTCGGATAGTGTTGAGTGAAACAGAAATATTCAATCAACATGTGCAAACGGGATGGACAAAACGAAGGAGTACAAATTTATTAAGAAAAAAACTAAAATAAAAATGGCAACATTCTACCTATTTCTTTCAAACTACTTCCGTCAAATTTGAGTAACAAAAGTAAACAATAATATGTTGTACGCAGTTTTAATGATTAATAAGTTATTTCGAAGATTTTTCACAATAATATTGATGAAAATGAGTAAAATAATCCGTGGCAGTGCTTGCCAAATGAATTACAAAATGTATATATACGGCGTATGCAGCAGTTGCAAATAGAAAAGTGGTTGCTGCTATGACTAAGTGTTTCTAAGAGAACAGCGTATATCTCAGGTATGTTTAAGTTAGATTAACAGTACATCATCAAGCTCATTGAATCTCATCATTGAAAACGTAACATAATCGTTATTTTGTCCATAAATAACTATTTTGTGTTATCTATTTGTTTACAACTAAAGTCGTAAAATACATTATAGTATGACTGAAAATTTTTGATACTTTTCATATTGTCCAAGTTTAATGATGAGTAGGAATGTTATTATGTGTATGAAAATTGAATTTTAGGGTTCCGTACCCATAGGGGAAAACGAGACCATATAACTAAGACTTCGCTGTCCGTTCGTCTGACTGTCTGTCATCTCACGAACCGTGATAGTTAGAAGGTTGAAATTTTCACGGATGTATTTTTGTTGCAATACTAAAAATAGAATAAAATAAAAAAGGGGCTCCCAAACAACAAAGTGCTTTTTCCGTTTGTTTTTGTAATATATGTATGAGATGTTTCAAGAAAGAGTTCAATTCAAAAGAGTCCGACTTGCACTTGGCATTTTTATTTTGTTTTAATGTATTAGATGTCCCTACGTACAAGTACAAATACAATTGCTTTATTTAGGAATTTCTTTTATTATTATATTCATGGCACCTTTTTTACTGTTACCATACTGGTACGCCTTCTTTACTTTTAAAAGATGATATTAATCTTATTTATTTTGTATTTTCTAGGCAAATTGAAATCATCAGTCAGAAAATTTGTTTTGGAAAGTATTAAAAATAAAGGAAAATGCCCGCCTACGAGACATCGAAAAGACCACCCCACCGCAAAATTTAAAGAATTGGATTACGTTAAATTAACGATTTATCATTTTATTTTATGTATTTTTAATATTATATTTGTGTCATATAACATCGTCTTTTATTATCATTTTATAAAAGTATCATTATTAGACGCATGTCTGTTTTATGTGAAGCATGTGTGTAACTTATTCGCGCCAGAGCTGCTTATCTGATTAAACAGAGGTCAGTTACCAAGTACAGTAGCGATTTTTTTTTAAATTAATTAAAGTATCAAAATTGTTTATAGTTAAATTCGGTATTGCCATACGGGTAACTCAAATATATTCTTTTATGTCAGACTAGGGTAACCTTGGTATGCTTGAAACAAAACGAATATCTCATCAACCATGCGCGATGTCCTGAAGAGTACAACAATAGAATGAAGCATTCGACAAGGTAATGGCAAATTTGCCAAATTTGGTACATAGGTAGTTAGAATCCCCAAAAAGAATATGGATATGGTTTTATCGGTTTGTACGACAAATGTCCAAAATCCAAAATGTCCAACTAGTATTAATGTCCAATACTAATTTGGTCAAACACTAATTTGGTCCAACATGGCTACACGTCCAACTAGGAAAAATGTCCAACACGACTAATTTCCAACATAAATTTGGTCCAAATGAAATATGTCCAATGAAGAATAATTTCCAACACGAATTGGTTTATTTCTGACGCTGTCATAGAAGAAATGAAAGGTCTTGGGGAGATCTACCTTTCAGATGACAGCTGTCAAACTTGAAATTTCAAAATCTGAAAGATCTTCAAAGTTTTTTAATTTCTTCTTTGACAGCGTCTGCTTAGGACGAGTATTTTTCGAGATATTGACGTTTCAAGTTTGACAGCTGTCATCTGAAATGACAATCTCTCCAAGACCTTTAATTTCTTCTATGACAGCATCAGCCTAAGACGAGTATTTTCCGAGATATTGATGTTTCAAGTTTGACAGCTGTCATCTGAAATGAAGATCTCTCCAAGACCTTTAATTTCTTCTATGACAGCATCAGCCTAAGACGAGTATTTTCCGAGATATTGACGTTTCAAGTTTGACAGCTGTCATCTGAAATGACAATCTCTCCAAGACCTTTAATTTCTTCTATGACAGCATCAGCCTAAGACGAGTATTTTCCGAGATATTGATGTTTCAAGTTTGACAGCTGTCATTTGAAATGAAGATCTCTCCAAGACCTTTAATTTCTTCTATGAAAGCATCAGCCTAAGACGAGTATTTTCCGAGATATTGACGTTTCAAGTTTGACAGCTGTCATCTGAAATGACAATCTCTCCAAGACCTTTAATTTCTTTTATGACAGCATCAGCCTAAGACGAGTATTTTCCGAGATATTGATGTTTCAAGTTTGACAGCTGTCATCTGAAATGAAGATCTCTCCAAGACCTTTAATTTCTTCTATGACAGCATCAGCCTAAGACGAGTATTTTCCGAGATATTGACGTTTCAAGTTTGACAGCTGTCATCTGAAATGAAGATCTCTCCAAGACCTTTAATTTCTTCTATGACAGCATCAGCCTAAGACGAGTATTTTCCGAGATATTGACATTTCAAGTTTGACAGCTGTCATTGCATTGGAAATAAATATTGCTCACTAGGTACGTGACACTTTTAATAGGACTACGAGATTAGCTATTGATAGAACCACGGATAAAATAAAACTTTATTGGACATTTTTCCGAATGGACGTTTTAGAATGGACAATTTCAAATTGGACCTTTTTACGATTTGACAATTTTTTGTGGGAGAACTATTTTCCGGATAGGCATTTTTATGATTGGACGTATATTATAATATTTGTCATTTTTCATAATTAGACATTAGTCGTATAAACCTGGGCTTTCGATCGGTGTCGGCTCGTGCGGTGATAAAAGCGCGATGCCAGAATCAGGTCGAATCAGGCCGAGCCGGGGGGGCCGGGTCAGGTGAATTCTTCACTTTAGAGGTTTTTTCTTTCTTTCTTCAGACTTTTATTAAAAGTCATTATTGATTTAATTCAAAAACAAATGCTTTTATTTATTGTACAAAAATAACATCTTTGTAGCGGGGGTGAAACCGTGGGTTTAGCTAGTATACAAAATTAATATAACGTTACCTAATCGAATGCGGATGCAATAAACGACCAAAATAACATTGTTTCAGCCATGCCTAGTTTACCCTATATTTTCATGTATTTAATGTCAACTAAAATCGAAATTATATAATTTGGTTTAAAATAATATTAGTTAGCTGTGATAAGTTTTTCCTGCTTTTTACTGCCTTCTTTCCATTTTTACACCAATTTACCACACAAAAGGTCATTTTTGTCCGTTAACTATATTATTTTGGATATTTTTAAAAATCAAACGATGCGTGCATCTGTCGCTAAGCGCGTTGTGTGACTGAGCGGCGGGTGAGTTGTACTTTTTACGCCCCGCCCATATAGTTGTACTTTGCATTGAATCACTTTTTGAGCTGTGTTCGATTTCTATTATTTCCCTAATTCGTTGGGGTTAATAGATATTTGCTAAGGCCTGTGTGCAACAGCTTCGACCACGTCTTCACTTACCAACACGTGAGACTGTGGTCAAACACGCACTCCTATTTAATATAAAAAAAAACCCAGTGTCGAGCCTAGTTTCGACTTTTATATCCGTGAGTTTAGTCGGCATATTTACATAGTTGATATGGATAACGCTCGCGTTAGTTTTCAAAAAAATACAGGTGAAAGTAAATAAAAGCTTGTAAAAATAAAACCCTCACTCGATCGTCGCGTCGGTCTGTCTGTCTATGGGGCTGCGCAGACGACAGACTATCCATGACGCACTTTTTAGTCTGTGAAAATAGAACCTATCTGTTAAGACAATGTACCTACTCGAGAACATCGAGTTATTATCGAATTTCTCAGTGGGCGTGTTCTACTTGCACTTGTCAGGTTTTATTTGTTTCAAAGGTTCATTAAAATTTTATACAAATCGGTCGAGCTGTTTTCAATTTATAAATTAAAATTAACGAGCTTAAGTCGGTTTTAGATTACTTAGATTAGATAAGACTATCGATACAACTTAAAAGAACTTAGAACTAAAAACAATTTGTAAAATAAACAGTGTAATCATTGGCGGCCTTATCGCTTATAGCTATAGTGAAGGGCTACGAATTTTGGCGCAATTTCATGGTCAAAAATTATGAAATTATTGCCCGTCTGCACCATGCCCCCAGAAAAATAAAATATTTGGGTTTATACTCCAACAGAACAGGTTTCCCTACTTACACTGTCAGAGTCAAATCACAATTTATAGGTTGTGTGGCGAACCTATATGTTGCAGTTTCAGGTCGCCAAGATTACTACAGGGCCTGCAACATGACCTAACGACTGCCTCCTACATATCTTATAGGAAACAGCGGGGACCCACAGTTTTACGTGCCTTCCGAAACACGGTAGCGTCCAGGCGAAAATCTTTGCCACACTGAGATTTGAACCCAGGACCTCTGGCTTACAAGCCGGACGTATGACCACTGGGCCGCGGAAAATCCTGTACCGCCATGGCTATGGCTTAACTACAATTTTTTATTGTTTGGGTTGTCTTTTGGCCACGGTCCGCGGTTTTTGTCTCCACACTGCAGCAGTTCGTAATCGGATATTTATTTGATTAGGTAACATCTGATTTTTATCGAGGTTACGATGTACATCTGTCAAGGGCGCCTCAATATCTAATCGGTAGATACCTAGATCAATAAAAATAATTAATAGCTACTTTTTAACCCCCGACGCAAAAGCAACGGGGTGTTATAAGTTTGACGTGTCTGTCTGTCTGTCTGTGTGTGTGTGTGTGTGTGTGTCTGTCTGTCTGTGTGTGTGTGTGTGTGTGTCTGTCTGTGGCATCGTAGCTCTCGAACGGATGAACGGATTTTGATTTAGTTTTTTTTTGTTTGAAAGTAGATTTAGTCGAGAGTGTTCTTAACCATGTTTGGTGGAAATCGGTCCAAGATGGCCGCCGCTACAAAATGGCGGATAACTTTTTTCTTCCACGACCCCATCAATATGGGTATCAAATGAAAGGGCTTTAGTAGAATACAACGCACTATAACAAATTTAAAATCCAAGATGGCCGCCACCACAAAACCGCGAACTACATATGTATTTTGAAAGTGTTGCGTTGGGGGTTTTTTAAATTTTTAATTTAATTCACTCGTTATGATTCCGTATCCAAAGGGATCCTATTACTAAAGGTGAACGCACACTTATTGAGCCGAACGTGTCGAACGAGCAGAATTAGAATTCTGTAGGTTAGTACTTATATGAAACACTAGCTGAAATACTCGCGGGTACCGCTGGGCCCAGCGGTTTTACCCGCTGCACAGGAGCCTATGTGTTATTCCAGGGTCTAAGCTATCTCTATATCAAATTTCAGCTCAATCGGTCCACCGGTTTAGGCGTGAAAGAGTAACAAACACACATCCAGACATCCATTCTTACAAACTTTCACGTATATAATATTAGTAAGATTAGTGTGATTGTGTGATTCTATTACGTTTTGCTTACGCTACCGATTGAGCTGAAATTTGGTATAGAGATAGCTTAGACCCTGAAATAGGCTACAGTACAGCGGGTAAAACCGCTAAGCGCAGCTAGTAACCAATAAAACACAAATTTATTTTCAAAAATGCCACTTTGAAGCTACCAAAAGATGCAAAACAAAAAAAAATTGAAGTTGATTTTGCACTGGCATCGTGAGAATTTTTAATAATTTTTTCAAAATTTTGTTAAAATTTGACAGAAGACGTTAGCGAAAAGAGAGGCTATTTTGGTACCGGAATATCCCCCTGCTGTAGTATAGCTGCTTTAAAGTAGGTATATATTATTGTTCACGCGATCCTGCGGTGTGACATTACCTTTAGGCTTCCTTGTTGACTGAAGACGGAAGCCTAAAATTGATGTGCACTATGCAAAGCACCTTTACACCAAGCATTTTTTACAAGCTTTATATTACTTTTTACAAGCTTTTATTTACTTTCACTTGTCTGTTGTCTGTCTGTCTGTCTGTCTGTAATCAAATCTTGCAACTTAAATTTGACCCACTTTCCGGTGTCCGATTGAGCTGAAATTTTGCATGCATGCATAAATCGGATGACAATGCAATATTATTATGACATGGAGCTGATCTGATGATGGAGCTGGGAGGTCGTCATAGGAACTCCGTAATAAAACGACGTAACCCCATCGAGTTTGGGCTCATTTGATTCGTCTTGACGAGTACTTTATGGTAATAATAATAAAAGCTTGTTTTTAAAAAGTTTTTTTAAAATTTCACTTGTACCTGTCTGTTGTCTGTCTGTCTGTCTGTCTGTCTGTAATCAAATCTTGCAAGTTTAATTTGACCCACTTCCCGGTTTCCAATTGAGCTGAAAATTTGCATGCGTGTGTAAATCGGATGACAATGCAATATTTTTATGACATCGAGCTGATCTGATGATGGAGCTGGAAGGTGGCCAAAGGAACTCTGTCATAAAATAACGCAACCCCATCGAGTTTGGGCTCATTTGATTCGTCTTGACGAGTACTTTATGATTCAAGATGATAACAATAATTAAAGCTTGTTTTTAAAAAGTATTTTTTTAAATTTCACTTGTTAATCACATTCTCTTTGTGTCGAACAAGAATAAACAAAAACAATATAAGCGATCACATACGAAGGTCATTTACTTTCAATCTCCGACACCCGAGGTCGACCCTTTCCTTATAGGCGCTGAACAAACTGGTTTGTGTGCGGAATTCCTGCATTCACTGACGTCATTGTAATGTACCTTAACTAGCTGTCCCCAGCGGTTTTACCCTCTGTACTGTAGCCTATGTGTTATTCCAGGGTCTAAGCAATGTCTATACCAAATTTCAGCTCAATCGGCCCACCCGTTTAGGTGTGAAAGAGTAACAAACATACGTCCAGACATCCATACATTCTTACAAACTTTTACGTTTATAATATTAAGTATGACTAGTATTGTGCCCATTAAAAAGTTTTTTTATACAAAGTCAAAGGGGCAAGAAGACGAGCAAGACGCTCTCCTGATGGTAAGAGATAAAAGGCTTATTACACCTGCCTAAATTTAGAAGCCTAAATTCAGTCGCCACTGAATTTATTCAAGTGTAATCACATTTAGCATCCTAAATTTAGAAGAAAGTATCGTGCATCCTAATTTAGTCACTGAATTTAGTGACTAAATTCAGCCAAGTGTAATAACCACTTAACGCTGCGCTGCCCTTAATTAGTTGGACTTTCAGGATATCAAAAAGTTGTATAATTCTGGGTGCACTGCTTGCTAGCGCTTCTTATTCAAGAGTCATAAAATGTTAAGACTCTTCAGCCCATTATATTATATACTACATACGTTCAGAAACATACGTCCAGACATCCATTTATTCTTACAAACTTTCACGATTACAATATTAGTATATTAGATTATAGTTGGTGTTTATAGTCCTAGGACATTGAGCCCACTCAAACATCATTGTACCTAGGTCCTTGCCTAGGAGCTCTCAAGAGAATCCTTGTATCGTTTTAAATCAATAGAAATCGTAAGTGGCGAGTGCGTTGTAGACCATACAAACAAAAGACGAGTCATAACATTGTTCTGTAAGAAATTAATCTTTGTAGATACCGCTCCTAATAATAATTGATTTGTGGCTTTTAGAGTCCCGTAGTCAACAAGGAACTTGTCGTAGTCTGTCTGTCTGTCCGCGACTTTACGGAAAGACTATAAGTCCTAGAAAGCCGTAATTTTGTGCAGATAATGGTAATTAGGTATAGTAAGCGTAAGGGAACAGTAATATAATTTAATTAATTAAGGATACCTACCTCCAAACTCCCATGCACGTAAGATGGAGATGATTTTTTTCTGGTTCTAATCCCATTAGGTATGCTAGATATCGTTGAATAGGTATTTTAAAAAATATTGAGGGCAGTGGCGGATTTGCCCTAAGGCCCAGTAGGCCCGGGCCTAGAGCGACCAGATATTAGGGGCGGCCAATCGTGACAAAAAAATCACTGATGACAAGAAATAACTAAGAGTACGTAAATATTTTAAAGGCTTCAAGGGACCATGGGTTTTTCTCGGCGGCTCTGCTCTATAATAAGAATATTTATTTTCTCACCGCTCAGAACACATCCTTTGTAGCCTGAAATATAAAATTTTCTCGGCACTCGCAGCTAGCTGCTCGCGCAATTATAAATAGAATATTATGTATTTTGCTCACCACTCAGAACGAGCTCATTGCACACAGTACCGGCGTTAGGGTGGGGCGCGGTTGGGCGACCGCCCAGGGCGCCGGATAAAAGGGGCGCCACAGGCTCTATAATTCGTTGAGAAAAATTCAATATTCTCGGTGCTCGTAGCAAGCTGCTCGCGCTTTTATAAGAACATTTAGTTTCTTTGCCACTCGAAGGAAGATAAACGCACATCATTCGTGCTGAAAAATTCAAAATTTTCTCGGCGCTCGCAGCGAGCTGCTCGCGCTTTTATAAATGAGAAAATTTACTTTCTTTGCCATTTGAAGCAAGATAAACGCACATCATTCGTGCTGAAAAATTCAAATATTTTTCGGCGCTCGCAGCGAGTTACTCGCGCTTTTATAAATAAGGACATTTAGTTTCTTTCCCACTCGAAGATAGCTAAACGCACATCATTCGTGCTGTAAAATATCTAAATTTTCTCGGCGCTCGCAGCGAGCTGCTCGCGCTTTTATAAATAAGAATACTTATTTAGTTTCTTTGCCGCTCGGAGCAAGCTAAACGCACAACATTTGTGCTGAAAAATTCAAAATTTTCTCGGCGCTCGCAGCGAGTTGCTCGCGCTTTTATAAATGAGAACATTTACTTTCTTTGCCACTCGAAGCAAGCTTAACGCACATCATTCGTGCTGAAAAATTCAAAATTTTCTCGGCGCTCGCGCTTTTATAAATAAGGACATTTAGTTTCTTTGCCACTCGAAGCAAGCTAAACGCACATCATTCGTGTTGAACAAATCTAAATTTTCGCGGCGCTCGCAGCGAGCTGCTCGCGCTTTTATAAATAAGAATATTTATTTAGTTTCTTTGCCGCTCGGAGCAAACTAAACGCACATCATTCGTGCTGAAAAATTCAAAATTTTCTCGGAACTCGCAGCAAGCTGGAAAGTTGGATTTTTTTCTAGATACGCCCATGATTTTGCCCATCGGAATCGGCCCAGAAAAAAATCCTGGAATTTTTTCCTTTTTAGTATGGGTTTGAATTGCTTTTTAGGGGGCGCCGTAGAAATCTCGCCCAGGGCGCTGGTATTGTTAAAACCGGCTCTGATTGCACATCTTTTGTAGTCTGAAACGTAAAATTTTCTCGGCGCTCGCAGCAAGCTGCTCGCGCATTACAAATTTACACCGAATGTGTTAAGGAGTAAGTAGGAGTAGACATGTTATATACGACGTAGATGCAGGTATTACACGGACTGGGGCCTAGGGCGGCCTAGACTGTAAATCCGCCACTGATTGAGGGGTTGCTAAGAAACTTTTCACCGATTTAGTTATTTATTTTCGATATTATACTGCATCAGTTTTGTATAATGGAACTCTGTACTCGGTATCCACTTTTATTCGAAATCTATGGTAAAAATAATAAGTAGGTACCTTACTCAAGATAGGTAGGTATCATTAAACTGAAGATTACGAAAGAGTGATAAAATGCATTGATAAGATAGATAAGTGATTAAAATTGTTTGATAAACGTTGTTTACTTTGATTATTAACCTTAAACTACCTCTATATTATCTACGCAACACTTTTTGAATGAAAGTGAAAAAATTTTTTTTACGCCTAGTAAAATTGCAATAGCAACTAAATTCGCTTAATCATAAGTTTACCTGTCGCGTCGATAGATGACCCTTTTCCCCGTTTTTGCTACTCGCTTATAGATGGCGCTGTTCAATATTAAATATACTAATTATATTATGAAGCTGTTTTGCTTATTAAAAATTTAAATTTTAATACATAGACTCTCACAAAGTAAATAAACGTTATTAATTAAAAATTTAAACCATTATAATACAAAAAAATAGATTCTAAAAATAGCACTTGAAGGCGTTCAATAAACTTTTCAACACATGCGCCATCTACCTAAGTATTTTTGTGGACAATTTAAATGGTTTCTCTATTCACGGTATTGATACGAGCCAATGTGTTTTTCTATTTTGGTCGTATTACGATTAAGCTCCTATTTCTTTCTCCTTTGCTCCTAGGAGGATTGTGTCTTCTATCTCATTCTAAAAGGTTTTCCTTCCCCATTCGAAAACTTAAATGGCGATCGTTTTGTGACATTTGGAGTAATTTACAAAATGTTATTAAAAATTGTGTTTATGTGTTTGTAAGTGAATTTTATAAATAAAACAAGATGATTCTTGTTATCAAGATCATGTCGGAGCTATCTTACGGTTAGCGCGCAGTGCTACAAGTGTGTAAATCAAAAATAGACAACACCTATTTTACTGTATTTGGAAAAATGGATTTCTTGTATATTATGCCCAAAAACATGTAAAACATTAGTGAAAACTGTAAATAATCAACCAAACACTTGTGTTTAGTGATATAGTGAAGATTTTGTGGTAAATGAGTAACAGGAGCGCAAATGAAAAACTAGCACGAAAACCAAAAAAAAATTGAAGATTTTCTGGAATTTTAGAAGTTGCATTAGTTTTGTGTGTATTAAATCGTAATTAACTTAATACATATATTTAAACATAATAAAAAACAAGAGCGTGTGATTGAAAACTATTAAAATGGTTGATTGGTGATGAATTTCCAACTGAATTTTTTTTGTGGTGTCTTCGAAAGTGATAATAAGAAAATGGTGACGATGAATTCATCGGATAAGGCGGCACAAAGGGCTTGTCAGCAGGGCCCTTCAAGGTACACATCATTTTATAAATAAACTTTGACCTTTAATATTTTCCTACACAACAATGATCCCACATCAATGCCCAATGTTTTGAAATACAAAATTCTGCTCAGCACTGCATCTGTCACCCTGTGATGTTAGTTGTTGAGGTTAATTCCCTTAAACAGCTGGACCTATTCAAATCAAATATCTTTATTTCAGACAAAAAGGTCCATGGGTTAGTAAACATCAAATTAAATGGGTTAGTGGGTAACAAAATGATTAAAATGCAATTATTATGTGGCTTTATACATAATATTATGTGACCACCATTATCCATCATCCACTTTAACCATCGTCCACCCATATAGTGCCCTCAAAGAGGTCCCAGGTGGCTAACTCGGATCATCCGCCAATAACTTTAGGATGACATACACATCTTATAGGAAACAGCCAGGACACACGGTTTTACGTGCCTTTCCTGGCGAAAACTTTTGCCACACTGAGATTTTAACCCAGAGGGGCTATTGACTAATTCGCAACCACTACGATTGATGGCAACTTCAATGTACATTGCTGCTTTTGTTACTTTACTCATATTAATAAGGAGGTTTTAGCACGTAATGTACGCAATTTTGTCTATGGATACTAGTGTGTTACATGTCGTTTTGCAATAGCCAATAGGCCCTCCGGGGCTCTGGATCACAAACCAGACGTATAATCTATGGTTGGTCTATGGTTTCACTGTTTTTTTTTTCTTCCAGAGACAATTCCCGCTGTGTCAAAGAAGACAAAGACAAAGACAAGGACAAGAAAGACAATGTGATCTCCACTCTGCCTCCGAATGTGCAAGCTCTGATGACCACCATACCCTCGCCAGAAGAATCACCTAACTATCTTATTTATAAGAAGGTAAAATCTAGCTTATAACACCAAACTTTCACATTTTAAACTGCTAATTTTACGACTAGGTGATACTACCTTACCACACAGCAATAAGGTAAAATACCTTGGATTAACCTTGGACTGAAGATGACCTGGAAAGATCATGTGAAAGCAAAAAGACTCAACAAAAACAAGGCACAGGCTCTTCAAGGCACGAGTGAATAGGTACCTTTCTAGGCATTACATGATCCATCGTCGACCGCATTTTCACTTTCCATCAGGTGGGATGTGGTCAAACATAGGCCTATTTAGTATAAAACTAGAATATACACAAAATAATACTGTAGGTACATAAGGTCTTAAAAATATTCAGTTCAATTAAGGTGAATGCACATGACGAAAAAATAGAATTTTAGATTTTGTATAACAAATCTTCCGATTCGGACGATTCAACTCCGGCAGGAGTGCGAGGTTTCATGACATTTCATATAAAGAATTCATAATTTGATTCGTTCGGCGCGTTCTATACGGATAGATGTACGTCTGCAAGACATGCATATTTTTGCATTTAACCTTTTGACCGCCAAAGTCACCTATACTTGACAAGCACTTGCGGGTCCTGTACGCCAACGACGTCTATAGACGACAAAAAACCCAGTCTTAATAAAGTGATATAAAAATATTTATTGACTCTTTGCAACACTAGTTCGTAGGTATTTTTTTTTAAATTGTGCCTTGGCGCACAGGGCACGAAAATGCGTTTGTGCCGTGGCGTTCAAAAGGTTAAATTAAATCTGTAACTTAGTGAATTTAATTTAAATCTATATTTTCCAGATGGAAGCCATAATAGAGAGGATGCAAGATGAGAACACCGGCGTACCAGTCAGAACGGTCAAGAGCTTCATGACCAAGATACCTTCCGTAAGTTACAATATTTACTACTACTCTAGCTTTAGTCGAAAAGTGCTCGAGTGGAGAGCACAGACTAGCAAGCGCAGCATAGGATGTCCACCCACAAGGTGGACAGACGACCTTATAAAGGTCGCCGGAGGACGCTGGATGCAGGTCGCTTCCAACCGGTACATATGGAAGTCCAAAGGGAGGCCTATGTTCAGCAGTGGACGTCTTACGGCTGAGATGATGATGATGATGACTCTAGCTTAGAGGCAAGAGTTAAATCATCCACTTTATAAAAGCTTGGTTAATAAAACTTTTATTTTATGTACACTTTATTTCTACACAATTATTTCTCTCCGTGCAAGGTTGTCTGGAAGGGATCACTTTTAGCGATAAGACCACCAATTGTTACACTTAGTTACGAAATTGTGTTTTAGTTTTAAGATTCTCAGTATATTTGTGGTGTAACAATAAAGAGTATTCTATTCTACACTTGTTTCTAATTTAAAAATATAAATTACTGTGCTTCAGTAATAGGAAGTTACTGTAGCTAGTGAAATTACAGGGCTGAAGAGTCTGAATATCTTATGATTTTTGATTAAGTAAGAAGTGTTGGTGTGTACCTACAATTTTACATCATTTTGAAATTCTGGCACTGTACTGATTATATGGGCAGCATTGTCTCTCGGGACTTCTTATTAAGACGTCTTACTCGTCTTTTTACTTCTTTGAATTAAAAAAGAGTGTAAATATTTTCGTATCCGACGCCACAATGCAAATTTCTAATTGGCCACAAAGCAAAAGAAAAGATTTTAATACAGTAATCCCTGCATATTACTGCTTACCAGAAAAAATCTTAAGTTTTATTTCTCCATTCCCAGGTGTTCACCGGCTCAGACCTCGTCTCCTGGCTAGCTCGTAACCTAACCTTCGACGAGCCGTGGGAACCGGCCCACTTAGCGCATCAACTGGCCGCTCACGGCTACCTGTTCCCTATTGACGACCACTGCCTCACCGTGAAGAACGATAACACTTATTACAGGTGCTTATACAACTGATTTCGTCACTTATACATTTTGTTTCGTCAGTTATACACTTGGTTTGGTCACTTATACACTTGATTTTGCCAGTTATGCATTTGGTTTCGTCAGTCATACAGTTGGTTTCGTTATTTATACACTTGATTTCGCCATTAATACGAAAGATAGTCGATAATACACTCGATTACATCACTTGGCGCATCAACTGGCAGCTCACGGCTACCTGTTCTCTATTGACGACCACTGCCTCACCGTGAAGAACGATAACACTTATTACAGGTACTTATACAACTAATTTGTCACTTATACACTTGGTTTCGCCAATTAGTCGGTTGGTTTCGTCACTTATACACTTGATTTCGTAAGTTATGCCCTTGATCTCGCCATTCATACAATTGATAGTCGATAATACACACGATTGCACCACCTGGCGCATCAACTGGCTGCGCATGGCTACCTGTTCCCTATTGACGACCACTGCCTCACCGTGAAGAGATAACTTATTACAGGTACTTATACAACTGATTTCGTCAGTTCTTCAGCTAGTTTTGTCAGTAGTACAGCTAGTTTCGCCAGTAATACAATTGAATTCGTTATGAATACACTTTGCTCGGTCAATAATACACTTGATTTGGTCCGACATACACATGGCTTGATCACATCATACATATTATCGTTTTGTCATAAATGTGTAGAATTAGGTTGAGCCCCGCCTGCCTATATATCTGGTCGCTTTCTAAAGCCCCTCATCATTAGATAGTGTGGATAATAACGGCCGAGGATAATAAAACATTACAAGCATTAGCACAATTTATTATAATTAGACAATAGACAATGATAATTACTATGAGACCTAGCTAAAGACTCTACTTATACTTAGCTTTAGGGTTATTCGGTGGACTCGACGTTCCACTCGTAATGGACGCTAATATTCCCAGTTGTCCGAGTCCCAACGCGCCTCTGCAGATCCCAAGCCAAAAAAAAGTGTGAGCTCCCGCACAGAGATCCGTACAACGTAAACTCGCTTACTAGCGCCACCATCGGATCTTTTCCTCAACACTTGCTCAACGCTCATTGGCCAATACGCGTCCCCCGACTATCGACCAATCACAGGCCGCCACGAAGCGATGCTTTTATATTGACGAATCAGCGCCCGTTATAAGTGTTACGCCAGAGTTTGCCATTATAAACTCTGCCCACCGATAAAATTAAAGGAAATGGCGTAATTACAATGTTGCCCTATCTAATCCGTCTACAAATGTATTTGAATGATCGCACATCATTTTTTTTACAAAATATTGTATTTTTATTACAGATTCCAAACACCATACTTCTGGCCGTCAAATCAATGGGAACCGGAAAACACTGATTATGGTATGTATTCTCTATTAAATACCTACATAACATAATTGCTTCTCCCGTCTGACTGACCCTATGTATGCTTAGATCTTTAAAATACGCAATGGTTTTTTATGCGGTTTTTTTAATAGATAGAGTGATTCAAAAGGAAGTTTTATATGTACATGGATAATATGGTAGAGAAAAAGAAAATTATGAATTTTGTCTGTTGTATAGTTTTAAATGTTTCAATTTACACATCTAAGGGACAGACAGACAGACACAGTAAGCGACTAGAATAGAATGATACTTTATTGCATACCAAAATACAAGAAATAGTTATGAACATAATATGACAAACATGACACTAGAGGTAAATGGAAAAAAAAAGATGGTAAATCAATCTGTTACGGACAATCTGGTTGGAAGGGAATTTATAATATGTAGTGATTATATTTAACTGGGAACTGGGACAACCTGGGAATGGAAAAGGACAAAACGTACTTTAACAGACGGTGGTGTGCAAATATATTTATTGTTTCCAGCGGTATACCTTTGCAAGCGTACAATGCAGAACAAAGCTCGGCTTGAGTTGGCCGACTACGAAGCTGAATCACTCGCTCGATTACAGAAGATGTTTAGCAGGAAATGGGAGTTTATATTCATGCAAGCTGAGGCTCAGAGCAAGGTAAATTATACAAGTGACTTATACACTTATACACGTGACTTCACTTTAGAATTTTAACACTTATACTTTAGTATCACTTATACATTAGATGTCAACATTAATAGGGGTAATCATAGAAGATTAAAACATAGAGTGTGCATTACCGGAGGTATTCTGCCAACAATAAGCATTTCCTCTGCATAACACATGCCAAAGTATGTATTTGAGCCATAGAGTTCTTACTTGGAACGAACCAATCAAAACTAACTAACCGTCCCCACACCCCGCCATGTTATAGCCATTTTATTTTCATAGAGAAAATCACGAAAGTGGCGTCTATTTAGGTTCTGTTGTCTATGGGGGTAGACTTCCTATGCGGGAGGTCGACTAGGTGTTTACCCCAACAGTGCCAGTTATTCTACCACCTGAGCAGTGATGTACAAACATTACTGTGCTTCGGAGCCTAGTGCATTAGAGTTAGTGAACTGGGCTGAAGAAAACTAACATTTATAGACTCTTGAGTAAGAAGCGTTGGCGCAGTGCACCTAGAATTATACATCATTGTGAAATTCTGGGTAGCACTGTACAGCAGGGCTATTCACTTATCGGTCAGGGAACCAAACCGAATACCGAATTGTCAATAATGTATGAAATGACGTGACAGGACGTGCCAAGTTGTATCTACATAATACGTCATTTCATATATTTTTGACCGGTATTCGGTTCGGTTCTTTCACGGATAAGTGAATAACCCTGCTGATTATGGGCAGCGTTATCTCTTACCATCAGGAGAGCGTGTTACTCGTCTTCTTAAGCGACGTTGGGCCGTAGATGGTACCAGGCCAAACCTATAAGGCGGGATTAAACCCTAGTTTCACTGAACATCGTCCCGAAACAGGCGTAATGAGTTTAAAGACATGCTGTGTGTTTTTTCAAAATATATTATAAGTATGTATTTACAAAATTAAAGTATATAAGTATTATATCCGTTATCCTAACCACCATAATAACAAGCATTTAGTTGCTTAGTTTGGGGTTAGGTGGCGCTGTGTGAAACGTCCTTAAATTTTTTTTTTTTTTACAGGTGGACAAAAAGAGAGACAAATTGGAGAGAAAAGTGCTGGACAGCCAAGAACGTGCTTTCTGGGATGTCCATCGACCCATGGTAAGTTATTAAAGTTTAAATAATAATTCGTGAAATACTATGAAATAAATAAATAATGTGCTTTTTAGGGTTCCGTAGCCAGATGGCAAAAACGGAACCCTAATGGATTCGTCACTTCCGTCCGTCCGTATGTCACAGCCACTTTTTTCCGAAACTATAAGAACTATAAGTTGAATCTTGGTAAGTAGATGTATTCGGTGAACCGCATTAAGATTTTCACACAAAAATAGAAAAAAAAAAACAATAAACTTTTGTTGCTGGTCTGACTCGCACTTGGTCGCTTTTATTTAATGCTATCAAAAATATTACTTGTAAACAAGTGAAATATTAAAAAAACTTTTTATAAACAAGCTTTGTTATTATTACCATCTAGCACCATAAAGTACTCGTCAAGACAAATCAAATGAGCCCAAACTCGATGAGGTTGCGTCGTTTAATTACGGAGTTTCTATAGCCACCTTCCAGCTCCATCATCAGATCAGCTCAATGTCATGAAAATATTGCATTGTCATCCGATTTATACATGCATACAAAATTTCAGCTTAATCGGACACCGGGAAGTGGGTCAAATTAAACTTGCAAGATTTGATTACAGACTGACAGACGAAAGTAAATAAAAGCTTGTAAAAAAAACCAAGTCTCGTCACTTAGTTCTTCGACCGTAAATAGTTGTGAGATCCATGCGATACCAAGTCGATTAATTTATTGAGTCTATTTAAGCTTTAGGTGGGTGTTTCTTTAGATCCTAAAGAAACCTATCTACCTAAATATATGTAAATTTTAATTAATTCCTATGTATTTATTCTTATACATTTTCCTTAATTTCCAGCCGGGTTGTGTGAATACTACAGAAATAGACCCGCGCAAACTATCTCGGATCAACGCACTCAAAGCTAAACGACTCAAGCAATGTCAAGAACTTATATTGCAACATAATTTGAAGGTAACTAACAAATTAAATTAATTATTTTCAGAAAAAAACATGTTTTGGTACAGAGGGCCTATTGGCTATCGCAGAACGACATGTAAAACACTAGAATCCATAGACAAAATTGCGTACATTACTTGCATAAACCTCCTTATTAATATGAGTAAAGTAACAAAAGCAGCAATGTACATTGAAGTTGCCATCAATCGTAGTGGGTGAGAATTAGCCAATAGCCCCTCTATCTGACACATTTTGAAATATACATTCATATCATTAACTTTTTGAAAATTCCTCAATAGAGTCGCTGCACAATATTATTGCACACATTTTAAGTGTTTTCAGTTTGATATGTTAAAATATGCCTCTAAAATCTGCTCTACAGGGAAGGGTTGTTAAGAAACCTTTTTGTTTTAGTGTTCCGCTAAGATATTCCAGTTTAAAAAAATTTTTGGACGTCTACTCATTTCCAAATTTTAATTATCACTAAAAATATTTAAAATGTTCAAAATGTTGTTATTGTACAAGTATGTAGTTTCTGGCGCTCCGCCGGCCGCTGCCACGGCACGCTCACTCGGCTGGTCAATATATATTTTCTCCTTTTTCAGAATAATCCAATCGTAACGATCACAAATGCACAAGAAAGCGAAGAAGAAATCAAGAAAAACGCTGAAGCAGTTAAAGAAAATGGTGAGACTCTTCCAAATACTATTAATTATCTTTTTTACAAGCTTTTATTTACTTTCACTTGTCTGTTTGTCTGTAATCAAATCTTGCAAGTTAAATTTGATCCACCCGGTATCCGATTGACCTGAAAATTTTGCACGCATGTATAAATCGGATGACAATGCAATATTATTATGACATGGAGCTGATCTGATGATGGAGCGGGAAGGTGGCCATAGGTACTCAGTAATTAAAAGACTCAACCCCATCGAGTTTGGGCTCATTTGATTTGTCTTGGACGAGTACTTTGGTAATGGATGGTATAACAATAATAAATGATTGTTTAAAAAATGTTTTTTTTTTAAATTTCACTTGTTTATGCAAAGAAATAATAAGACGAGCAAGACGCTCTCCTGATGGTAAGAGATAACGCTGCCCATAATCAGTGCAGTGTTACCGAGGAATTCACAATGAAAAATTCTAGGCACACCAACACTTCTTACTTAAGAGTCATAAGATGTTAAGACTCTTTAGCCCAGTAATTTCACTAGCTACAGTGCCCTCCTACCGGAGCACAGTAATGTTTGCACATCACTGCTCAGGCGGTAGAATAACTGGCACTGTTGGGGTACCCACCTAGTCGACCTCCTGCAAAGGAAGTCTACCCCAGGTTTAGTTATTTAAATTACCGTTATATTTTATTAATAACAAGAAAACTTACAGCTAGCTTATGAATAGATAGATATATAAACACGAAACCCGAATTTTCTTATGTTACCGCCTGAGCAGTGATGTGCAAACATTACTGTGCTCCAGTAGGAGGGCACTGTAGCTAGTGAAATTACTGGGCTAAAGAGTCTTAACATCTTATGACTCTTGAGTAAGAAGCGTTGGTGCAGTGCTCCTAGAATTTCACATAATTGTGAAATCCTAGGTTACACTGTACTGATTATGGGCAGCCGTTATCTCTTAACATCAGGAGAGCGTCTTGCTCGTCTTCTACTTCATAACATAAAAAAAAAAGGTAAATTTAACGTTTTTTCAGGAGATTCATCAAAATCTCCAGCGATACCATCTTCAAGCGCAGAACCGACGGTGGAAGAACAAATAGAGGCAGCAAGAAGGCAACTTACCATGCTTCGTGCTAGAATGGAAAGGAGGAATGTTAAAGTCTCTAAAGTGGCTGATATGTAAGTATATTGTAAACATAATTTGTATATTAATTAGTAAACTATCTAATTATTGTAACAATATATAACATTATTTCCAGAAGTATTGCACACCGCCTCTATACATGTTCTCAATATTCCTTCCAACCAGGTTGTCTGTAAGAGATTGCTCTATGCGATAAGACCGCCGATTGTATAGCCTTTAGCTCTATGTGTATTGTCTACTTATGAAAAAATTTCTTGTAACCAAGTTTGCAATAAAGTATTATTGTATTGTATTTTTTTGTAAAATAACTAGCTGCGCCCCGCGGTTTTACCCGCTGTACTGTAGCCTATGTGTTATTCCAGGGTCTAAGTTATCTCTATACCAAATTTTAGCTCAATCGGTCCACCCGTGTAAGCATGAAAGAGTAACAAACATCCAGACATCCACTCTTACAAACTCTTTATTGGGGACAAAAAATAACAAAATAGACTTAAAACTAAATTAAAGTACTAATATTAATGTCCACAATGGGCGGCCATATCGCTTAAACAGATCTCTTCCAGGCAACCAACTTTGCACGGAAAGTTATAAATTAAAGAGTAGTGTTTTTTTTTTTCTATGTTATGAAGTAGAAGACGAGCAAGACGCTCTCCTGATGTTAAGAGATAACGGCTGCCCATAATCAGTACAGTGTTACCTAGGATTTCACAATTATGTGAAACTCTAGGAGCACTGCACCAACGCTTCTTACTCAAGAGTCATGAGATGTTAAGACTCTTTAGCCCAGTAATTTCACTAGCTACAGTGCCCTCCTACCGGAGCACAGTAATGTTTGCACATCACTGCTCAGGTGGTAGAATAACTGGCACTGTTGGGGTACCCACCTAGTCGACCTCCTACAAAGGAAGTCTACCCCCGGTGTTTATAATATTCGTAAGATTTGATTGAATAATTGTTTTGTTTCAGGCTGGTAGCTTATTACGAACAATATGTAGAATACGACGCGTTTCTAACTCCACCTGAGTGGCCGAACCCATGGATCAACGATACTACTGAACTGTGGGAAATGGAGAAACAGTGGTAAGATAACATGTAGAACAATATGTATATTATATAGAACAATGTGTATATCATATAGAACAATATGTAGAATACGACGCGTTTCTAACTCCCCCTGAGTGGCCGAACCCATGGAACAACGATACTACTGAACTGTGGGAAATGGAGAAACAGTGGTAAGATAACATGTAGAATATATATATTGTATAGAACAATATGTATATCATATAGAACAATATGTAGAATACGACGCGTTTCTAACTCCCCCTGAGTGGCCGAACCCATGGATCAACGATACTACTGAACTGTGGGAAATGGAGAAACAGTGGTAAGATAACATGTAGAATATATATATTGTATAGAACAATATGTATATCATATAGAACAATATGTAGAATACGACGCGTTTCTAACTCCCCCTGAGTGGCCGAACCCATGGATCAACGATACTACTGAACTGTGGGAAATGGAGAAACAGTGGTAAGATAACATGTAGAATATATATATTGTATAGAACAATATGTATATCATATAGAACAATATGTAGAATACGACGCGTTTCTAACTCCCCCTGAGTGGCCGAACCCATGGATCAACGATACTACTGAACTGTGGGAAATGGAGAAACAGTGGTAAGATAACATATAGAACAATATGTATATTATAAAGAACAATACGTATATCATATAGAACAATATGTATATTGTATAGAACAATATGTATATCAGATAGAACAATATGTAGAACACGACGCGTTTCTAACTCCCCCTGAGTGGCCGAACCCATGGATCAACGATACAACTGAACTGTGGGAAATGAAGAAACAGTGGTAAGCAATAAATACAATTAATTTGATATACAAGTAAAATTTAAAATACCCAACAAAAAATGTTATTTGCCATTTTGTGGTGGCGGCCATCTCGGATTTGAAATTTATCATAGTGAGTAATATAGATTATTATATTATTATAGATTATTGGAACACATAAAATATACAAAAAAGAACTTAAGAACTAAAACAATATCAAAACTAAATGTTACAATAAATATTCCTAATTCCTAACACTCCAAAACCCTAACACCTACCTAATACTATTCAAGCCCTTTCATTTGATACCCATATTAAAGGATTAGTAAAACATAATATTATGTAATCTAAAATTACCATCCTAGCCATCTTAGTTATTTTTCATCATTTTAAATAAATAAAAAATCCATTAAACTAAGAACAATTTCTACAAAACTAATACAATTTCTACAAAACTAAGAATTTCTACAAAACTAAGAACCGTTTCTACAAAACCAAGAACAATTTATACAAAACCAAGAACAATTGCTACAAAACCAAGAACAATTTCTACAAAACTAAGAACAATTTCTACAAAACCAAGAACAATTTCTATAAAATCAAGAACAATTGCTACAAAACTAAGAACAATTTCTACAAAACTAAGACCGTTTCTACAAAATCAAGGACAATTTCTACAAAACTAAGAACCGTTTCTACAAAACCAAGGACAATTTCTACAAAACCAAGAAAAAAATCTACAAACTAAGAACAATTTCTACAAAAAAGAACAATATGTACAAATAATTCTCTTGTCCACAGCAAAGACCCGCTACCCTTGCGCCGAGTACGTCGTTGGTCGTTCAGTCTACGAGAGTTGTTGCAAGACCCCGCGGGAAAGGAACATTTCGCCAAGTTTCTGTCTAAAGAGTTTAGTGGGGAAAATCTTAAGTAAGTGAACATATATTAAAATCTATATTGTACAAGCTTTTATTTACTTTCACCTGTCTGTTGTCTGTCTGTCTGTAATCAAATCTTGCAAGTTAAATTTGACCCACTTCCCGATATCCGCTGAAATTTTGCATGCATGTATAAATCGGATGACAATGCAATATTATTATGACAGCGAGCTGATCTGATGATGGAGCTGGAATAAATAAGAACTCTGTAATTATTTTACCGGGGGTAGACTTCCTTTGCAGGAGGTCGTCTAGGTGGGTACCCCAACAGTGCCAGTTATTCTACCGCCTGAGCAGTGATGTGCAAACATCACTGTGCTCCGGTAGGAGGGCACTGTAGCTAGTGAAATTACTGGGCTAAAGAGTCTTAACATCTTATGACTCTTGAGTAAGAAGCGTTGGTGCAGTGCTCCTAGAGTTTCACATAATTGTGAAATCCTAGGTAACACTGTACTGATTATGGGCAGCCGTTATCTCTTAACATCAGGAGAGCGTCTTGCTCGTCTTCTACTTCATAACATAAAAAAAAAAAAAAAAAATAAACGACGCAACTACATCGAGTTTGAGCTCATTTGATTCGTCTTGACGAGTTCTTTGGTGCTAGATGGTAATAATGATAAAAGCTTGTTTTTAAAAAGTTTTTTAAAATTTCACTTGTTATCTTTGAACGTCACAGGACAAAGAGAGTAATCATTTGTTTAACCTAAAAATACTAATTGTATGTATTAACAACCGTGCAGACATTTATAATTTTATTTATCAAAAATATTTTACAAAATTTAAGTTGATTATAAATTAAAAGTCGCTCTCTATCTATAGACAATAACCACAGATTAAATATGGTCGCATGTCAAAAGAGAAAAGCAAGCGAGCGAGTGAGCGTTATCGTCATTACTTGTTAGAATAGAATCATACATTTCAATACCTTGGATGATGCTCTCTGTAGTCTCCTCCTTGCCGTCCATCACCGGAATCAGCGAACTAGCCGTTTTTAAATTAAAAGCCATGTTGTCTGGAGATGATCTAGAACCGCTGTAACTTAAAATTGCTGTATAAGTGTCTTCGATATTTTTGCATAAACTTTCAATTAATACACCTGAATAATCTGTCGTTAAATGTTTAGTCTTTAGTTCTGCAATACATTTACTATATAAATTATATATCTCTTTAGCTTTTCCTATCTTAATAATGCCTATCTCTTGTGTTCTTTTCTTAGGACCCAACTTTCTAAGATTTACTCTAATTGAATTTAATTCGTCATGTATTGATACTAGTTCTTTTTCCATTAATTATTCACTAAAACACACACTATATATTTTTTTTATTTGTATTCACTTAAAGTTTCTAAAATGTCTAATGCCGCTATTATTATTATATTTATTTATGATTGTTCCGCATTCACTGTTGAACATATTATAGAAATTTCACTTTAAATTTTTCACTGGGTTGATTTTTGACACGTAACTTTACTTATTGTTCACTTTTTATTTCACCGCTTGGCTTACATTTCCTCACTCGATGCCGGTTGTCTTCTTTCTCGCATTGAAAACCGTTGTTGTAGGCGCCGCACAAAATCTGCTTGCATTCCTTCTCGGATTCCTGCACTGACCCATGCACCATGACATTTTTTGTATTGTTTATATATAATGTACAAAACTCCAAAACCGCAGACTGCTACTATAACTGATAGGAGTACGCTATGGGTCTCTAAATACTCGTAGGCCGTACTCGTACTTGTTGACGCTCCAGCTCCATGTTGATTTATTACTGTTTCCTTATTTTCGCAGACACATTTGCTACATTCTTTTCCCATTATAATTCTTTTTATTTAGCGTACTTCACTCGGTATATCGTTTTAAGTCCAATATTAAACAATTGTTCGTTAATAATATTATATCGACGCGCACTGGTCACTGGTCACTCGGCGGCAGTCCGTACTCAGCACATTCCGTAACGCGACACCATGTCGCGCCACTGGCGGGGTCGCCATGTAGTGTGGAATGTATCGAGAGACTTCAATGAAACACACGTGTTATATGCTCGGCGTTTATTTATGGACTGCTTGACAATAATAATCTTATACTATACTTACATTCTATACTTACATACTACAGTCCTATCCACAATGATAAACTTCTTGCTGCTAATAATATTATTACAGGTCAGGGTCACATCATCGTGGCCACCTGTGAGACAAAAAAATAGCTTACGGATGTTCATTATTTTATGAAAATACGCGATATATTGATATTTTAGGTCATAAACTAGTTTTGAAAAAAAACTAAACACTAGGTATTAGTCAAACTCTGTCAAACTGCTTCACTTTGACAGAGTTTGACAAACAGCATAAACCGGCCACGCTGAAAGGGACAGAAAAAAATAAGTTCTCCTTTTTCTTCACACAGAATTTTCCCTGTTCGTATTTGTACTTGTACCTACCCAATTAAGTATGTATGTACCTTCATGCAGCAATTTAAAAAAGTAAAAAATAATTTATTGACATTCACAATTAAAAATACATAATATATAAGTTACAACAAGACAAAAGAACAAGACATAAGTCTCTAACACCAAAGTAGGTACTTATATACTATGTAAACGTAATATTGTTGTCAATTGGGATTGGGATAGTAACTAGTCCTTTTTCACGAAAGAGGTCCCGCGGAATTAAGCGGAATCAAATTTAATTTTATCGACTATTACTGGATTTCATACCCTAAATAATTTTTATTTGTTAGATAAAATAAACATCTATTTAATTGAGAATTAAATATGATAAATTGTGAAGAGTTAAAATGTTATAGATATATTCTATGTGCCTCTGTGTGCTTAATTAAATATTTTTCTTTCTTTCTTTCTATTGCCATCACACTCACACATAAAATGGCTATTTCTATACTTCGTTTCAAAAACAAAGATAATTTTTGCGGCGTTCAAAGGATCAATATCTTAATAAATTGGATATATATCGGATATTTATTATAATATATCAGATATATATCATGAGATATACCGGATATTTATTATAATATATCAGATATATATCATGAGATATACCGGATATTTATTATAATATATCAGACATATATCATGAGATATACCGGATATTTATTATAATATATCAGATATATATCATGAGATATACCGGATATTTATTATAATATATCAGACATATATCATGAGATATACCGGATATTTATTATAATATATCAGACATATATCATGAGATATACCGGATATTTATTATAATATATCAGATATATATCATGAGATATACCGGATATTTATTATAATATATCAGATATATATCATGAGATATACCGGATATTTATTATAATATATCAGATATATATCATGAGATATACCGGATATTTATTATAATATATCAGATATATATCATGAGATATACCGGATATTTATTATAATATATCAAATATATATCATGAGATATACCGGATATAATGATATTTTCATTGATATATAATCTTCGAACCCTGCAAAAATTATCTTTGTTCTTGAAGCAAAGTATAGTTGTATTACTTCTGTGTTACAGGTTCTATCTAGCAGTGCAAGAATTGAAAGCTTTGCCGGTGCGTCGCGTGGCTGCTCGGGCGAAGGATATTTGGAAGGAATTCCTCGCTTCTGACGCTGCTATGCCTGTTAACATTGATGCTGCCAGCAGGTATGTATATAGATAGATAGATATATAATCATAAAAGATTTTGACGACCTCTGTGGCGCGGTGGGCTAAGGCTAATACCCGCCTGCAACGCAGAAGGTTGCGGGTTCGATTCCCGCATGGGACAAATGTTTGTGTGATCCACAGATATTTGTTTCTGGTCTGGGTGGTTTAAATATCTATTATAAGTATGTATTTACAAAAGAAAAGTATATAAGTATTATATCCGTTATACTAACCAACATAATACAAGCATTAAGTTGCTTAGTTTGGGGTTAGGTGGCGCTGTGTGTAATGTCCTGAAATATTTATTTATTATTATTATTTATTAGATATAATCATATATAGATATCGTCATCTTCTTGCCCTTATTTCACACTAACTACAGCACAACACGTTTTTAGGGTTCCATAGCCAAATAGCAAAAAACGGAACCCTTATAGATTCGTCATGTCGCCCGTTTGTATGTCACAGCCCCCAGGGGGTTCACATCATCGTGGCCACCTATGATACAAAAAACAGTTTACGGATTTTCATTATTTTATGAAAATACGCGATATATTGATATTTTAGGTCATAAACTATTTGAATATCATTTTATTGTCTCAAATTGCTTTAAAATTTCGGAAAAAAACGAAACACATAGGTATTATTGTCAAAGTGAAGCAGTTTGACAGAGTTTGACAAACAGCATAAACCGGCCACGCTGAAAGGGACGGAAAAAAATAGGTTCTCCTTTTTCTTCACACAAAATTTCCCTATTGCCATCACCCTCTCACATAAAATGGCTACTTCTAGTTGTATTACTTCTGTGATCTGTGTCACTACCACTTTTTTCCGAAACTATAAGAACTATAATGTTGAAGCTTTGTAAGTAGTTGTATTCGGTGAATCGGCTTCATGGGTGAGTTCGACTCGGACTTGGCCGCTTTTTCTCCTCTATTCTACTCTATCATCCATCATAATATATTCATCCACTCTCCTAGCAAGCATATCTTCAAACTTAAAACTTCAGTTATTAACCCCCGACGCAAAAACGACGGGGTGTTATAAGTTTGACGTGTCTGTCTGTGTGTGTGTGTGTGTGTGTGTGTGTGTGTGTGTGTGTGTGTGTGTGTGTGTGTGTGTGTGTGTGTGTGTGCGTGCGTGCGTGCGTGCGTGCGTGCGTGCGTGCGTGCGTGCGTGCGTGCGTGCGTGCGTGCGTGCGTGCGTGCGTGCGTGCGTGCGTGCGTGCGTGCGTGCGTGCGTGCGTGCGTGCGTGCGTGCGTGCGTGCGTGCGTGCGTGCGTGCGTGCGTGCGTGCGTGCGTGCGTGCGTGCGTGCGTGCGTGCGTGCGTGCGTGCGTGCGTGCGTGCGTGCGTGCGTGCGTGCGTGCGTGCGTGCGTGCGTGCGTGCGTGCGTGCGTGCGTGCGTGCGTGCGTGCGTGCGTGCGTGCGTGCGTGCGTGCGTGCGTGCGTGCGTGCGTGCGTGCGTGCGTGCGTGCGTGCGTGCGTGCGTGCGTGCGTGCGTGCGTGCGTGCGTGCGTGCGTGCGTGCGTGCGTGCGTGCGTGCGTGCGTGCGTGCGTGCGTGCGTGCGTGCGTGCGTGCGTGCGTGCGTGCGTGCGTGCGTGCGTGCGTGCGTGCGTGCGTGCGTGCGTGCGTGCGTGCGTGCGTGCGTGCGTGCGTGCGTGCGTGCGTGCGTGCGTGCGTGCGTGCGTGCGTGCGTGCGTGCGTGCGTGCGTGCGTGCGTGCGTGCGTGCGTGCGTGCGTGCGTGCGTGCGTGCGTGCGTGCGTGCGTGCGTGCGTGCGTGCGTGCGTGCGTGCGTGCGTGCGTGCGTGCGTCCGCGCGCGCGCGCGCGCGTGCGTGTGTGTGTGTGTGTGTGTCTGTCTGTGGCATCGTAGCGACCAAACGGATGAACGGATTTTGATTTAGTTTTTTTTGTTTCAAAGTAGAGTTAGTCGAGAGTGTTCTTAGCCATGTTTGGTGAAAATCGGTCCAAGATGGCCGCCGCTAAAAAATGGCGGATTACTTTTTTCTTCCACGACCCCCTCAATATGGGTATCAAATGAAAGGCCTTAACGAGTAGATTACAGCCCACTATATAAAATTTAAAATCCAAGATGGCCGCCATCAAAAAATGGTGAATTACGTATTGCGTTGGGGGTTTTTTTAAATTTTTAATTTAATTCACTTGTTTTAATATGCTACATTGGAGCACTTTTGCAAGTCAATTTTCCATTTTTTCTATTTTAACACTCCCGCTCGTTTGCAAGGCACCTCTATGAGAGGAACGAGCAAGAAACTCATAAGGATTGTATTTTTTAAATATGTTTGCAATGTTTATCTTGGTTACATAATTTATTGTGCGTTTGAGGGGCACCAGCTGGTTTATCATACAGAAATTTCCAGGTATTTGTCTTCTTTCACACAGTTCATCCAAACCTTTTTTGGGCGTCCCCTTCCCGGATTACCACCTATCGCCATATTCATGGACTTTTTGGTCATATGATTCGTCTATTAATTTTTAATTAGCTACTTGATTATTATCATAATCTTACTAATATTATAAACATGCAACTTTGTAAGAATGGATGTCTGTTTGTCACTTTTTCACGCCTAAACGGGTAGACCGATTGATCTTAAATTTTGTATAGAGATAGCTTAGACCCTTTTTTTTTTTTTTTTTGACCCAGGAAAAATGCGTTACGCATCATCACCCCACGCCGGGGGGCGCGGGGCGGTATGTGGGACTCCCCCGCCAAAGATGGGAGCGGCGGGGATACCCACTAAAAAACCTGGGGGTGTCCTGCGGGACGCCATAATGCCGGGGCCACGGGTACGCCGAAGCATTCATCCGCGGCCCCGACGGCGTTTGGTCCTCACTGACAGGAGGACCCCTCCGCGGTGGGGTGAAGAGGAGTTTCACCCCACCCTCTCAAGGGGCGCGCGGAAACACCGCGCGCGCCACCTCGTGGGTCTGTGCTTGCGGCGACGAGTACCCCCATACTCGCCGCCTAGACCCAGGTTATGGGGGCTGGAGAAGGGCGTGGAAGATACGCCTCCGACGCCCCCTTCTCCGGGCACGCATCGGGAGGTCGGTGGTGACCTCCCGTTCGAGTTCCGCGATCTCCTTCTGCGAGATGACACTCTCGCAGAACGAAACCGCGGCCTGCCACGACTCCTCGCTTGCAACCATGGCTCTTACCATGGTTGCCAGCGAGAGTTCGCCCCCCATAACAGCGACGAGGGTACGGCGCTCACTGACCCATGCTGGGCACTCCTCCAGTGTGTGCTGCGCCGTATCCACGTCGCTACCACAGTGGTGGCAAGCAGGGGTCGGTTCCCTGCCGGCTACGTGGTGCAAGTACTTTCCGAAGCATCCGTGCCCGGAAAGCACCTGCACGAGCCGGAAGGTCAAGGACCCGTGCTCTCTGTCCGTCCACTGCTGGAGTAGTGGACGGACTGCCACCACTGTCCAGCTGCCTGCTCGAGGGTGGGCCAGACGCGTACTCCACCTCTCGAGCAGTGCCTCGTTGGCTTCCTCCTTCCACCTCTCTACCTCCCTGGGAGACGCGGTGAGCCCGCGGAGGCGGAGCGCGGCGCGCCACTCGTAGCGCGCCGCATACAGCTCCGCCTCCAGGTCCCAGGGGGGAGATCCTGCCAAGAGGCACGCCGCCTCGTAGGAGACCGTGCGGTAACCCCGTATTACCCCGACGGCCATCACCCTCTGAGGACGTCTCAGATGGGCGATGGTTTGCTCCGTCAGGGCATCCACCCATACGGGGGCTCCATACAGAGCCATGGACCGCACGACTCCCGCGTACAGGCGACGGCAGCTGGTCCGAGGTCCGCCTAGGTTCGGCAGCAGCCGCTTGAGAGCGGCCGCCGCACCCATCAGGCGGGGAGCCAACCGGGCAAAGTGCTCCCGGAAGTTCCACCGCCCGTCGAGGACGAGTCCAAGATATTTCATCGAGGGCTCGACCCCGATGCAGACCTCCCCGATAGGGATAGTGGAACCCCTACTCGGGGCCCTCCGAGGCCCGTGAAAACACAGGGCCTCGGTTTTATCGAGGGCCACCCGGAGTCCCAATCTCCCTATCCGTGCCACCACCTCCCCCACCGCCACGGTGGCAAGGCGGGCAGCCTCCTGGAATGTCCCCCCCGGGGCCATGACGAGCGTGTCGTCCGCGTAACACGTCACGCTGGCCCCCGGGGGAAGATCCCCGCGCAGCACCCAGTCGTATCCGATGTTCCACAGGAGCGGTCCTAAGACCGAGCCCTGTGGAACACCGCACGACATCTCTCTCCGCAGCGTCCGCCCATCGTCGCCCGGATAGGTGATGCACCTATCCGAGAGGTAGGCCCCGACAATCCGGCTCAGGTAGGGAGGCACATCATGGTACTTCAGTGCCTCCCTGATGACGGCCCACGGCATGGTGTTGAACGCGTTGGCGATGTCCAGGGACACCGCCAACAGAACACCGCCGCGGGCGACCACCATGTCCGAGTGGGCCTTGACGCGCTTGATCGCGTCAATCGTCGACCGGCCCACCCGGAAGCCGAATTGTCGATCGGACAAATCCGGGCCCACCTCAGATAGCTTAGACCCTGGAATAACACACAGGCTTATAGTACAGCGAGTAAAACCGCTGGGCCCAGCTAGTATTATATAAAACTAAAATGTCTATAAAGTACTAAAATCATATTATTTGTTCGCAGGGAGTTGACCCGACAAAAAGTGGAATCAGGAATCGCAGATCGGTATTGCTTCGACCAAGCGCAGGTAAAAACAGCTTTCATTGTAAACTAGTACATTTATAGTGATAACAAGCTAATTAAATTGAAAATTTATAAACCCCCAACGCAACGCTTTCAAAATATGTAATTCGCGGTATTGTGGTGGCGGCCATCTTGGATTCCACTAGTTAAGCTCTTTCATTTGATGCCCATATTGAGGGGGTCGTGGAAGAAAAAAGTAATCCGCCATTTTGTAGCGGCGGCCATCTTGGACCGATTTCCACCAAACATGGCTAAGAACACTCTCGACTCTCGACTAACTCTTCTTTCAAACAAAAAAAACTAAATTAAAATCCATTCATCCGTTCGATGGGGGATAAAAACATGTCCATTAAGTATACCAGGGGTAGACTTCCTTTGCAGGAGGTCGTCTAGGTGGGTACCCCAACAGTGCCAGTTATTTTACCGCCTGAGCAGGGATGTGCATTACTGTGCTTCGGAAGGCACTGTAGCTAGTGAAATTACTGGCCTGAAGAGTCTTAAGATCTTGTGACTCTTGAGTAAGAAGCGTTGTTGCACCTAGAATTTTACATAATCCTGGGTGAAATCCTAAGTAACACTGTACTGATTATGGGCAGCGTTATCTCTTAACATCAGGAGAGCGTCTTGCTCGTCTTCTTACTTCGTTGTGTATAAAAAAAATACGATATAACAAGTAAAATTAAAAAAACTACTTTTTAAAAACAAACTTTTATTACAAGCTTTTATTTACTTTCACCTATCCGTTTTCTGTCTGTCTGTAATCAAATCTTCCAAGTTTATAAAATAAAATGCGCAATTAAAATACACAATACTATAGTAAACTAGCTTACCCGGCAAACGTTGTTTTGCCATATAAATAATTAATAGGAATGATTAAAAGTTAATATGAGAGTTACACTGAGATAATTGTCAACGTTACTACTACACTTGATGCATAAACAATAATGATGGCCGACAACTGTGTAGGGAGTGAGAAAGAAAGGAGACCGGCTTCGTTCTCATCCCTACTCCGTGCTGTTTACTTGGTCAGAAGTGACACCTGTAGACATCTGGCGGGGATAACTAATTAAATGACGATTGATCAGTTTTCGACCGGCGAGGAAAAATGATTAAATTACTAAAATGGCTATTAAAAAATAAGGGTTGATCGTAGAAGGGTGAAAATTGAGGATTGTATGTATTTTTGTATGTTGTATCATAAAAAAATAGAAATTAAAAAATTTGTCTAAAAAATAAATAAAAAAAATTAGGGGTGGACTACCCCTAACATTTAGGGGGATGAAAAATAGATGTTGGTCGATTCTCATAGATACCGGATAAGCACAAAAAATTTCATCAAAATCGGTCAAGCAGTTTCGGAGGAGTATGGCAACGAAAACTGTGACACGAGAATTTTATATATTAGATAATGTAATTAAACTGTAATAAATTTTATTTATTTTCAGGCCCATGTGTACCACCTAATGAAATCGGACAGCTATTCTCGATACCTAAGGTCTGAAATGTACAAGGACATACTCAACGGGTCCAAGAAGAAGGTATTTATAAGAGCGTTTTCGCACTATAGTGAAATCCGTCGAATGGCGGACCAATACGAAGTAGATATAACAAGTGAATTAAATTAAAAGTTTAAAAAACCCCCAACGCAATACGTAATTTACCATTTTTTGATGGCGGCCATCTTGGATTTTAAATGTATTCTACTCGTTAAGCCCTTTCATTTGATACCCATATTGAGGGGATCGTGGAAGAAAAAAGTAATCCGCCATTTTGTAGCGGCGGCCATCTTGGACCGATTTCCACCAAACATGACTAAGAACACTCTCGACTAACTCTACTTACAAACAAAAAAAACTAAATCAAAATCCGTTTATCCGTTTGGGAGCTACGATACCACAGACAGACACACACACACACACACACACACACACGCACGCACGCGCACGCGCACGCGAACGCGCACGCACGCACGCACGCACGCACCCACACACACACACGCACACACGCACACACACACACACACGCACACATGTATGCCTATGTGTTATTCCAGGGTCTAAGCTGTCTCTATACAAAATTTCAGCTCAATTGGTCCACCCTTTTATGCGTGAAAGAGTAACAAACATACATTCAGGTTACTCTGTTGTAACATACATCAAGACATCCATACATTATCACATACTTTCACGCTTATAATATTTTTAAGATTAGAAATTAGTATTAGTTAAGCACCGTTCAATAGAACGGGCTAATATCTCAATCAGTCTTTCTCTCTCTTTTCCAGACATCTGTGAAGGGAATCCGATCTATTGTCTCTTTCACGGCGAGAAAGGAAACGACTACCAATTAAAAAGTACCATTTTTCGATGTTGGTAAGAGTTATTATGTTGTTTAAGTGCATTTGAAGCCCTATTTCAATGTTTTTGGGGCTGTTTTTGGTATAATTTGCATGAATTTGTGACATGTAGAAATGTGATATGACGGTTGTCATGTGACATGAAAGTGTTGTGAGAAATGTTATGTGACATTTATAAGAAATGTTATTGGAAATGTTGTATGACATTTATAGAAATGTAATTGGAAATGTTGTATGACATTTTTTGGACGAAATTGTTGGAATGTCATGTAATGTATTATTAGAATGTTCTATGACATAAATGAAGTGTCATTATAAATGTCATATGAAATTATATGAAGAAATCGTTGAAAATCTCGTTTCAAATATAAAGAAAATGTAATCGTAAATGTCATATGACACTATAAGAAGAAATATGACACAATGTAAAAAAATTGTTGTTAGAAATGTAATTTGACACTTATGGAAAATGGTTCATTATAAATGTCATATGACACTATAAGAAGAAATTGTTGTTAGAAATGTAATTTGACACTCATGAAGAATGGTTCATTGTAAATGTCATATGGCATTATTTGTAGAGAATGTTATTGAAAATATCACAATATGAAAAGTGTTATTAGAAATGTTCTATGACATGGAAAATATATAAATGTCATATATTCGAAAAGTTGGGAAATGTCATATATTATGAAAAATTGACAATGTCATGACATAAACACATAAAGCGTCAAGCAATGTCACATTGTGATATAATATAACATTATTATATATTTTGGGGGCTGTGGGCCGAGCACAGACATTGCGTAGACTTGACTGCGCCACCAATATTTGGTGGATATACCAACAGCTTCGTTTTTTTAATATTTATACAACGAAGTAAGAAGACGAGCAAGACGCTCTCCTGATGGTAAGAGATAACGCTATCCATAATTAGTACAGTGCTACCGAGCGCACTGCACCAACGCTTCTTACTCGAGAGTCATAAGATGTTAAAACTCTTCAGCCCAGTAATTTCACTAGCTACAGTGCCCTCCTACCTGTGCACAGTAATGTTTGCACATGACTGCTCAGGCGGTAGAATAACTGGCACTGTTGGGGTACCCACCTAGTCGACCTCCTGCAAAGGAAGTCTACCCCCGGTAAAATCGGGGTGTTCGTCTTTCATTATGAGAACGGCGAAGCTATGGAACTCGCTACCACTCTCAGTGTTTCCCGTGTGCTATAACGTGGGTTTGTTCAAATCAAGAGTGAATAGGTTCTTATTGAACAAGCGTGCTACAACTTCGACTGCATCGTCACTTACCAACAGGTGAGATTGCGGTCAAACGCTTGTTTAGTCTGCTATAAAAAAAAACTGTCATCCCATACATTGTAGCTTTGTGAATAAGCAATGTCTGTGCTTGGTGCACTCAAGAAATTAGTTACTAATTAATGTCATATGACATTAATGAGTGTCATATGACATTAATTAGTGTCAAATTACATTTATTGTCACATGTCACAATATGACATTTGCAAGACACTTAATAAAAAAACCTTTTTAAAGGTTAAATAAAATGTTTATCAAAGCTTGGTGTTATAAAAACTTAAAATTAAATTAATAATTTAAATTAAATTTAAAGAAGAAAGACGGTCCAGGTGAAAAGCATTTATGTTTGTATAATTATTGTAAGTGGTTTTTTAAAAGTTAAAAAGATGTAGTCATATTTAAAGTCTGACAAAATAATAATTAGGGTTTATACTCCAACAGAACAGGTTACCCTACTTACCACTGTCAGTCATATCACAATGTATATGTTGTGTGGCCAACCTATATGTTGCAGTTTCAGGTCGCCGAGATGACTACACCTGCAACATGAGCTGACGACTGCCTCCAACATATCTTATAGGAAACAGTCGGGACACACAGTTTTATGTGCCGCGCCGAAACATGCTAGCGTCCAGGGGAAAAGTTTAAAGTTTTTTTAATGTCTGACATTAAGAAAAACTTAAGGCTCCTGTCGAGTCGCGCAAACCTCTCGCTCGCACAATATCACAATATTTGAATTATCATCATCATCATCATGTAGCGTCCGTGGCCCAGCAGTCATACGTCCGGCTTTTAACCCTTTAACCGCCACCGTCGGATATATCCGACAAGCCTGTTCTGTTACGTAACCGCCAGAGTCGTATATTTCCGACAAGTCGTATTTTTCCGACTGCACTTTAAATCTACATTTTTTAAGTCATAACACTGTATTTTATAAAACTATACTCGTAATTAGATAAATAGTGAATAAAGTTATGATTTACAGTTGGTTTTATGCTTCTCTCCCAAATAGAATAAATATTAGACATCACTTTTATTGTAGGTATTTATAATTCAAAAAACTTGCCTGGCGCTAGGGGCACGACAAGTGATTTTAAGTCTGGCGGTTAAAGGGTTAATTTGGAGACCCTGGGTTCAAATCTCAGTGTGTGGCAAGATTTTCGCCGTGTTTCGAAAGGCACATAAAACTGTGTGTCCCGGCTGTTTCCTATAAGATATGTAGGAGGCAGTCGTCAGCTCATGTTGCATGTCCTGTAGTAATCTCGACAACCTAAAACTGCAACATATAGGTTGGCCACACAACCTATAAATTGTGATTTGACTCTGACAGTGTAAGTAGGGTGACCTGCTATGTTGGAGTATAAACCCCCAATTATTAATATTAAATAAAAAAATAGTTACTTTTATATATTGCTACATCTTTTTTATCTTTGACTGTTTTCATCCCAATCGAAGCTCTCTTTCAACCAAAGTTTTATTTTTTTTAATTAATTTTATTTTCAAAAGACTGCGACGGTGTGTACTGCATTTTGTTTTAACCCTTAACAGCTACAGAATATGTCCCATATATGGTACATAAAAAAATAAGAAAAACTCAAGTTAAACCGAATTCATAAAAAATAATCTCTCTATCTCTATCTTTTGAGTAAGAAGCGTTGGTGGAGTGCACCTAGAATTGCACATCATAGTGAAATTCTAGGTAGCACTTTACTGATTATGGGCAGCGTTATCTCTTAATATCAGGAGAGCGTCTTGTTCGTATTCTTCTTCACATAAAAAAAAATCAAAGACCATTTATTGCAAATAAAAAAAAAACACAGCATGCAATATATATTAAAATCAGTACAGTGCTACCTAGAATTTCACAATGATGTGCAATTTTAGGTGTACTGCACCAACGCTTCTTACTTAAGAGTCATAAGATGTTAAGATTCTTTAGCCCAGTAATTTCACTAGCTACAGTGCCCTCCTACCGAAGCACAGAATGTAGACTTAACGCGTTGAGTTTTTTTATTTACAAAGTTAAAATATACCATATATGGGACATTAAGTTCTGTAGGGTTAATTTACTCATTTAAATGTAAATATAGTTAGTTGTTATAGCATAGACAATATTTAAATGTAGATTAAAATGTATTTAATCATTGTTGCAAAAATGGATACTCCCTGACATTGGCAAATTTTAGTTTTAATTTTATGGCGTCCTTAGGTATTAATTATTTTCAAAATATAATAATAGGGGGATATACTGCTATATTCGTTGCTTATTGTCCAAATAGGGTAGTTGGCAAGGTCAAAATTTTAAATAATTATATCTCTGAGTTTTTTTACAAGCTTTTATTTACTTTCACCAGTCTGTTGTCTGTCTGTCTGTAATCAAATCTTGGAAGTTTAATTTGATCCACTTCCCGATTTCTGATTGAGCTGAAATTTTTCAAGCCTGGCAGGGTCGCCATGAAATGTAATATGTTGGAGTATTACTTGCAGGAGCGTAGGGTTGTGGAGACGGAGGAATAAATACAATTTACTCCATTACTGTCATTTATTGATTAACATCTCTTACAACTAATTTAATTAAAGAAGACATGATCTCTTCCGTGTTGACACTGGACAACGTGATGTTTATTTCTGTACGTGGTTTGAGATGATAACTTAGCTTTACGTGATTTCTACTCAAGATTAAAGTAGGAAGCGATTTGTGCGTGTCATACTCTATACATGTAAGTCGGATGACAATGCAATATTATTATGACATGGAGCTGATCTGATGATAGAGCTGGAAGGTGGCCATAGAAACTCCGTTATTAAACGACGCAACCCCATCGAGTTTGGGCTCATTTGATTCGTCTTGACGAGGACTATTGGTGCTAGATGGTAATAATAATAAAAGCTTGTTTTTAAAAAGGTTTTAATTAATTACCTTATATATTATAAAGTTTAAAATAACTTTATTTATTCTTCGTTATCGAAAATGTAAGGGAGTATCGCCAAAAAGAAGGTAAAAATACTTGTATCTAACATATTTCATTGTTTCTTCTATATACAGGGTGACACGAAAAATACATTTATTCGAAAGTTAGTCTACGAAACATTGGAATTGAATTAGGGATGTACAATTTAACGTTTTTGTGACACCCTGTATAAATTTAAGTCGTCGTATACACTTTGCAACTATTGTGCGATATGTTTAACGTCTTTTTCATTTTATTTTTGGGTCAAATCAAAATTTACTCTCTTACTGTTGACATATTGTATTGTTTGAACACCTTTCACCTTTAGAATAGAATATAATAATACTTTATTGCATACCAAACAATTACAAAGAAGCTTAATGAGCTAGATATTTTAGTGCTAGGTAAACAATCGGCGGTCTTATTGCACTAGGGAATTTCTCACAGACAACCTGGGAATGGAACAGGACTGAAAATACAAGTACTACTTTAGTTAAAGTACTACTTTAGTTTATAATTCACAGTGCACTGCGCCAACGCTTACTCAAGTCACAAAAAGATTCTTAAGACTTAAGGTCAGTAATTTCACTAGTTAC
Source organism: Hemithea aestivaria (assembly GCA_947507615.1). Classification (NCBI taxonomy): domain Eukaryota; kingdom Metazoa; phylum Arthropoda; class Insecta; order Lepidoptera; family Geometridae; genus Hemithea; species Hemithea aestivaria. Next base: position 1,716,703 of record OX382353.1, on the reverse strand, counting down.
AGTGCAAGTGCCGTTAAGTAAAGCCAGTAATGTTTGCACATCACTGCTCAGGCGGTAGAATAACTGGCACTGTTGGGGTACCAGTCGATCTCCTGCAATGGAAGTCTACCCCCGATAAAACCAATCAAATTAAATATGTGGCCAACCTATATGCAAGCAAACTATTGCAGTCAACAAAATTTGTCTCAATGCTACATGTTGCCCGTAAAAAGTTGCACAGTGTATACGCGGCTTTTTCTCTAGTAGTACTGCCATATTCAGATTTCTCTTTGAAAAATATTTATAATATTAAATTTCTTAATATTGTGGGTGTGCAGTTAACTATTAAACATCAAATTTATTAAACATACTTCTAATTATGGTCGCACATCTGTCCGCATTGACCGCGCCGAAAGATTTTTTGTATAGGAAATCCTATCAAAAAAAAAAAAATGTGAAATGAGAGCCAAGTTCAATATTACGATATATTATGTAGGTACCTATGCGTTGGTTGTATGTTGACTTCAAAAACAAAAGAAGTGAGATCTAAATGGGTGCCAAGTTCAATAGTAAGTCCTGAAATATATTTATAATATAAAATATTCTATTACAACTTAAAATATTATTTCTTCTTTTAAATTAAGATAAATAATAATATGTTATAGCCTGGGATCTGATTTCATGACATTTCATATAATGAATTCAAAATTCGATTCGATTCGGCGCGGTCGATGCTAATAAATGTGCGTTTACTATATAACTGACAAACAAGCGGGAAAGCGGTGCGGCAAGGAATTTTTGAAAAGTTTGAATGGGGTTTTCTGAAAAAAAAAAAACATCCACAAGGAAGCAGCATTGAGACATCAGCAGGGCTATTCACTTATCGGTTAGGAAACCGAACCGAATACCGAATTGTCAAAAATGTATGAAATGACGTGACATGACATGTCAAGTTGTATCTGCATAATACGTCATTTCATACATTTTTGACAATTCTGTATTCGGTTCGGTTCTTTCACGGATAAGTGAATAACCCTGCAGGTCCGGACCTGTCAAAAATGTCTGAGTACAACCCTTTTTGTCCATATGCACGTGAACTAGGTTTGATTCAAAAATTATTTATTTTAAATTGATAACATTCATAGACAAACACCGAAAATTATATGTATCATAGATTTATAGATTAGAGTGCTTTTCACGAAAGGAGTCCTTTTTGCGGGGCGCCACCATCGCAAATTTTAAAAGTTAGCATATAAATTTTTACGCATCATAATTTCTCATATTTAATTAAATATGTATTTATTTTATCTAACAAATATAAATAATCCTAGGTGACACTGTACTGATTATGGGCAGCCGTTATCTCTTAACATCAGGAGAGCGTCTTGCTCGTCTTCTACTTCATCACATAAAAAAAAAATTAGGATATGAAGTCCAATTATCGTAAAAATTAAATTTAGTTCCGCAAACGGGACCTCTTTCGTGAAAAGGACTAGGATAGACCTGTCAAGTGGCGCCAACTGGCGGATTAAATTTTCGTGATAACCCTCATTTGTACGTAACCTGTCACATGTAAAGCGAACGCGGGCAGGAACAAAATGAAGATCGCGACCGCTTTACCGCTCCCCGCCTCTGTCTGCCGTCAGCTTAATTAACACCTTTTCCCGGTCGAGGCGAATTTGCCTCGATAAGGTCATAGATCTGATATATTTGTAGACAGAGTTGGCATTAGCGTGTAACTGTGTAACCGTTTGAAGATATTTTTTATATGGTGGATTTATGTCTGCGTGAGACCCTATTGCACGATATAATATGACAGATTTTGAATTATAAATTCTTGCGCTTGATTAAAAAATGGACGAAGTATCGAGAAGGATTCTATCTTTCTCGATTTTTTTGGCCTAGCCTTGGATATTATTTATAAGATATTTAAAAGTATTTCCAGTTTGTTCATTTTCTTATAACGTTTTTGTCTTAAATGACAAAAAAGTTATATGGAAAATAACAAAAATATGCTCATATTTAACAACTCTATGAAATTGTTAACTGGAAATACTTTTAAAATAATGTAAAAAAATATAATATTATCTAAAAAAGCTTAACTAAAAGAAGCATGTCTGTTGTCCGTAAGCTTCCATACAAAATGGTCTACGGCTACGTAGGACCGTCATTTCACAGAATCGGATTGGATTTAGTGCAGAAATGCTTACTCTGTATAGATATATTGAATCTATGGTCACATAGACTGTTTCTTTTTATAGAAAAAGATATTTTTCATCCCTTCGAGCTTTAAAATCGTATTTATGTGATAGAGTTTAGTCAAATATTGTTTAGTTTTTAAGTATTAGCATTAATTATATTAATTATAGCAATAACCGTTCATTTGTGATTATTAGGTACCGAGTTCGATTTTTGACGCAGGCAAAATTTTTTCGTGTTATTTTTGCACAATCTTTAGCTAATATTGTTGTGGATAGATTATTTTTTGTCGTTTTAAGTAGGTATGTGTATGTATTAAATATAATATTTATAGTTCTCAAACGTAAAACCAAAGTACATTTTTCTTGTATCTATAGTTTTTAATAGAATAGGCAAACAGCGCAATGCAGTGATAATTATTGATCGTTCCCACTTCAAATCGCTTTAACACTTTGACTGCGGAAATCACACACGGTGTGTTTTTCGGTCGTAATGCGGGTGCTTAAAAACACACACACACACGCTTCACGGGGCCAGATAAACGCGCGGACCGTACGACAGTGCGGTTAAACGATCATGCACTAGCGCATAGATATACTACAACTCAAGATGTAACCTAACGCTGAGCTGCAAAGCTCGAAAACGGCACGTGTTTACTATATCTTTCTAGCTGTTGATATATACATACATCCTAAAGGTAATACAAAAAATAACACAAAGTAATTAACATTTTGTAACAATAATCGACCTTAATGCAAAGTGATAAAGTTTAGTTTGCATTAATGACATAACGATCTTATGACTTTCACCCCGTGCCATTGACAAAATGATATCGTCTAGTGAAATTCAACTTTATTTTCACACGACTAATGCTCAAAATCACTTATCCCATATGACTAATTTATCGGTCTAATTTGTCGCTCTTTCGCGTAAAGGAGTGAAAGAGACAACTGCGCAAGCAATAAAAATTTTAAATGCTGATTTTGATATAATATCTACATTATTTTGAATGTTAATCAGGTGGTAAAATGTATAAAACTTATCTAAAATATGAAATCCCATATTATTTTCTCTTTGTAAGTGTATTCTTTTTGCAATTCTTAAGAGCTACGTTCCACTTGATGGTTGGCGCGAGACTGACGCCGAAACAGTGCCAATTATGGATAGGCACTGTTTAGTTTGGTAGATTATGAAGCGGTTAGGCGTAATCCAGAGTAGTATATCTATGCACTAGCGCATCCAAGTTCAGGCGGCCAAGCTTCCCCAAGAATGATTGTTGAGTCACATTTTCTTCCATATTCTACAAATAAGAAGCTGAAGCACATAATCGTGCGAGCAGCAGTAAGTAAGAATATTGAAATTTTCTTACGAATCTCAAAATGATCTTCTCGAATAACTTTTGAGGTCAGAAAAGTCAGTTTAAAAAAAGAACTGGATAATCCACCTATGCTGTGTGTGTGTGTTTTGGCTTACAGCGTGTGTGTACGGACCGCTGCACTAGCGTACGGACCGTTCTTACAGACTGATTGAGAATGCGGCTAGACTCAGACCGTGTGTAATTTCCGTCACTGGTTCTCAAAAAAGGTGGCCGCAACCAAAGTGTTAAAGCCTTTACTCCGTTGTACGCTCTCTGACTCGCACTATTTAATACATTTTTAACCCCCGACGCAAAAACGACGGGGTGTTATAAGTTTGACGTGTCTGTCTGTCTGTCTGTCTGTCTGTCTGTCTGTCTGTCTGTCTGTCTGTCTGTGTGTGTGTGTATGTGTCTGTCTGTGGCATCGTAGCGCCCAAACGGATGAACGGATTTTGATTTAGTTTTTTTTGTTTGAAAGTAGAGTTAGTCGAGAGTGTTCTTAGCCATGTTTGGTGAAAATCGGTCCAAGATGGCCGCCGCTACAAAATAGCGGATTACTTTTTTCTTCCACGACCCCCTCAATATGGGTATCAAATGAAAGGGCTTAACGAGTAGAATACAACCCACTATATAAAATTTAAAATCCAAGATGGCCGCCATCAAAAAATGGTGAATTACGTATTGCGTTGGGGGTTTTTTTAAATTTTTAATTTAATTCACTTGTTAAATATAAATTCATAGAATTAAAGGCCTGTTCAGACCTAAGCGGTATTCGCTACCGCCTGCGACAGAGAAAACCCAGTGGGTATGCGGTAATATTACTGTTCAGACCTAAGCGGTATTCGCTACCGTCTGCGGCAGAGAAAACCTCTACCCACAGTATGTACCTCTACCCACAGTATGTACCTCTACCCACAGTATGTACCTCTACCCATAGTATGTACCTCTACCCACAGTATGTACCTCTACCCACAGTATGTACCTCTACCCACAGTATGTACCTCTACCCACAGTATGTACCTCTACTCACAGTATGTACCTCTACCCACAGCGGCAGTGAATATCGCTCAGGTCGCTCTAGCCGCGGTACTTGATACCAAATACCTGAGCGAAACCCGCGCGGTATGTACCTCTACCCACAGCGGCAGCGAATATCGCTCAGGTTTGAATAGGCCTTAACTTTTTGAAAATTCCTCAAGAGCCCTGCACAATATTATTGCACACATTTTAAAAGTGTTATCAGTTTTTCTAACCGGCGGAAAATGGAAATTTATGCTGGAATATAACTTTGTAACAGTCTGCGTCAATAATTTCTATACATTTTTAATTTATATAAAATGGGTTTTAACTTTTAACTAACCTCTTTGTAAGAAATGTTGTATTTTTTTATTTTGTTTTGTGTCTACGTGTAATTAGTAAATGTATGTTAATTATCGATTCATATCTTCATTGTAATTATTTGATTCATATTGTCATATTACACTTACATAATTATCAAATAGAACTGAAATCTGTCAGTGTAACTTTTAGAGCGAGATGCACATTTACATTATTCCCAAGAGTGACAGAGAGAGGTACATTTCGTTGTCCTGCTCAGAATCTCAGTTTTATTGTTCGACCCAATTTACTTTTCTATGAACTGAGGGCCTATTGGCTATCGCCAAACGACATGTAAAACACTAGAATCCATAGACAAAATTGTGTACATTACTTGCTTGAACCTCCGCTTTTAATTTTTTTTTTTTTATTTTTTTTTTTTTGTGATGAAGTAGAAGACGAGCAAGACGTTCTCCTGATGTTAAGAGATAACGGCTGCCCATAATCAGTACAGTGTTACCTAGGATTTCACAATTATGTGAAATTCTAGGAGCACTGCACCAACGCTTCTTACTCAAGAGTCATAAGATGTTAAGACTCTTTAGCCCAGTAATTTTACTAGCTACAGTGCCCTCCTACCGGAGCACAGTAATGTTTGCACATCACTGCTCAGGCGGTAGAATAACTGGCACTGTTGGGGTACCCACCTAGACGACCTCCTGAAAAGGAAGTCTACCCCGGTAAAAAAATATGAGTAATGGTAATATGAGTAATATAACAAACGCAGCAATGTACATTGAAGTTGTCATCAATCGTAGTGGGTAAGAATTAGCCAATAGGTTTTCTGGGTTAAACAAATTTACAAATTTGATTTTTATTACCTTCTAATATTTTGTTTCTGTCCCTTTCGACTGTGGCATAAAGCCATCTCCCTGGTAGCTCATGACGCCTGTCAAGACTAATCAACTCTTATTTTGGGTCAAGAGTAGCCTGACGTTTAGCAAGAGGCTACTTGTACACCCACTGCCATTGCAAAGAGATTTGCGGCGGGCGGATAAAAATTTTCGGTAACGTCACTACGCACGCACCCGACAAAATTGCCAAACACTAGCTAAACTCAACTAAAATATGCGCATACGTGTATCAGGGACAGGGAGGACAGGGACAACCTGTATTGTGAATTTAAAATCGTACATTGTGCCGAAATAGTACACTTTTAATGGATAATAATTTTTAATATACGCTGACATTCGTAAAATGCTCCATATACCCAACATTGGAGCACATAAAGCTAATTCTACGATTTGGCTAAGTGGTTTTACAATATGGCTAGCCATAATATATAATGGCTGCATGGAATATGACAATATGAATCAAAAACAAATCCATACGTACATTATGTGTATAGAATAGTCAACCAAAGTATGAACAAAAATAAATTATTTTAACGTAATGCAATTCGTTCTTTTATTTAACATACTGTATAATATGAATATAATATAAACGTTTCTACAAGCTTTTATTTACTTTTGTCTGTCTGTCTGTAATCAAATCTTGCAAGATAAATTTGATCGTCTTCCCGGTTTCTGATTAAGCTAAAATTTTGCATGCATGTTTAAATCGGATGACAATGCAATATTATTATGACATGGAGCCGATCTGATGATGGAGCAGGAAGGTGGCCATAAGAACTTCGTAATTAAACGACGCCAACCCGGAGTTTGGGCTTATTTTCGGATTCTTGCATAACTAGTGAAATAAAAATAAAAAACTTATTATTATTACCATCTAGCACCAAAGTACTCGTCAAGACGAATCAAATGAGCCCAAACTCGATGGGGTTGCGTCGTTTAATTACGGAGGTCCTACCACCTTCCAGCTCCATCATCAGATCATGTCATAATAATATTGCATTGTCATCCGATTTACACATGCAAGCGAAATTTCAGCCCAATCGAAAACCGGGAAGTGGATCAAATTAAACTAGCAAGATTTGATTACAGACAGACACGACGACAGGTGAAAGTAAACAAGTGAAATTTAAAAAATACTTAAAAACAAGCTTTAATTATTGTTATCATAAAGTACTCGTCAAGACGAATCAAATGAGCCCAAACTCGATGGGGTTGCGTTGTTTTATGACAGAGTTCCTTTGGCCACCTTCTAGCTCCATCATCAGATCAGCTCGATGTCATAAAAATATTGCATTGTTATCCTATTTACACACGCATGCAAATTTTCAGCTCAATTGGAAACCGGGAAGTGGGTCAAATCAAACTTGCAAGATTTGATTACAGACAGACAGACAGACAACAGACAGGTGAAAGTAATATAAAGCTTGTAATAAAGGCTTGTACCTAATAATAGGCAAGCGCTCAGGCTACGCGCAAGGTATAGCCTTCCGTAGTACTTACAAATCGAATATTAACCTAAACTTTCATTAACCATATTATCCTTAAAACGAATGTAGGTAGATAATACCTTAACCGCTAAAGTTTTCCTGGAAAGTTCATCCCTATCTTACATGTTTGGGAGGTACCCTAAATTAATTCATCATCATCATCATCTCAGCCATTGGACGTCCACTGCTGAACATAGGCCTCCCCTTTGGATTTCCATATGTACCGGTTGGAAGCGACCTGCATCCAGCGTCTTCCGGCGACCTTTATAAGGTCGTCGGTCCACCTTGTGGGTGGACGTCCTACGCTTCGTTTGCTAGTCCGTGGTCTCCACTCGAGCACTTTTCGACCCCATCGGCCATCCACTCTACGCGCTATGTGGCCAGCCCATTGCCACTTCAGCTTGCTAATCCGCCGGGCTATGTCGGTGACTTTAGTTCGTCTACGGATTTCTTCATTTCTGATTCGATCTCGTAGAGAAACACTTTTGCTTTACTTAGAACAAGGTGCAAAAATTTGATGGATAAGGATTACAAAAAATTTATCTTATCAGTAGAATCGTCTCTTGATAATAACATCAAATATTTTTGGCGTTACGTCAACTCTAATAAAAACACTAATGCTCTCCCCCAAACCATTAGGTATAATAATATTATTTCGTCTAACCCTCTTGAAATCTGTGACCTATTTGGTACTTATTTTGCTTCTGTCTTTGAAAAACCTGATCCACCTTGTTACTTGAACCCATCTTACAATTACCAAGTAAATAATAGTCATTACGCGTTGGGTGAAGTTACTATATCACAAAATGATATTATGACAAAAATTTTCAAACTTGACGTTAATAAGGGCCCTGGTCCAGATGGTATCCCGCCTAAACTTGTTGTGAAGTGTGGTAAAACCCTTTGTGTTCCTTTAAGCATCATTTTTAATCTCTCGCTTAAATCTGGCATTTTCCCAACTATATGGAAGACTGCTCACGTTGTTCCAGTGTTCAAGGCAGGAGATAAATCACGCTGCGAAAATTATCGTCCTATAAGTATTCTTTCCTGCCTTGCAAAATTATTTGAATCATTAGTTTATGAGTCTTTATATCATCATATTCATCCAAAAATTTCCCCCAGCCAGCATGGATTTGTAAGAAAGAGGTCCACGGTTTCTAATTTACTTGAGTATAAGAACTACTTGTGTTGTGCATTTGCTAAGAGGTACCAAGTTGACAGTGCTTATACAGATTTCTCAAAAGCGTTTGATAAAGTAAACCATCAAATTTTATGTGACAAGTTAGCTACGATATATGGGATTCATGGTAGCTTGCTGCGTTGGATCAAATCATATCTGTCAAGACGAAGTCAGTTAGTCGCTATTAAAGGCTATACATCATCTCCTATCTTCATTACATCTGGCGTGCCACAGGGCTCTCATTTGGGTCCCTTGCTTTTCATAGCATTTATAAATGATCTCATTGTTCGTCTCAACTGTCCATGCCTTTTATATGCAGATGATCTTAAGCTATATACTAAAATTGAGCAAGCAAGTGATTGTTTTATGCTTCAAAATGACCTTAACACTATTGATAAATGGTGTGAAGAAAATTCTATGTTTTTAAATGTTGAGAAATGCTGTATTATCTCTTTCACTACCAAAACGCATCATAAAATTATTAATGAATATAAACTAAAAGGACATAATTTGCAAAGAAAGGCTGTTGTTAAGGATCTTGGGATCATGTTTGATGGAAAATTGTCATTTCGGGCCCATTATGACTATATTATAAGCAAATGTAATAAATTACTTGGTTTTCTTGCCAGAATTACAAAAAAATTTAAAGATCCTCGTACCCTGCTTTATCTTTACTTTTCAATGATTCGTAGCATTCTTGAATATAATTCTTCAATTTGGTCTCCTTATTATGCTATCCACAGTGACAATATAGAGAGAGTACAGAAAAGATGTATGTATATACTCTGCTGTAGATATGGACTTAAACGTAAACTCAACACATATGAGGACAGGCTTAAATACTTCAATTTACCATCACTTAAAATTAGACGCCGTTATCATGACTTAATTTGTTTATTTAAAATTATTCACTCAGAAATCGATTCCCCTGGTCTTCTCTCAGTAATCAATTTTAATATTAGACCAAGAGTTCGTAACCCACATATAAATATCTTTAAACTGAAAGCTTATACTAATAATACTTCCTTCTACAACCCTATTGTTAGAATGACCAGGGAATACAATGATATACTTAATTGCTACCATGACTCGGTTGATATATTTGAAAAAAGGTTACCTAAATTTAAAAGAGATGTTCTACATATATTGTTGAATGATTTGTGAATACTGTGTTTTTCATACTTAGTGATTATCTTTATCTTAAATACGTTTATAACTTTCTTATTATGTATAACTTTGTTAGGCTTAAACATAATATTAGGAACTAACCATTAAAACTGCCCAAGTCAGGTATTTTGGTTCATGATGTGTACACATAATTTTGGAGTAGAATTTAGTACATAACCCTCTATTTCTTATATTTTTAGACTAGTTTTGATTGTACTCTGTTTTGTGTACCTTTAAATAAAATAAAATAAAATAAAATAGAAACCCCGAGCATAGCCCTTTCCATAGCACGCTGGGCGACTTTGAGCTAAATTAATTAATTTTAAATTATTTTTTCTTACCGTTCTCTTACCCTGATTAGGGGAGTGATACAAATTTTCTGAAATGGTCGTTTTTCCGAAAAATATTCAAGTAGTACGTTTTTGCGAAAGTATGTTTTTGCGAGAGTACGTTTTTGCAAAGGTCGTTTTTCGCATAAACGACCTTCGCAAATCGTACTTTCGCAGAAACGTACCACTTGAATATTTTTCGCAAAAACGACCTTCGCAAAATCGACTTTCGAACATTTGTATCACTCCCCCTGTAGTACCCTCTTCTGTGCAAAATTTCAGCTTTCTACAACTTATAGTTTCTTCACTAAGCCGCGGAACTGAAGTGGATAAGTAGTAAGTATGTATGTAACTGTATGATGAAAGCCTTAATATAAACTATTGAATAACAATATAGCAGTCAGTGTTAAAACAGCATTCACTAGTTTCATTTCCCTCCACGCCGATCCCTATAGAACGACGGATGGACGGACAGACGGACAGACAAAGCGAAACTAAAGGGCTTCCTTGTTGACTATAAAGCCCAAAAAGGTAAGATAATTAAGTATGTTGAAATTCGCGAAATTCGGTCACATGAGGTGCTCATTTAGTTAGCATCAATTTGAACAGCTGGTTTCAGTACCAATAATTAATATTTGCGAGACAAGGAATAATAGCTACTTTATTGCTACTACGTAGTATTGACGCCATCGTTGTTTTGTAAAAATATTCAAATTTCATTTCCTGTTTTGTGATAAAGGCATCAAAATGCGTATTTCGATTTTTAACCCCCGACGCAAAACGACGGGGTGTTATAAGTTTGACGTGTCTGTCTGTCTGTGTGTCTGTCTGTGGCATCGTAGCTCCCGAACGGATGAACGGATTTCGATTTAGTTTTTTTTGTTTGAAAGTAGAGTAATTCGAGAGTGTTCTTAGTTTTAGCTATGTTTGGTGGAAATCCGTCCAAGATGGCTGCCGCTTCAAAATGGCGGATTACTTTTTTCTCTACGACCCCATCAATATATGTGTCAAATGAAAGGGCCTAACGAGTACAACGCACTATAATAAATTTAAAATCCAAGATGGCCGCCACCAAAAATGGTGATTTATATATTGCGTTGGGGGGTTTTTAGGGTTCCGTAGTCAACAAGGAACCCTTATAGTTTCGCTTTGTCCGTCCGTCCGTCCGTCCGTCCGTCCGTCCGTCCGTCTGTCTGTCCGCGGCATTGCGGAGAAACTATAAGTCCTAGAAAAGTGTAATTTTGTATACAGGTAAGTAATAATAAGGGTAAGAGAACGGTGACAAAAAATAATTTTTAATTAATTAATTTAGGCTACCTCCCGTACACGTAAGATGGGGATGATTTTTTTTTTCTGGCTGATACCATCGTGTGGGTTATCGTTGAATAGGTATTTTAAAATGAAGGACGGTTTGCTAAGAAACTTTTTCGATTTCATGTTCTGTTTGAAAGATATTCAAGTTTAAAAAAAAAAATTGAGCGTCCCCCCCTCTAAAATCTGAACTACTAGCTTTAAAATTCTGAAAAAAATCAGAGGTATGCTTTCAACCATGAACTTTCCAGGAAAACTATAGCGGTTAAGATAAAATTATTAGTTTCGGTAAAATCAGCGCTGAAAAAAAGAGATGTTGGCAAGGTCAGCAAATTCAAAATATAAATTAGTCCATGTTTTAAATAATAAAAAAATATTAGACACGTATTTTTTTGTTTGTGAATAAAATAAAAAGTGGCTGAGTAACGACGATTATAAGTTTTCGCATCCGGTACAAAATGCACAAAATCTGGTATATTGACGTCACGACTAAGCCATTGTTTTTTTATCAAATTTACAAAAAAAAAAACGTGTCTAACAATTTTTAATAATCTACAATATGGACTAAACAATTTGTCAACAACCCTGTTGTTCCAACTCAATAAATAAGAATACCTAAAGCTAACCTAGCCTATAGTTTATTAATGCATAACTAGATGGCGCTAGTAGTAAAATTAGATCGCGCAAGCGAATTGTTTATGGTTGTATGGGACTATTTCAACCTGTCCTATAGACCTATTAGCTTATCGAATATTCGTATGCGATTGAGGTTCTTTGTATAGGTTTCGTTCTTGTTCGTTGTGATATAAAAAATTGATTTAGATACGTATAAGATATATGATATTGATTATAATAGAGGATTCATAAAAATTATTCGTCTAATATTCCGTGGTTTCATTGATAATAATTAATATTATTGTCTCATTATTAAGAATATAATATGTGTCATATCTTTTTAACTAGAGCTGATACAGAAATTTCAGTCACAAATTTGAAATCGTCGTCAAAAATTGGACTAATATCATGTATCATAACCCAATCATCCAAAATGCTGTTGTGCAGTGTATTCAATCTACTAGAACTACGGAACCCTACATTGTGCGTGGCCCGACTCGCGCTTGGCCTATTTATTTTAATTTAATTCTCTTGTTAGAAATACTGGTGATACCTAGGCTTCGTCTGTGGCTAGTTGCCGTGTCTATAAGCCGTCATTACGACCGTGTTCCAGCATGATGTTCAGTGATGCCAGGAAAGGATTTAATTCGCCCTCTAGGTTGAGTTTGCAACCATTTAAGGGTCGGGTTGTCGAAGACTAACCTATGATAATTAGATTACTAACCTAGAATAATGTTAACTTTTTTACAAGCTTTTATTTACTTTCACCTGTCTGTTGTCTGTCTGTCTCTCTATCGGTCTGTCTGACCGCTTGTAATAAAATCTTGCAAGTTAAATTCCCACTTCCCGGTTTCCGATTGAACTGAAATTTTGCATGCATGTATAAATCGGATGACAATGCAATATTATTATGACATCGAGCTGATCTGATGATGGAGCTGGAAGGTGGTAGGAACTCCGTAATTAAACGACGCAACCCCATCGAGTTTGGGCTCATTTGATTCGTCTTGACGAGTACTTTGGTCATAGATGATAACCAGGATTTGATGATGAAGCTGGAAGGTGGCCATAGGAACACAGCAGGTACATATATAATTATAAAAGTTTGTTTAAAAAATAGGCCAAGCGCGAGTCGGGCCACGCACAATGTAGGGTTCCGTAGTTCTAGTAGATTGAATACACTGCACAACAGCATTTTGGATGATTTTTGACGACGATTTCAAATTTGTGACTGAAATTTCTGTACCAGCTCTAGTTAAAAAGATATGAAACATATTATGTTGTTTTCGTAATAAAACGCTATAAATGTAGAGATCATCATCATCATCATCTCAGCCGTAAGACGTCCACTGCTGAACATAGGCCTCCCCTTTGGACTTCCATATGTACCGGTTGGAAGCGACCTGCATCCAGCGTCTTCCGGCGACCTTTATAAGGTCGTCTGTCCACCTTGTGGGTGGTCAATGTAGAGATGATCCTAATTAATTTAAGTTTAAGTTGAAAAACTCTTTATGTTATTTGATTTTCTTGCTGAAACTGAAGGCAGAGCTATTCTAAATGCTATTCTTATTCTAAGGGCTATTCTAAATGCTCTAACAATATTCAGCCATCATATGTGCGTTCCAGAAGCCTTGATAGCGTTACTTCATCGAACAAAAGTTTGGGTGGAATTGCTTGCCCAATTCTTCACTTAGTACCCTAAGATTGTCATGAATATAGTCTAGGTGGTCGTGGAGAGAGTGTAACTTGATGGTTATGTCACATTCGAGCCTTTGAAAGTGACGCATTAGTTTTTGGACGTGTTGAGAAAAGTCCAAATAATTCTTACTTTACAAAAAAAAAATATAACCACCATTGGCCTTTAGTAAAACAAAGTAAACCATTTTTAACCCCCGACGCAAAAACGACGGGGTGTTATAAGTTTGACGTGTCTGTCTGTCTGTCTGTGTGTGTGTGTATGTGTCTGTCTGTGGCATCGTAGCTCCCAAACGGATGAACGGATTTTGATTTTGTTTTTTTTGTTTGAAAGTAGAGTAAGTCGAGAGTGTTCTTAGCCATGTTTGGTGGAAATCGGTCCAAGATGGCCGCCGCTACAAAATGGCGGATTACTTTTTTCTTCCACGACCCCCTCAATATGGGTATCAAATGAAAGGGCTTAACGAGTAGAATACAGCCCACTATATAAAATTTAAAATCCAAGATGGCCGCCATCAAAAAAATGGTAAATTACGTATTGCGTTGGGGGTTTTTTAAATTTTTAATTTAATTCACTTGTTAAATGAACAAATTATGAGCCAGTTATGTTCCGCATACTTAATTTTTAATAAAATCAAAACAATAGTTTTATGTTTACACTAAGCAAAAATAAGTCATCGTGATGGTTCTCGAGTCCTTTCCACATTATAGCGGTTTCGTACCAAAATCTATTTATTTTCTAATTTGTCCACAAACGTAGATACTCAACACACGTTTTGCATAACTTTTGGGGAATCCAAGGCTTGTCGTTAATTTCCAGGGAGTATCCAAAGTAATTTTTGTAAGCCTAAATTATGAACGTTGTCACATTCAAACGGAATTCTTTGAGCATATTATATTCTCCGCAAATTAGGGATGGGTGATACGAAACGTATATAGATATTGAAACTATATATCGCGTCAATATCGGATATCTATATATTGACCTTTGCAGAAACTATATATTTTGCGAAACACTATATTTGTCTATTGAAGAAAATCGTAACGATGCGATACCGAAACGTATATTTATAACTAGCTGACCCGCGCGCACTTCGTAGCGCGTGACAGTAAATTATTCATATATTAATGAATTTGATACAGACCATTTAATTCGATTTCCAATTCCGTTTTCTGCGACTTAATGGGCGTACAATTAGTAAAGGCTGGCAAACCTTGCCAATATGTAACTACGATCGAATCACCTACTATTCAAAATGTCTATTGGACGTTTCGCCTACGTTCATAATAACTATTGGTTGAAATCAATATTGGACGATTCGCCTACGGTTAACTCAGCTACGGTCGATTGAGCTATGGTTGATTAAACTATTGGACGATTTGCCTATTTTTGACCGAACTAACGGACCGTTCACGTATTTTTAGACCACGTTTCCGGCTGCTAGTCAGGTATGACAGCTAAAAAATACTTGTTTATAGTACAGAATTCAGAAACGTGTTGTTTTTATTATGCCACTTTGCCATGATGAGGTAGATGAAAGAAGATGCCAAAATGCCTGAAGATGCCATGACACAGGATAAATAATTCAGTAATAAGAAAAATATCTGGCGCTTCGCCGGCCGCTGCCGCGGCACGCTCGCTTCGCTCGCTCGGCTCGCGCATTGTGGTCACTGTTCAAACCTAACCTAACCAACAGATTTCGGTTTGCCCTGAATACTGTACTAAAAACACGCGTAGCAAAGAATTTATAAACCGTAGGTGAGTCGTCCATAGTTGAATTAACCAATACATCAAATGAACATTGGCCGAATCGCCCATTAGTTCACATGCCCATAGTTTAATCAACCGCAGGCGAGTTGCACTGTAAGCGAGTCGTCCAATATGTGAAATGAACTTATGCGAATCGACCGTAGTTATATCGACCGTAGTTGAAACGACCGTAGGTATTATGAAACGTAACCCGTCCATGCGGGCAAAGCCATGAGAATAAGCTAGTGACTGATGTATCTGTATAACGTACAGCCTCAACCGCTAGATGGATTGGGTTGAAATTTGGAACATAGAAAGGTTTCATGACGTAGACCACTGCTAAGAAAGGATTTTGCCGTGCGGGCAAAGCCGCGAGCATAAGCTAGTAAATAATATTATGAAACATTTTTTGTGAATAATACTTAGATTTCAGAGACGTCCTGGGATAAGTCCCAGAACTATCGTTATACCTATACCACAGTACAAATTAGAACGGCAATAAATTACCACTTACACATATAGTACATCAAGATTAAATACAGTAAACAAAAATATATCAAATTATCATTTAAATCAGAAAAACTAATAAAAATACGGAATAATAACAGCTTGATTCCGTACAGTTACTCTTGACTTTTTTCCGCGTCATTTAATGGTGATCTCTTTACCGTGGGTAGACTTCCTCTGCAGGAGATCGGCTAGTACCCCAACAGTGTCAGTTATTCTGCCGCCTGAACAGTGATGTGCAGACATTACTGTGCTTCGGTAGGAGGGCACTGTGGCTAGTGAAATTACTGGGCTGAAGAATCTTAACATTTTATGACTCAGCAGTGCACCCAGAATTTAACCTTCGTTAAATCCCAGCGTTATCTCTTACCATCAGGAGAGCATCTTGCTCATCTTCTTACATCGTTGTATAAAAAAAACTAAAATGAAATTTTCTGAAATGAAACTATCATATACCTACGTACTCAAACTATTTATTATAATATATCTATCAAATTTCACCTTTCAGCTCCATCATCAGACTTCAGATCACTTCCATGTCATAAAATTATTGCATTGTCATCCGATTCCCGGTTTGCAAAATTTCTGCTCAATCGGGAACTGTGACTGATAGGTAGAGTGCTTTTCACAAAAGGAGTTCTTTTTGCGGGGCGCCACTATCGCAAATTTTAAAAGTTAGCATATTAAATAACTTTAGAATCTTCGATGTATCCTTCTGCAATCTTGTTACACTTCTAGCCACCATGGCGTTTAAGAACTGTAATATCAGCGCCTGAGTCAGCTAAGAGTGTTGCTGACGTCCGCCTCAGGCAATGCCCAGTGTAAAGATGGGAGTCCGGAAGCTGAAGAAATTTAGCAATCGTTTTTGGCATATCACCGATTTTATTGATGCCTATGGGCTGTTTTTTACTTTTTCCATTATCATAATGTAAGAAAAATCTTGAAGTTTTTGTATTAGCGGGTCGTAATGCCATATACTTGTCCACCACATTCACATATTCTTCACTAATGACGAATGATCTGTCGATTTTAGTCTTTGTATTCAATAATTTTACTAATATTAATTTGTCCGAATGCTTTTCAACGTCGTTTACCTTAAGATTCAACAATTCATTTGAGCGGCACGCACCATTTATGCCAATAATTAATACAACCTGTAAAAAATAACAATAATTTAGTTTACTTATTTTTAGATAGGTACAGTTAGATAGGTTTTCTTTGAAATAAATTAGCTTTTGTATCAATTTACTTACTTTTAAAGCGAGGTATTTACTGTCTGGTGCTTCATTCAGAAATTTTTCTATTTCAAGGTCACGTTTCGTTTTCAAGACAGCTTTTATCATAGAAAAAATGCTCCATAATGTACTGGATTTTCTTGTTTTAGATAGTTCCATGAAATATGATAGTATCACGGTCTCGGAATATGTTTTTGCATTTTTTGAGAGGCGCCAATTATTGAAGGATTCGTACGCCTTTACATATTTCACTTTAGATTTTTCAGGCAAATAGCTGAACTCGGCATTCGAAACTTGTTCTTTCAACTTTTTTGGCGTAAGACAACTACCTTCATCACTGGGGTCACTCATTTCTTTGTAATTAAACAGACTATTAGATCACAAATAGAAATTTGCAAAAGTTTACAACTTAAGTTGAAAATATTTAGTTGAATCTTTACCAAGAGGTTTAGAACCAAATGGAAAATGTGTTGTGAACACCACTGTCGCAAGAAAAATGACAACTATAAGTGCCATCTCACTTACCTCATACAAAAGAGAGAGACAAAGATGGCATTTATCGATGACGTCACAACGCATTCTCCATTTGACTGTAAACTCTAAACTTCTACATCCCGCCATTTTGTATTTTTTTATTTTTATTAAAAGAGTTGCGTTCGAAATTTGTGTGTGTGACATATTTATGAAAAACAAATTGTAATAATATTTAAAAAAAAAAAAACTCACTTACGACTTATTATTCTATAATAGTATTTTATTTAAAATATTATTGAAAAAATACAATTTATAAAGTTAAAATTCAATAAATAACATTAAAAATTATGTGCATCTCAGTTAAATAAAAATTGTACACAAATAAGTTTCAGAACACACCAACTTCTTCATAGCCAATAAAATTGTGTTCGAAATTCAAATCACTTTGCCTCTCTACTCTCTAGAGAGCAAAAACGGCTTTTGCTCACTGAAATCGATGACCAAAGACTCTATTTTCGTGCGAGAGTGGTGAAAAATTATTTATGGCATGAAGTCCAGAATTTATCGAAAAAATGTAATTTAGTTCCGCAAAATTCCGCGGGACCTCATTCGTGAGAAGGACTCTACCACTGAGGTGTATACCTAAAATCATAGGCGGATCCAGGATTTGGTTTGGGGGGGGGGGGGGGGGGGGGCAAGGTGCAGACGGGCAAAAATATTATAATTTTTATTACGAAAAGTGTATGTTTAGCTCGCTCTGAGCGGTTAGGAAGTTTAAACATCCATTACAATAAGTGCGCGAGCAGCTAGCTGCGAGCGCCGAGAAAAAAATTTTATTTCAGAAATATGTGCGAAATTCGTAACTCTACAATGCTTCTGGGGGTACCTTGGCCCCCTGCCCCCCCCCCCCCTAAAGCTTAAACATCCTTTATAATATGTGCGCGAGCAGCTTGCTTAATGACTCGGGGGGGGGGGGGCGGCTTGGCCCCTTGCCCCCCCTCCCTAAATCCGCCTATGATTATCTATAACACAGATAAAAGGTTCTATAATAATCATTGCAAAATTTTACTAACATTATAAACGTGACAGTTTGTGTCTGGATGTATGCCTAAATGGGTGTGAACAGATTTTATGTCTGTGTGTCTCCGGATAACCAGTGATTTTTACAAAAGATCCCCCTAGATGGAGCGCCACAATCGCGTGATTTTAAGTTAAAATATCTACAGATTTTTAACAATTCATAATTTCTCATATTTAATTTCTCAATTAAATAGGTACATAATATTTAATTAATCTAACAAATAAAAAATATATAATAAATGAAGTATTCACAGTAATTATAAATCTATTATTTAGTTCCGCTAGGTTACGCGGGACTTCTTTTCTAAAACTGTTTGCAGAATAAACGATATTTCTTTTTCTTAGGACATTAGTTCCATTATTTTCCGTGGCGCTAGCTTGTATGAAAAATAATTTACTTTTACAATGAACTGTAAATGAATTTTTCTATTTATCTTCAGATGATTTTACATGTTTTAGAAATTAAAAATAAGCAGCAAAAAGATATTTATTACTTTACTTTTTTTTTTTTTTTTTTTTTACACGCATCATGCGCACATTAGATTATTTTCCGCTGGCGCTGATTCATTTGAGAAATAAGTTACATTTACTAATTTAAATGAATTCTAATTTGTTTGGCTACTATATAGCATCAAAGTACTCGTCAAGACGAATCAAATGAGCCCAAACTCGATGGGGTTTTTTCTTTTAATCACGGAGTTCCTATGGCCACCTTCCAGCTCCGTTTCGGACCCTGGTTACTATATAGTATCAAAGTACTCGTCAAGACGAATCAAATGAGCCCAAACTCGATGAGGTTTTGTCTTTTGATTACGCGGTTCCTATGACTACCTTTCTTGTTTATTAGCATTTTATATGCGAATCTTTAGATTGATATAACTCTTTTATTTATGAACCGATTTGACTAAAACCAAGACTAAGGTTCAAGTAGAGAAAACTGCAACGTATTAGTGAAAATTTTATTCAAATCGGTGGTGTTGTTTAACCACACCAGTGACACAAACTATTTACAAATTTAGCCCAAATTAAACTAAAGGTCAACCACAAGTTTACAGGAACACCGATAGATGGCGTCTGTAGCGTTTTTGGCACTATTTTTTTTTGAATTGAATTTACTTTATATTCTATTAGTTTTATTTCGAATTTTTGTTGTAAATTAGGGGCGATGTGTCTGATATAAATGATTATTATTTATTTTATTATTTTATTTTACGTTTCCCTAGGAAAAATTGACAAAATGTTTTACGAATTAGATCGCGCAAGCGACTTTTTCGCGTCGTTTTGTTCATATGCGTATTTTCACAGTTTACCTTAGTAAAGGATCACAATGAATGGGGAGAAATTTCCATTCTTATTATATGTATGGATATCAGTGTTTGTTTAACGAAATAGTTTTTACGAAGATATCCGATTGTACAACGAAGCCGTCCCGAGTCCCAAACCCTATATTGAAATATCGTGTTTGATAGTATAGTGTTTGCGAAGTTACACGATTCCCTCACGAATTTAGACGATGGTTAATGAAAGAGCGCACGTGAGTTAGAGCGAGATGCGATATATTTTAGGTCAACCATGCTATTTTAAACTTTATTTCATAAGTGGTTAAGTTGGTATTTAAAATAGATAAAAAAATGATTTTGAATATTATTTGGCAGAATTTTGGCATGTTACAATTATAAACTCTATCGCCTAAAGTTAAGGATTTTTTATTTAAAATAAATATTGACCTGACCTTTTGGCCTTGAAAGAAAGTTACAAGTGGATACAAATAAATTTAACACCTAACACTGCATTTTGTTTGTTTTGATTCAGTTTCGTGGTTTTTGAATTGGTGAATTTACACGCCGACAGATTTCATGTGTAAATAGTACGATAATAAACAATGATGTAAATAATGTATATAGAAAAACATGTACAATTATGTAAACAATGTATATAATATAGAAAAACATGTACAATTATGTAAATAGAAAAATCATGTATATAAAATCGAATGAACTTCTAAATACGCCTGCGATCTGCATTATTGTTCTGCATATATCTGCATTCTGCATACTTGTTTAGAAAATATTTATGTTTAACAAGTGAATTAAATTAAAAATTTAAAAAAACCCCCAACGCAATACGTAATTCACCATTTTTTGATGGCGGCCATCTTGGATTTTAAATTTTATATAATGGGCTGTAATCTATTCGTTAAGCCCTTTCATTTGATACCCATATTGAGGGGGTCGTGGAAGAAAAAAGTAATCCGCCATTTTGTAGCGGCGGCCATCTTGGACCGATTTTCACCAAACATGGCTAAGAACACTCTCGACTAACTCTACTTTCAAACAAAAAAAACTAAATCAAAATCCGTTCATCCGTTTGGGCGCTACGATGCCACAGACAGACACATACACACACACACACACACACACAGACAGACAGACAGACAGACAGACAGACAGACAGACAGACAGACACGTCAAACTTATAACACCCCGTCGTTTTTGCGTCGGGGGTTAAAAATAGTCCGCTTTACTATAAATATCATAACTTGTAACATGTACAAAAAAAAATAATAATGTAGCCAGTAGCCAGTCCTAAGCCTGGGTAAAGTATGAAGGGTCATTCTGTGACTCTGTTGTAATGAAGATATTGTTTAGAAACGATTTGCTAAAAAATAATAGTTACATTATATTCAGGTATTGACGTAAGATGACACGATATTCAAATATCTAAATCATAACCAATAACCACATCGACTCGAATCGAGTTATTTGTTCAGTATATAGTTTCGTAAAATATATAGTTTTGATATCCGATATTGAATATCAATATATAGTTTCGATTCGATATTCAGAAATATAGATATCACCCATTACTACCGCAAATTAAAAAAAATATATCCGGATCATTCACACAAGTAGCCTTGATCATGCTATATCAAATTATAATAGAAACAAAGTGTAACATTGTTAGCTCTCTGCCACCAACCATGAACAATAGGGATGTTGACTAATTTTTGGAATTGCTTTTATATGATAGATAGACCCATTTCATACATGAATATCATATTTTTATGCCAAATTATATGATATTTCAATATAAAAATACGTAAATAAAAATGATTTTTTGAATTCTGGCTAAAACGTTCCGAACAGTCATCTGACAGCGCGTGACGTCACACCACTGGCCTGTACTAACGCTTCCTAAGCAATGTTCCTGATTTCGACAAATTTTAATTATTCATAACTTAAAAACTACTGAACCGATTTTGATGTAACTTATACTGTGCTCTTAGTTGGTCAATATTTAAGCCAAAAATAAAGTCAATAACTAAAATGTCTCTCTGAAAATATAAGATCCATTTTGGTTATTGACTTTTTTTGCTTAAATTTAGACCAACTTAGAGCACAGTATAAGTTGCATCAAAATCGGTTCAGTAGTTTTTAAGTTATGAATAATTAAAATTTGTCGAAATCAGGAACATTGCTTAGGAAGCGTAAGTACAGGCCAGTGGTGTGACGTCACGCGCCCTGATTGGCGTGCGCATCCGCGTAATATTAAGTAAAAATTATTGAAATTAAAATTGATTTTATTAAATTTTGGCTTGTAAATAGATCCTTAAAATGTGATTGTAGGTTTTTAAATACAGTCTTTTATGTGAAAAACATAACTTTATATGAATTCGTAATATGTGTCAACATCCCTATTCGCTTGCGCGATCTAATTTTACTACTAGCGCCATCTAGTTATGCATTAATAAACTATAGGCTAGGTTAGCTTTAGGTATTCTTATTTTGCTGATTTTACCGAAACTAATAATTTTATCTTAACCGCTATAGTTTTCCTGGAAAGTTCATGGTTGAAAGCATACCTCTGATTTTTTTCAGAATTTTAAAGCTAGTAGTTCAGATTTTAGAGGGGGGGGGGACGCTCAATTTTTTTTTTAAAACTTGAATATCTTTCAAACAGAACATGAAATCGAAAAAGTTTCTTAGCAAACCGTCCTTCATTTTAAAATACCTATTCAACGATACCCCACACGATGGTATCAGCCAGAAAAAAAAAATCATCCCCATCTAACGTGTACGGGAGGTAGCCTAAATTAATTAATTAAAAATTATTTTTTGTCACCGTTCTCTTACCCTTATTATTACTTACCTGTATACAAAATTACACTTTTCTAGGACTTATAGTTTCTCCGCAATGCCGCGGACAGACAGACGGACGGACGGACGGACGGACAAAGCGAAACTATAAGGGTTCCTTGTTGACTACGGAACCCTAAAAAGCATTTTTTATGTGTAAACAAGTGAAATTTTAAAAATACTTTTTAAAAACAAGCTTTAATTATTATTATCATCTTGCATCATAAAGTACTCGTCAAGACGAATCAAATGAGCCCAAACTCGATGGGGTTGCGTTGTTTTATGACAGAGTTCCTTTGGCCACCTCCCAGCTCCATCATCAGATCAGCTCGGTGTCATAAAAATATTGCATTGTCATCCGATTTACACACGCATGCAAATTTTCAGCTCAATTGGAAACCGGGAAGTGGGTCAAATTAAACTTGCAAGATTTGATTACAGACAGACAGACAGACAACAGACAGGTGAAAGTAATATAAAGCTTGTAAAAAGAAAATTACTTGTACTTGTAAATACAACTGCACCTCATTGGCCTACGTATAGCTAATTCAATAGTGTTTCGCGTGCCAAATAATATGCTCTGAAAATTTGTGTACACAAGTGATAATTTACATTCTGGCTGAAAATTTTATGTTTACTTATACTTTATTTCTTATTTATATAAAAATAATACCAAAGGGGTGTTGGCAATTTAAAAAAAATATTACACTGGGGTATATTTGGCCCAACGTATAAGTATTGCCATTCAACGTGGCAATGCTGCCAGCATTCTGGGCACTCTGCCATCTGACAGTGGTTTGGAGCATGCGGATTTTCTGAAGATTGGCTTGTGGCCGATCTGTGGTTAATAAAAGTGTTCTTTACTACTGTAGTAGCTGTAGTATTGTTAGTTTATATACTCAAAAAAATTAAAATGTAAATCTATTTTGGTAATCCAGGAAGGGGCCGCCCGAAAAAGGTTTGGATGAACTGTGTGAAAGAGGATATGCGTGCTAAGGGAGTGGATGAAGATATGACGGATGATAGAGCAGAATGGAGGAGAAAAACGTGTTGTGCCGACCCTACCTAGTGTGGGATAAGGGCAGGTTTTAAGTTGGTCGCAATCAAAAGATATAGTCGAATATGCTGCAAATTTCAGCAAATTTTAAAAAATCGCAAGTGAATCAAAACCTTACTTGACCTGTGCTCGAGTCCGACTCGTACTTGGCCGGTTTTTTAAATTATTAAACTGGGAATACATATAAAAATATATCGTAATTTATATAATAAAACTAAATATTAAGTACATTATTTGATTTAAAATATAATTAATTATTTACATATTAACTGCGCAAAATCAAAAACTAATCCATTTAACGTCATTACATACGAAAATTGGCTACGTACCTCAACCGAAACATGTATATGCACAGCTGTACATATATTTACATATAAAGTAATATATATTGGGGTGTTGTTACATGAAATTCAGTGGATACAGGTTCTGTCTGGCCACTACACCGAAAACTTCGTTAAAATGAAGCCGTTTTGGTGTACTTTGGCGATATTTATTGTAAGTACCTAATTAGTTTATTTACAAGCTTTTATTTACTTTCACCTGTCTGTTTTCTGTCTGTCTGTAATCAAATCTTGCAAATTGAATTTGACCCACTTCCCGGATTCCGATTGAGCTGAAATTTTGCTTGTATAAATCGGATGACAATGCAATATTATTATGACATGGAGCTGATCAGACTAAAAAAGCGTTTGACCGCAATATCACCTGTTGGTAAGTGACGATGCAGTCGAAGTTGTAGCACGCTTGTTCAGTAAGAACCTATTCACTCTTGATTTGAACAAACCCACGTTATAGCATTCGGGAAACACTGAGAGTGGTAGCGAGTTCCATAGCTTCGCCGTTCTCATAATGAAAGACGAAGCAAATATCTTCGTCCGAGCTGTTGGTAATAAAATTCCGATGAATTGTAATACTTTCCTTGTCCTTTTTGCAAAATAGCTAGAAAAATATTCAAAAAAAAATCTAGGGTTTAATTTTTTGAAATATTTTAATGACATATTTTTTCAAATTATTATTATTTATGTTTTAGATTTATGCGACGATTGCAGCTGCTGAACCAAGTGAGTAGTTATATAAATATTTTTATATATATTTTTTTTATTTTTCGTCTCCCCACTTTTTATCTTATAATGTCTCTATTTAGATAGATAGATAGATAGATGGATAACTCTTTATTGGAACACAGAAAATATACAGAAATAAACTTAAAAATAAAACACAATATTATAATCTATGTGTTACAATTGGCGGTCTTATTTAAATTTGAAATTAAACTTTATTCACTGTTAATTAACATACGAAAAAAATCTACTGTTTTTATTATTGTTAAATTTTCAATATTTTCTGTTATAATCCAGTTCTATATTTTAGTTTTGTATATTTGTACGTTTTTCTGGTTACAATATGTTTATTTGCAATTAATTGTGCAATAAATAAACTAATTAAAAAAATAAAAAATAATTTGCTCTACTTGTGCCAGACGAGTTTTAGGTACCCATTGAAAAGTAGAATATATGTAATAGGTATATTATTCTGGGGTCTAAATTATACACACACTTTGCTCTACACAATTGCACTTGCTTTTTTTACATTTTTTATATATAAAAAAAATATATATCCACATCACATAAGACATACAAAACAAAATAAGCTACTTTTAGCTCATAAAAGCACCACTGGATACAGCTTGTGTTAAAAAAAACTTCTTTTGCAGATGGACCACACCGCGGTCCAGGATTCCAGCATCCAGGAGGTCCGCACGGACCTCCCCCAGGTCACCATTTAGGGGGACCACCGGACCATCACTTCGGACCACCACCACCCCCCGGTCACCATTCAGGAGGAAATCATCGTTTTGGGGGTACACCTGATCATTTAGGAGGTCCCCATCGTTTCGGAGACCATGACGACGAGTCCAGGGAAGACCGCCACGGCCTCAATCAATTTGAAAGAGAAGAACACGAGAGTGAAACAGACAGCTTCCAAAAGAGCGACTTCAAGAGTAAGAATTTACGAGAGGGTCAAAGTTTCCAAGAAGTTGACTCAGAAAGTTTCCAAGAAAGTCAAAGTTCCCACTCAGAAAGCAAGTCGTTTCAACAGGAAGTTGACACCGAATCTCAAGGAGGCTCGGGAACTCAGAAGTACCAACAAACGCAGCAGAGTTTTCAAGAGGAATCAGAACATTCTGAAAGCATTGAAAGATCGAGACACGTACAACAAAATATAGACAATAAAGACACACAAAATGTCGAACAAACGCAAATTTCTCAACAACAATCACATTCTCAAAGTGAAATGTATCAGGAGCAACAAACACAGGTGATTGAAAACGAACAATCTAATGAGTCACAGAAACAAGTATCTCATCAAGAGAAACACGCTGAAAGACAGAACTATGAACATCAACAGCAACAGACTCAAATAACGAAATCTCAGCAAAATGCAAAACAACAAAAACACATCACTCAAGAAAAAGAACAAACTCAGGTTCAAAAACAACAACAAAGTCAAATAAAGTCTCAACAATCACACAAACAAAGCGACCAAACGGAGCAACAAATACAAAGAACTCAAAAAGAACAAGATACAGAAGTAGACAAGTCCAAAACTTCAAAAACAAAGATATCACAGGAAACCGACAGTCAGAAGACTAAAAAAGAAACCGAAACCTTGAAACAAACCGAGACAACGGAAAAAGAACAAATCGATGTAGAAAAGTCTCGAAATACACAACAATCGAAGACGACAGAGTCTGAACAAGATACTGAAACTGACAAACGAACTAGGAAAAAGAACACTCAAGAAGAAACTGAAAAACAAATTAAGACAAAGAACTCTCAAGAAGATACTGAAATTGACAGAGAAACCAAGGCAAAGAGGACTCAAGAAGAAACTGATAGACAAACTAAAACAAAGAAAACTCAAGAAGAAACTGATAGACAAACTAAAACAAAGAAAACTCAAGAAGAAACTGAAATTGATAGAGAAACCAAGGCAAAGAGGACTCAAGAAGAAACTGATAGACAAACTAAAACAAAGAAAACTCAAGAAGAAATTGAAATTGACAGAGAGACCAAGGCAAAGAGGACTCAAGAAGAAACTGATAGACAAACTAAAACAAAGAAAACTCAAGAAGAAACTGATAAACTTACTAAGTCAAAGAAGACTCAAGAAGATACTGACATTGACA
This sequence comes from Hemithea aestivaria, assembly GCA_947507615.1. Lineage (NCBI taxonomy): Eukaryota > Metazoa > Arthropoda > Insecta > Lepidoptera > Geometridae > Hemithea > Hemithea aestivaria. Next base: position 1,689,724 of record OX382353.1, on the reverse strand, counting down.
GAGTGACCAAGGCAAAGAGGACTCAAGAAGAAATTGATAGACAAACTAAAACAAAGAAAACTCAAGAAGAAACTGATAGACAAACTAAAACAAAGAAAACTCAAGAAGAAACTGATAGACAAACTAAAACAAAGAAAACTCAAGAAGAAACCGAAATTGACAGAGAAACCAATGCAAAGAGGACTGAAGAAGAAACTGATAAACAAATTAAGACAAAGAAAACTCAAGAAGAAACTGATAGACAAACTAAAACAAAGAAAACTCAAGAAGAAACTGATAGACAAACTAAAACAAAGAAAACTCAAGAAGAAACTGAAATTGACAGAGAAACCAAGGCAAAGAGAACTCAAGAAGAAACTGATAAACAAATTAAGAAAAAGAAGACTCAAGAAGAAACTGATAAACAAATTAAGACTAAGAAAACTCAAGAAGATACCGAAATTGACAGAGAGACCAAGGCAACGAGGACTCCAGAAGAAATTGATAGACAAACTAAAACAAAGAAATCTCAAGAAGAAACTGATAGACAAACTAAAACAAAGAAAACTCAAGAAGAAACTGAAATTGACAGAGAAACCAAGGCAAAGAGGACTCAAGAAGAAACTGATAGACAAAGTAAAACAAAGAAAACTCAAGAAGAAACTGATAAACTAACTAAGACAAAGAAAACTCAAGAAGAAACTGAAATTGACAGAGAAACCAAGGCAAAGAGGACTCAAGAAGAAATTGATAGACAAACTAAAACAAAGAAAACTCAAGAAGAAACTGATAGACAAACTAAAACAAAGAAAACTCAAGAAGAAACTGAAATTGACAGAGAAAGCAAGGCAAAGAGAACTCAAGAAGAAACTGATAGACAAACTAAGACAAAGAAAACTCAAGAAGAAACTGATAAACTAACTAAAACAAAGAAAACTCAAGAAGAAACTGAAATTGACAGAGAAACTAAGGCAAAGAGGACTCAAGAAGAAACTGATAGACAAACTAAAACAAAGAAAACTCAAGAAGAAACTGATAAACTAACTAAGACAAAGAAGACTCAAGAAGATACAGAAATTGACAGAGAAACCAAGGCAAAGAGGACTCAAGAAGAAACTGATAGACAAACTAAAACAAAGAAAACTCAAGAAGAAACTGATAAACTAACTAAGACAAAGAAGACTCAAGAAGATACTGAAATTGACAGAGAAACCAAGGAAAAGAGGACTCAAGAAGAAACTGATAGACAAACTAAAACAAAGAAAACTCAAGAAGAAACTGATAAACTAACTAAAACAAAGAAAACTCAAGAAGAAACTGAAATTGACAGAGAAACCAAGGCAAAGAGGACTCAAGAAGAAACTGATAGACAAACTAAAACAAAGAAAACTCAAGAAGAAACTGATAAACTAACTAAGACAAAGAAGACTCAAGAAGATACAGAAATTGACAGAGAAACCAAGGCAAAGAGGACTCAAGAAGAAACTGATAGACAAACTAAAACAAAGAAAACTCAAGAAAAAACTGAAATTGATAGAGAAACCAAGGCAAAGAGGACTCAAGAAGAAACTGATAGACAAACTAAAACAAAGAAAACTCAAGAAGAAACTGAAATTGACAGAGAAACCAAGGCAAAGAGGACTCAAGAAGAAACTGATAGACAAACTAAAACAAAGAAAACTCAAGAAGAAACTGAAATTGACAGAGAAACCAAGGCAAAGAGGACTCAAGAAGAAATTGATAGACAAACTAAAACAAAGAAAACTCAAGAAGAAACTGATAAACAAATTAAGACAAAGAAAACTCAAGAAGAAACTGAAATTGACAGAGAAACCAAGGCAAAGAGGACTCAAGAAGAAACTGATAAACAAATTAAGACAAAGAAAACTCAAGAAGAAACTGATAAACTAACTAAGACAAAGAAGACTCAAGAAGATACTGAAACTGATATACACACTAGGTCCAAGAAGACTCAAGAAGAAACTGATAAACAAACAAAGACAAAGAAGACTCAAGAAGAAACTGAAATTGACCAAAAAACTAAGAATACGAAGTCTGGACACGAAACTGACACGCAACAAAAACAAACTAAACCATCGCCTCAAGAAACAACTCCAAAAACACAGAAACAACCAAAAACAACAAAGCCTGTTGATACAACAACAAGAAGTTCTCAACAAGACACATCGGAGAGCGAATCTTCTGAACACGATCCGCTGAGAAAATTCATAGAAAAAGCAAACAGTCATAGAGAAATGTTGGGTCACCATCATAGAGATTTTTATGGAAAAGATTCCGATGAGAACGTTTATGAAGCTATGTTGCGTAAGTAAAAACTTACCTATTTCAGTTTTTTACCGAGGATAAACTTCAGGAGGTCGACTAGATGGGTGCCCCAACAGTGCCAGTTATTCTACCGGCTGAGCAGTGATGTGCAAACATTACTGTGCACAGGTAGGGCACTGTAGCTAGTGAAATTACTGGGCTGAAGAGTCTTATTAACATCTTCCATCAACCTCGGAAAAGAAGGAAAATTTTGACGATTTGTCAGATTAGCTTCGTGCAGTTGTCTAGAGGGTCTATTGGCTAATTCTCACCCACTACGATTGATGACAACTCCAATATACATTATTGGGTTTTATAATTGGGGTTTATACTCCAACAGAACACGTTACCCTACTTACACTGTCAGAGTCAAATCACAATTTATAGGTTGTGTGGCGAACCTATATGTTACAGTTTCAGATCGCCGATATTACTACCACATGACCTAACGACTGCCTCCTACATATCTTATAGGAAACAGCCGGGACCCACAGTTTTGCGTGCCTTCCGAAACACGGTAGCGTCCAGGCGAACTTTTTGCCACACACAGATTTGAACCCAGGGTCTCCGGATTAAAAGCCGGACGCAAGAACCTCGGGGCCACGGACGCTACAACATTACTACATTTACATACATTACTGCATTTGTTATTTTTCTTACATTAATGAGGAAGTTTAAGCAAGTAATGTACGCAATTTTGTCCATGGATTCTAGTGTTTTATATGCCGTTTGGCTATAGCAAATCGGCCCTCTGCTAAATGCTGAGTTTCGGCGCAATGGGTTCAGTTGTTTTTGCGTGAAAGACAATGGCCATAGAAATTATTACCTTTGTATAACTTTGTATAATTACCTTAATATAAGTAAAATTTTAGTAGCAAAGTTTTAAAATTACGAGTATTAAATTTTTGTTTTCGTCTTTTTTCAGCACCGATTTCAAAGCCCATGATTAATCTCCTCGGTGCTAGAAGTAAGTACAAATGGTATATCATCATCTTCCTACCCTTATCCCACACTAGGTAAGGTCGGTACAACACGTTTTTTTCCCCCATTCTGCTCTATCATCCGTCATATCTTCATCCACTCCCCTAGCACGCATATTCCTGCACACACAGTTCATCCAAAACTTTTTCGAGCGCCCCCTTCCCGAATTTCCACCTATCATTTTTGGTCATAACTACAAAATTCAATTTAAAATCATATTACTAATCTAAATAACCAAATTAAAATTGATACCCACTCGCTCTAGGTCGTTTCCGGTGCAAAGAATGTCCATCGCCATACAACGTGGAAACGCAGCAAGTGTTATGGGCATCTTTCCACCGGGAACGGCCCGGGGCGATTTTTCAAAATTACAAGCTTTCATTTGCTTTCACCTGTCCGTTGCCTGTCTGTCTGTAATCAAATCTTGCAAGTTTAAATTGATCCACTTCCGAGTTTCCGATTGCTGTTTCCTTTTCTTCTCTTTAAACTTATTTAATTTTAATCATTTACAGGTCTACGAGAAGCAAGCGATATTTTGCATGCGCTCACTGGAAAGAGGAGTAAGTATAACATTTTTAATTCTACTGATAAACACGCGCGCACTTCGTCGCGCGTAGTAGAAAATGATCATGAATCATGTATTTTCAACTTGTATTTTTCCTTTCCTGCTTGGTTGTCTGGAAGAGATCGCTATTAGCGATAAGACCGCCAATTGTAACATTGCTTAACTGAAATGTACTTCATCATCATCATCATCATCTCAGCCGTAAGACGTCCACTGCTGAACATAGGCCTCCCCTTTGGTCTTCCATATGTACCGGTTGGAAGCGACCTGCATCTAGCGTCCTCCGGCGATCTTGTACTTATGTAGTACTTAATTAGTGATAATTGTTTTCTTTGTTGCAATAAAGAGTTATCTATCTATCTATCATCATCATGATGATGATGATGGTATTTTTACTACATTATGTGTATATTATTATACATATGAACCTTCCTGTTGAATCACTCTATCTATTAAAGAAAACCGCATCAAAACCCTTGCGTAGTTTTAAAGATATAAGCATACAATAGGGACAGACGGATGCGATGTTTGACTTAGTTTTTATACTATTTAGTGATAGAATTATATTTTCATTAAATTATTCCGGAAACGAATTTTCGCCATTAAAGACACGTATATTTATACAGGTGTTACCCCGCCATATTTTACACTTGTACAAATTAAAAATTAACTCATTAATTAAATTTAATGTTAAATAAACAATGAATTCGACTATTGTATTTGAAACTATGTAATTAAAATTTTTTTCGAAATTTGCGGTATTTTTTTTATTGTGCAAATATTTTCGTCAAGGAATTTGCGTAGGTGTTTAAACGATTAATTTTAAATAATCGATTTTTTATTTTCTTATAATAAAATTAATTTATTTTCAATTGATTATATCTCAATATTTTATCGGAACTTAGTTTGATATAATCGTAAAATTTATTGTAACTTAAATTTCATAAGAAAGACGTTGACTACGCTTTAGGTCACAAAGCGTTGTGCCACCCTTTTTGACACAACGCTTTATTACAATGCGTCATTATTTTAACCTGTCCCGATGTTTGTCTATAATCAAATTTTGCAAGTTTAATTTGATTCACTTCCCGGTTTCCGATTGAGCTGAAAATTTTCATACTTGTGTAAATCTGATGACGCTGCAATTTTTGCATCGTCTCGTCATTCCGATTATGACATGGAGCTGATCTGATGATGGAGCTGGAAGGTGGTCATAGGAACTCTATAATAAAACGACACAAGCCCTATCGAGTTAGGACTCGTTTGATTTGCCTTAACGATTACTTTACCTTAACATTTTAGATCTTTCATCAAATGTTTGAATTATGTAACTGTTTTCAATACAAACGTTTTATTTATTTTTTACAGAGGAAGATGAAGCGGTGCATTACATCAAAACAGTTACAAAAATTCAGAGTGAGTATATTTAATTTATTTCGACCTTTACCTTGGAACTGGCCTTTAATATTACTTATTTTAATTATAATTGGTAAAAGGACCACCGACTACCACAATGGGAACTGCCAGAATACCAGCGCTGGGTGTCTCACATATGACAATGCTGAGGCAGTTCCTATTCGGCGGCTTAGTGGCGCATTTGGTTACATAGTTATATTATTCATGTACATCACTATTTATTGTTAATTTTTTCTTGTATATCAATTTAAGCCGTTCGAATAAATCTGTTTTCTTTCTTTCTTTCTTTATAATATTTTTTTGAAATAAAATGGGATTAATTTGTCTTGAATTTTGGTACAATGTGATCTTAATAATAATTTTTTTTCACAGATTTGAGACAAGTATACGACTTTTTGAGGCGTTCCCGTGGATCAAGAGGATGGCACTTCGTCATAGAGTTTATGATTACCCTGCAAGGATCCAGTGGTACGTATACCTACCTTTACTAACTTGAAAAAGGTGTGTTTTATAATTTGTTGCAATCTTTTTCATGATAGTTCACTGATTTCTTAAAGATATGTTTTCCAAATTTCAACCTAATCCGTTCAGCGGATTAGGCTGTGCGTGGTATCAGTCAGATACTCTTTCCTATTGTATAATATTTAGATGGTTGATTTATTAAATCATAAAATATTTTAATTTTTCACAGATATCGCACACGTGGTTGAATTAATAGAAACATTCACGAATGAAAAAGGTAAAGCTTTTTTTATTTTTCGCTCAAAAACGGGCTAAACTTGGGCTTTTGTTAGTCGTTTACACGATTTTGTCTCCAAATCGTCCAACGCACTGCCCCTTGAGCTTTTAATTTTAAAGGCAATGGATGTCACTATGAGTCTATGAGTTGATACTATGAGTTTCTTGCTCGTTCTTGTCATAGAGTTGCTTTCCGAACTGTTAATAGAGTCTTGGGCGTGCAGTATCGTGCTATTTTCAATGCCAGTACTGGGAATTCCCATTACTGGCAACGATACTGCAAGCAATGGTATCGATACTGCAAATTGCAAGCCCTAGTAGAGTCGTAATGATTGTAAAATTTACTTTTAGCCTATTATTAAAAATAAATACATTTTAAATTTTAATTTGATGACACTTTTGGAGTCTGTCTCTGAGTCCATCCATAGAAAATGGGCTCAAAGACAGTCTCTATCAAGTGACAGGACTTTTTTTTTGTTAGTCTATGCTGTCCCACTGCTGCGCAAAGACCTCCCCAAATCCTTCCATTTTTCTCTATCCGGCAGTATAGTGACAGGACTATTATTGTAAATTAATGGAAGAGTCTTTAACTAGGACATTAGTGTGCAAACCAAATGGATAGTTAATAGGACATTTATGGTTATTTTCAGAACCTCTAAAGGCCTTCAAAGTATTGCGACTTCTGACCGGCCATTCTGACTTCGATGGAGCTTATCACACCTTACAGAAAATATCTGGCGAGAAATGTAAGTATTATTATCATTCTTAAACACGAATTTACCCGGGCCTTTTTACAAACTTTTTTTTACTTTCACCTGTCTGTTGTCTAATCAGATTTTGGAAGTTTAATTTGTTCCACTTTCCGATTTCTGATTGACCTGAAATTTGGCATGCATGTATTATAAATCGGATGACAATGTAATATTATTATGACATGGAGCTGATCTGATGATAGAGCAGAAAGCTGGCTATAAAAAATTCGTTATTAAACGACGCGACTCCATCGAGTTTGGGCTCATTTTATTCGTTTTGACGAGTACTTTGGTACTAGATAGAAATAATAATAAAAGCTTGTTTTTAAAAAGTTTTTTTTTTAATTTCACTTGTTATAGGCGTACACGGAGACATTTAAGTCCAATATGCAGATGCCCTTTTGAGCTTATAATGTAAATGTAATGGGTGACGCTATTATTGGAGTCTATCTACGAGTTTGAGTCCATCTATAGAAAATGGGTTCAACGACAGACTGCACCAAGTGACAGGACTATTGCTAATTAATGGAAACTGCTTGAACTGGGCTATGGCTGTGCATTCTAAACCCTAAATATTTTCGAATATTTTCTACTCTATTCAATCTCAATGAAATTATTTGTTATTTTTTCAGCAACTCATGACATTTGCGAATATTTCAAGCATAAGAGCGATGATCATATTGATGGTAAGTACATTTTTGGGCGCTATTACCTACATTTATTTATTTATCAGATCACATTGTAAGTTCTACAACCGCCTTGGGGAACTTGTGATTAGGTACATTATTCTCATAAATTTACGTTAAACTATGAATTAAACAAAAAAAGACGTGTGGCACTCGGAGACTGCCGCGGTAAAGCTATTGCATAGCATTTTTTATCAACTTATGTAATTATAATTATTATTATTTATTTTATTAATGCAGTATTTATCTATAGATGGAAAAACTAAAAAGTATCACCGCTGTGCCGGTCGGAGTGGGGGGTGTTAGGTTTTTTTCGTTACGGAATTTCTGTATTCGGTCCCCACGCTCAAGGCCCGCGATAGAAGCTATGCAATAGCTTAATAATAATAAAATTAACTATTAATTAAACAAAAACTAATACAATTATTAATTTTCATAGGATTGTCAGGAGTAAAGAAGACAGTAAACGACATGACAGCGGGACTCGGCCCCGTCGAGTTCCCGAGGGTAATGCGGGTTATGCACAACGAAGTTGGTAAGAATTTAATTTAATTAATTTATATATTCATTACAACTGGACGAAAATGCTATTTTAGCATTATGTTAGTCCTAGCGTTGTGCTGAATAATCAAATAAATAAATATATATTAATTAATTTATTATTATAGCTATCCTATAATAGAATAGAGTAGAAACACTTTATTCACGGCAAATAAAAAAAAACAAACATAACAATGTTTGCTACACCCACACACCACAAGATGGACAGACGACCTTATAAAGATCGCCGGAAGACGCTGGATGCAGGTCGCTTCCAACCGATACATATTTATGTAAGTCCAAAGGGGAGGCCTATGTTCCACAGTGGACGTCCTATATATACCAGTACATAATAAATGTGTGTCATGTGTTTCTGTAATATTATATAACTTCATACATAATATTATAGATATTTTATATTTCAGATTTGAATGGAGCATTCAATCTTTGTATATTAGCAACAAGGACTAGAGGTAATTATAAAAAAATAATCAATATAAAATTTGTTAATTAATAGTGATATGTCCAAAAAATTAAGTTTTCTAATTAAGAACAACGAACTATAATATATCGAAACTCGAACTTATTTTTCTTGCTTTGTAGATTTGTTTGTTTTAATTCACTTTAATAATAATAAATTATGTATTTTCAGAAATGGCTGAAGCGAATCGTGAATTAGTGATAATCATGAGGACTAAAACAATATCCGAAGCCGTGGATAAACTGAAGAAAGTGACTCACCAACCACGTAAGAATACATTAATTTTATTTAAACTAAATAAAAATTAGGTTAAACGATTTTCTATTGTTCAAGCCTTTTCAATTGACTCATATTGCGGTAGTTGTCAAAATATGACAGCCGCCATTTTGTAGTGGCGGTCATCTTGTTTTGACAATGATAGCTATGAAAGAGAAATAGAATGTATTAAATTGTATTGACATCAGCAGCAGTGCAAAGTCTAGCCCTCGGTGAATCGACGGTTCAATATTTTAAAATTCACTTGTTTTTTTTGCAGAACTCAAATATGCAGTGGAAGACTTAATGCAAGCATCAAATCGTAGCAGTAAGTATCCTAAGGCATAACCGAATCAAAAGGTACATAAAACTGTGTGTCCCGGCTGTTTCCTATAACATATGTAGGAGGCAGGAGGCAGCTCATGTTGCAGGTGTAGTAATCTCGGCGACCTGAAACTGCAACTTATAGGTTGGCCACACAACCTATAATTAAGATTTGACTCTGAAAGTGTCAGTAAAAGTGTGTCAGTAAAAAGTCTGTTGGAGTATAGACTCCAAAACTAGGTCCCGGCTGTTTCCTACAAGATGTGTAGGAGGCAGTCGTCAGGTCACGTTGCAGGCTTTGCAGTAATCTTGCCGACCTAAAACTGCAACATTTAGGTTGGCCATGCAATCCCTAATAGAGATGTTGACAAGGTCAAAGAAATCTGTAATTTAAATAATAAAACGTAGGGTAACCCGTTCTGTTGGAGTATAAACCTCAATCATTATTATGTTTCAGATCTGAAAGCAATCGTATACAGTCTATACGTGATCGCTGGTCGCGAAGACATAAGAGAGGTGCAAAAGATCTTCAAGGAAGTTTTCGGAACTGACAGTAAGTACAAAAAATTACTTTAAATTTAAAGTAAAAAAAATCATTATATTTTTTTTTTTTTTTATGTGGAGAAGTAAGAAGACGAGCAAGACGCTCTCCTGATGTTAAGAGATAACGCTGCCCATAATCAGTACAGTGCTACCCAGAATTTCACAATTATGTACAATTCTAGGTGCACTGCACCAACGCTTCTTACTCAAGAGTCATAAGATGTTAAGACTCTTTAGCCCAGTAATTTCACTAGCTACAGTGTCCTCCTACCGAAGCACAGTAATGTTTGCACATCACTGCTCAGGCGGTAGAATAACTGGCACTGTTGGGGTACCCACCTAGACGACCTCCTGCAAAGGAAGTCTACCCCCGGTATATAGTAGCCATATAGCGTAATGTTAAGCGACGATACGGCTGTAGATGGTAGCCTAACCTAGAAGGCGGGATAAAGCTCCCTGGCTTCACTGAACATCATGCCGGAACACGGTCACAATGACCGCTTGGCGACACGGTTTTGTCCAGTCGGTGGTAACTATCCGGCTGAAGCCTACCAGTTTAGTGAGTAGAAAATACGTCCATAACTAGAGTCCTTTTCACGAAAGAGGTCCCGCGGAATTTTGCGGAACTAAATTTAATATTTTCAATAATTACTGGACTTCATATCCAAAATAATTTTTAGTTGTTAGATAAAATAAATACATAATTAATTAAAAAATTAAATATGAGACATTATGAGGCGTTAAAAATTATAGACATGTTAACTTTTAAAATTTGCGATAGTGGCGCCCCGGAAAAAGGACTCCTTTCGTGAAAAGCACTCTAATTGTAGTCTTTAGTGCGGGGCCGGGATTCGAACTATGTGATTCAGAATGACATCTGCACCAATTAACCCCTTGGCCACCACCGCTTCAAAAACACCAGTACATATTGTATTTTTAATTTTACTAGTGAAATGACTGGGCTGAAGAGTCGTAACATCTTATGACTCTTGAGTAAGAAGCGTTGGTGCAGTACAGCTAGAATTTTACATCGTCGTGGGTAGCACTGTACAAAATATGGGCAGCGTTATCTCTTACCATCAGAAGAGCGTCTTGCTCGTCTTCTTACTGTATAAAAACGACTTTATTAACATGTTTTCTTATAATTTCATTTCAGACATAGTAACAGTTTTGCAAGAAATCAAGAAAATATCGCACGATCCCATCGAGTTTTTAATTGTTTTATTGAAGCTGACACATTCAAGGAATATTAAGGAATGCAGTGACATCATCAAAACCTTTACCATCAGGGATTGTAAGTTTATATTTATTTTCTTTAATTGAAATTAATTATTACCATTTATTTCAGCTTTTCATAACACTTTTAAAAACAAAAATTTAAATTGATAATAGTTAAATGAAAATTAACATAAATATATTCATTTAAATTCAATTATAACTACCACAATCACTTTGACCACAACGCTTTTTGTCCAATTGTCACAACGCCTTTGACCCAATGTCGCAACGCTTTCGACCTTTTGTCGAAATCCCCATGATTTTTTGTTACAACGCTTTCCAACTGCTTAACCTATTTCTTATTTCAAGTAGTACAATTACTAATCTATATTATTATATAAGGAGGTAATATAATATATTTTTGTGTTTTTAGTGCCTCTTTTGGACATTGTGGAGCAAATTCGCAGCAAGTCCGGACGTGATGACGTGTTGGATTTCTTCAGGAAGATTATCCTTTACACTGGCTCTAAGTGTAAGCAAAATCATATAATTTTAACTATTATTCATTTTTTATTTTTTTTAATTCATTATAGGTTAGCCTTTGACCACGATTTTGCATGATATTAAGTCATGATACGGCCGTAGATGGTAGCAGATTGAACCTAAAATGCAGGATAAAACCCTCTCCTGTCTTCACTGAACATCGTGCTGGAACACGGTCATAATGACCGCTTGGCGACACGGTTTTGTCCAGTGGGTGGTCTTGCCACGGCCGAAGCCTACCACCCTGAAAATGAGGGTATAACTATGAAATATTTGTATTGTAAACTTTATTATTACTAATTTAATTTATTATTTTTCAGCTTTGCAGCAGGCATGGGATGTTCTGTCCAGTGTTACGTTTATCCCAGGTAATTTATATACAATTTTATTATCTCAAAAGGCAAGTGAATAGAGTCTTGAATGGTAGGCAACGTACCTGCGGTACCCCTGGTATTGCAGGTATCCATAGGCGACGGTAGCCACTCACCATCAGGTGGGCCGTCTGCTTGTTTGTTACCTATTACATTAAAAAAAAATGATAATTATGATTCAGCAGAGAACCAAAGTTACCGACATAGCCGAAAGGATTAGCAAGCTGAAGTGGCAATGGGCTGGTCACATTTGCCGCAGAACCAATAATCGATGGGGTAGACGTGTTCTAGAGAGGAGACCGCGTCTCGGCAAAAGTAGTATAGGGCGTCCTTGGGCAAGATGGGGCGATGATATCAGTAGGGTCGCTGGGAGTGGTTGGAGGAGAAAGACGAGTTGGGTGGCGTGCCATGGGAGGCCTGTGTCCAGCAGTGGACGAACATAGGCTGATGATGATGAATCCTTTGACAGGACCTCTTCTAAATATTATTTTTGTTTGCCAAAGACTTTTCAAGAAACGAATTAAAACGTATCTAATGTTTTTTTCTGTAAAATATTTTCTATTTTCTTTTTGATATGTTACAGCGTCATTGTAAGTGGACGATGTATTTAAACACAAATGAATTTATCCGTTTCAATTTTAACTAAATCTACTCAGACTTTGTCGTACAAAATGTTTTTTTTACAAGCTTTTATTTAACTTTCGCCTGCCCCGTTGTCTATCTGTAATCAAATCTTGAAAGTTAAATATAAATCGGACGACAATGCAATATTATTATGACATGTACCTGATCTGATAAGGAGCTGGAAGATAGCCATGTAAACTCCGTAGTTAAACGACGCAACCCCATCGAGTTTGAGCTCGTTTGATTTCTTTTTGACGAGTACTTTGCTGCTGCTGATAATAATAAAAGCTTGTTAAAGTATAGTTATTGATCCAGTACATGCTGAATGTACCCCTATTGCCTAAGCAATAAGTAGATTTGAGTAGATTTAGGACTATTGTACTCTTTTCTGGCAATAAATGGCATTTTATTACCGACCGATCGTGGAGTCACTGCAATAAGGTATCAGCAGAAGACCAGCGTAGGTTAAACCTAGCCTACATTAAGCTGAGCTGATACCCCTTTTGTGTCAAACAATATTATAATAGTAGTTAAGTGGAGTGTTTTTAGTTTGGTCTGTTTTAGCGCAAATATTTTCTTTCTTTCTTATTATATATTTATTATTTAAAAAAAAACTTTTTTTTTCAGATATAATCTTCTTCTTCGACAAAATATCGAAGTACACAGGCTCAGATGCTATCGTGTTCATAGAAACAATACTAAAGATTACCAATTCCCCTAACATTGGGATGGCCTCCGCCATGCTCTGCAGAATCTCGGATAAAAAGAGTACGTATTGCTTTTACATTACGCATAATAATATAATTGCTTATTTTTGACATTATTGAGTTATGTAATAGAAATTCTGAAAACGAGTGTTTAAAACAGTTTATATACCAATTAAACATTAAATATGATGACTTATTAACAAATGAGAGAACGAAACATTATATTAAGATGATGAATAGAAGTCAAAATGGAACAAAGACTATATGGAGAATAGTTAATGAACAGAGGGGGAAACTGCAACATTGTAGGACTGACTTTACAGACATAGTCAAAGACTCTAACGGTCAACCTTTTAATAATAAAGGGGAGGCCGTGAATGCGATGAATGAGAGGTTCGTGGGAGCCGCTACTGCTTGTGGAGCACCGTCTGCTGACCTTGCTCGTGTGCAGAGCACTCTGAGCAATGCGCGTACGCCCGCTAACTGTTCCCTTAGGTTTCCTCCATTCACACCAGATGAAGTGTACAAAATCATCACCTCACGTATTCCTTCGAAGCCATCCAAGGATGCGTATGGAATATCCATGCAACTTTTGATTATAGCTGCTGGTTCCCTAGCGCCGATTCTTTCAAAAGTATTTAATCGTTGTTTAAGAGACGGTGCGTTCCCGGTTCCACTCAAGCTTAGCAAAGTGGCTCCGATTTTTAAAGGAAAGGGCAAGCGAGACGTCATAGATGGATATCGCCCAGTATCCATCATACCTGCTCTGGCTAAAGTGTTCGAAAATGGCATTAGCTCTCGATTAACGAGGTTCCTATCTTCTACGTCTGCACTATCGGAGCGCCAGTATGCATATCGCGAAGGCCGATCCACCACCAGTTTGGCGCGCGAGGTGATTCGCTGCGTGGTGGACGCTAGAGAGAGTAAGCAGCACGTAGCACTACTGTGCTGCGACTTATCGAAGGCGTTTGACGTGGCGGATCACTCTGTCCTCGCCCTGAAGATGGAATACTATGGGATTAGCGACAGAGCACTCGCAACTCTAAAAGACCTATTAACGGAAAGAACTCAGGTGGTAGTTGGGGATGGAGGCCAGGTGAGATCTGACCCTCTGATGATCTATAAAGGGGTCCCGCAGGGGTCAGCGGTATCAAACATACTCTTCTCCCTGCTGCTCAACGACTTACCACCTGCAGTAAGAAGTGCCGAGGTCTTTATGTATGCCGACGATGTCGCTGCCGTGGTAACCGGGGCTTCCTTGGATCTGCTGGAGACTAGGCTGAATGAAACCGCATCACAGCTGGCTAAGTGGTTTCGTGAGAATGGGCTAGTACTAAACCTGACCAAAACTCATCTTATTCATTTTAACCTCGCTGGCCACTCCATGAGACAGTTAAATGTGTATGCTGAGCGGAATATGAGAGTGGAACAAGTTTCTTGCACCACATTCTTAGGCTTTGAAATAGATAGCTGTCTCACCTGGGAAACGCATATCCACAAGGTCTGTGGTAAATTGGGCAGTGCATGCTTCGCGTTGGGACGGCTGTCTCGAGTGATGCCAAGGGAAGTGGTGAGATCTTGCTACTTTGCCACTGTGCATTCCGTGCTACAGTATGGTGTTGAATTGTGGGGTCGTGCCGCAGAATGGGAAAGAGCCTTTCGTTTACAGAAACGGGCAATTAGAAAGATTGTGGGGATATCGCAAGATACCTCTGCGAGACCGTATTTTCAATCCCTGGGGATCCTTACCATACCATCAATGGTAATATACCAGGTTGCTCTATTAACTCGGTCAAACTTGGATGCAATACCTAAATTGGGAGACAAACAATCGCATATTATCACCCGTAACAGAGGCAAACTTGCACCAGTGGCACGACGTCTTGCGCACTCTGATAAGTTATGTCATGTCATGGGACCGAAGGTCTATAACCGACTGCCTGATGATATAATTAAAGCACCTTCAGAACAGCTGTTCAAAGGGAGACTTAAACGCTGGCTTATCAGCCAGAATTTCTATAGCTATAATGAATTTATAGAACAAAATAAAAGTATTTATTAATAATTAATAATAATATTACTATAGACTTATCCTATGGTTAGAGAATAACGCTGTAATTTATAATTATATAAACACGACTATTCTAAATGTTTTAAATGAATAATAATTATTTACATTGTACTATATTTTATGACCTGTATTTATTATACCAATAAAGATGATTATGATTATGATTATAAAAAAATATTAATACGGGTCTTATGATTGTTCAGCGTTAAAGCCTATAAATAACTCTCTATAGTTAAATTTCTTTCTTTATAAATCTTACTAATTTATGAACGCGAAAGTTTGTAAGAATGTATGGATGTCAAGATTATAATATAAATATTGTGTTAGAATTATTGATGTAGAACATGTGTCTGGTTAGAATATTCATCAATGTTCAACTTTATTTGCATCAAAATATTTTTTTTATGAATTAAAATCACAAATTAATAGAAAACTGTATAAATTTCAAATTGAAATTTTGTGAATGTATAAGAATGATGGTCCACTATTAATTAATTACTTATTACGTTTTTTTCAGGTTTCATTGAAGTGATAGAGGCCATTCATACAATAACAGGAATGGGTAAGATTTATTCTCTTTACCTTATAACGATAATAAGCTTTTTATTGATCCACAATATAAGGTAAAATTTTACACACAAAAATTAAAACTGAAGGTGTATCAATTGGCGGTCTTATCGCTCAAAGCGATCTCTTCCAGACAACCGTGTTAAACGTCCAGACTTGTTATTCATGTGTATATTATATAAAAAATATTTTAAATTTATCCATCTCTCTTTTTCAGATGTCGTCAAATTTTTCGAAGCAATCATAACGCTTTCAAAACGTTTCTGTAAGTATATTATTATTATATTATATTAGCCATTTATGTCCCACTGCTGGGCATAGGCCTCCCTTCCGTCACGCCATTCCGTCCTGTCCAGAGCTATTTTTTTCCAAGTGGTATAATGAGAGTCAAGCTCGTCCGGCCAGCGTTTTCTAGGCCTACCGCGACTACGCTTTATGTTGGATGGTGACCACATAGTAGTTATTTATTTAAAAGAATATTATTATTTGTTGTTGTTATTATTATTATTAAAAAAAATATCCATCCGTTACCATCGGACATTCGACTTGTCACATAAATAGATTTTTTTTTTACTTTTATTGTCCATTTTGTCTATAATATTATATAATCAATAAATGTTGCAAGTTAGATTTGATACAATTCTCGGTTACCAATTGAGTTGAAATTTTGCACGTATATATATGATATCGCGTGACAATGCAATATTATGATGTAATGGAGCAGATCTAATGATAGAGCTGGAAGGTGGCCATAGGTACTCCGTAATTAAACGACGCAACCCCATCGAGTTTGAGCTCGTTTAATTCGTCTTGAAAAGTACTTTGGAGCTAAATGGTAATAACAAAAGTTTGTTTTTAAAAAGTTTTTATTTATTTATTTCACTTGTTATTTTCAGATATTGAAGAGGTCGACATTCTTATCCAAGATTACACTGAAACTGCAAGTAAGTTAATATAGATTACAAAAAGCGTTGTAACATTAACGGCACAACGCTTTTTGACCATATTGCCACAACGTTTTTATGGGCATAGAAAGTCTTAAAATATTTTGTGTAATAAATTTAAATTATTTAAAATTCCAGACTTCATTGATGCAATCTCGGATTTGAAGAGAGCAACAGGACAAAAAGGTATTTTTTCTCTATATCAAAAGAATAATAACTCCTACTTGCTTAAAATTTTGAATTTTCAAGATAGAAAATTGTACATTTACAAAATAAAATCCTATTTTCATCCCCCTATTTCGGAAAGTGTATTTTTTCTCTTCGATATCTGACTGGAAAAGTCCATTTTATCCTCTAGAGGGTAAAATAAATTTGAATTTAGAACATCGTGTGCACAGAGTTTGTGTGTCAAAACAGAATTAAACCTATTTACTTCCACCTCCATGGTGCCCATTTTATCATACAACTTTTTTAATTTGTTAAAAACTCAGAATCAGTAGCTCTTTGATGAACTTTTTTTAATTTGCTATGTGCGCACTATCAGCCTTGCCAGTGAGTTACTTTTGTAACATTTTACGTTTCTTTTAAACTATTTACATTAGCTGTTTAGATATAAGTCACATTTCGGGGCAATAGTGTTTTTTTTAAATGAATTATATAGTACTGTAATAGAAAATAATAGTTAAGTTAATTTAACAGAGTTAATAGAATAAGCAAATTTTTTATAACATTATGTAGTTAGTAGCAAATTTTTTTCTATTACTTTTTAGTAACTTTTTTATTAACAATTTCTCACTGTAAAAAACTGAAAATAGGAAATAATCACTATAACGAATAGGTAAGTAAGCGTACCTACGTAAATTAAAATTGAATACTGGTTACTTTTGAAGATAATGGCAACACAGCGCGCATCCATAGTGAGAATAAATAAAAAAAAACTTTTAGCGATGAGTAATTTCCTCGCTTAGGGGGGATGAAAAACTATGTCTCACACTCGAGTGCAAAGATTTTTTTAACCTTGTGCTCTTTTGATTACCTCGCTAACGCTCAGGATTCTAATTATTAAATCACTCGCTACGCTCTAGATTTAATTTTAGAATCCTTCGCTTGCTCGGTCATACAAACTGAGCACACGGTTAAAAAGCAACTTTGCACTCTTGTATAACAAATAACTATTTTTTTTCAGACATCTACAGCGCAATTCAGTACATAAAAAATCGCAAACATAGAGTAGAAAGAACAACAACTACTACAACGACAACGACGACAACCACGGAACAACCGGAAATAACTACTGAGGAAGTTTATACTTATTACCCTGAAGAAGACGACACTGAGCCTACTGAAGAGCCACTAACGACAACAACAACTAAAAAGCCAACTACTAAAGCTCCTACAACAACAACTAAAGCGCCAACTACTACTACAACTACTAAAGCGCCCATAACTAAGACAACAACCACTAAATCAACAACCAGAAGACCAACAACTGAAAAGAATACGTCTGATGAACGTGATCAAGATATACCTGGTCATGATGAACATGGTCATGGTAAATCTACAACTAAGAAACCACAAAAACCGGGCCATGATCAACCTGGCCAACATTACCCGGGTCAAAATGATCAACCAGATAATGATGAACATGGTAAATCTACAACTAAGAAACCACAAAAACCGGGCCATGATCAACCTGGCCAACATTACCCGGGTCAAAATGATCAACCAGATAATGATGAACATGGTAAATCTACAACTAAGAAACCACAAAAACCAGGCCATGATCAACCTGGCAAACATTATCCGGGTCAAAATGATCAAACAGATAATGATGAACATGGTAAATCTATAACTAAGAAACCACAAAAACCGGGCCGTGATCAACCTGGCCAACATTACCCGGGTCAAAATGATCAACCAGATAATGATGAACATGGTAAATCTACAACTAAGAAACCACAAAAACCGGGCCATGATCAACCTGGCCAACATTACCCGGGTCAAAATGATCAACCAGATAATGATGAACATGGTAAATCTACAACTAAGAAACCACAAAAACCGGGCCATGATCAACCTGGCCAACATTACCCGGGTCAAAATGATCAACCAGATAATGATGAACATGGTAAATCTATAACTAAGAAACCACAAAAACCGGGCCGTGATCAACCTGGCCAACATTACCCGGGTCAAAATGATCAACCAGATAATGATGAACATGGTAAATCTACAACTAAGAAACCGCAAAAACCGGGCAATGATCAACTTGGCCAACATTACCCGGGTCAAAATGATCAACCAGATAATGATGAAAATGGTAAATCTACAACTAAGAAACCACAAAAACCAGGCCATGATCAACCTGGCAAACATTATCCGGGTCAAAATGATCAAACAGATAATGATGATGATGATGAACCAGGTCATGGTAAATCTACAACTAAGAAACCACAAAAATCGGGCCATGATCAACCTGGCCAACATTACCCGGGTCAAAATGATCAACCAGATAATGATGAACATGGTAAATCTACAACTAAGAAACCACAAAAACCGGGCCATGATCAACCTGGCCAACATTACCCGGGTCAAAATGATCAACCAGATAATGATGAACATGGTAAATCTACAACGAAGAAACCACAAAAACCGGGCCATGATCAACCTGGCCAACATTACCCGGGTCAAAATGATCAACCAGATAATGAAGAACATGGTAAATCTACAACTAAGAAACCACAAAAACCGGGCCATGATCAACCTGGCCAACATTACCCGGGTCAAAATGATCAACCAGATAATGATGAACATGGTAAATCTACAACGAAGAAACCACAAAAACCGGCCCATGATCAACCTGGCCAACATAACCCGGGTCAAAATGATCAACCAGATAATGAAGAACATGGTAAATCTACAACTAAGAAACCACAAAAATCGGGCCATGATCAACCTGGCCAACATTACCCGGGTCAAAATGATCAACCAGATAATGAAGAACATGGTAAATCTACAACTAAGAAACCACAAAAACCGGGCCGTGATCAACCTGGCCAACATTACCCGGGTCAAAATGATCAACCAGATAATGATGAACATGGTAAATCTACAACTAAGAAACCACAAAAACCGGGCCATGATCAACCTGGCCAACATTACCCGGGTCAAAATGATCAACCAGATAATGAAGAACATGGTAAATCTACAACTAAGAAACCACAAAAACCGGGCCGTGATCAACCTGGCCAACATTACCCGGGTCAAAATGATCAACCAGATAATGATGAACATGGTAAATCTACAACGAAGAAACCACAAAAACCGGGCCATGATCAACCTGGCCAACATTACCCGGGTCAAAATGATCAACCAGATAATGATGAACATGGTAAATCTACAACTAAGAAACCACAAAAACCGGGCCATGATCAACCTGGCCAACATTACCCGAGTCAAAATGATCAACCAGATAATGATGAACATGGTAAATCTACAACTAAGAAACCACAAAAACCGGGCCGTGATCAACCTGGCCAACATTACCCGGGTCAAAATGATCAACCAGATAATGATGAACATGGTAAATCTACAACTAAGAAACCACAAAAACCGGGCCATGATCAACCTGGCCAACATTACCCGGGTCAAAATGATCAACCAGATAATGATGAACATGGTAAATCTACAACTAAGAAACCACAAAAACCGGGCCATGATCAACCTGGCCAACATTACCCGAGTCAAAATGATCAACCAGATAATGATGAACATGGTAAATCTACAACTAAGAAACCACAAAATCCGGGCCATGATCAACCTGGCCAACATTACCCGGGTCAAAATGATCAACCAGATAATGATGAACATGGTAAATCTACAACTGAGAAACCACAAAATCCGGGCCATGATCAACCGGATAATAATCAACATGATAATGTTAAACCTGGTCATGGTAAATCTACAACTAAGAAACCACAAAAATCGGGCCATGATCAATCGGTTAATGATCAACCGGATAATAGTAAACCTGGTCATGGTAAATCTACAACTAAAAAACCACGAAAACCGGGCCATGATCAACCGGGCCGTGATCAACCGGATAATGATAAACCTGGTCGTGGTAAATATACAACTAAAAAACCACAAAAACCGGGCCATGATCAACCGGATAGTGATCAACCGGATAATAATCAACAGGATAATGATAAACCTGGTCATGGTAAGTCTTCAACTAAGAAACCACAAAAACCGGGCCATGATCAACCGGATAATGATAAACCTGGTCATGGAAAGTCTACAACTAAGAAACCACAAAAACCGGGCCATGATCAACCAAATAATGATCAACCGGATAATAATCAACCGGATACTGAAACTTCAGTAGAAATTATCGAAACGTCTGAGAGTAACGATGATACCGATAACAAAGATGATAATCAAGAACCAGATGATGGTGACAAATCTGGTGATAACACAGATGATGAAGATGAACCTGGTAACAAACCCCAACCAAAGGAAAACGATGATGAACCACCTAAACTAGGTGATGATGGTGATGAACAAAAACCTTGTGAAGAAGATGAACAAGATGGACCTAATAAAGGAAAAGACAATCCTCAAGTACCAAGTAAATCACCAGATGATAAGGACGGTGGTAAACCTAAATCCCCTGTGAATAAACCTGATACAAAACCTAAACCAGGTGATAACGGTGATGATGATGATATTGATGAACCTGATAATAAATCTCCACAAAAATCACCAGACGATAAGGACGGTGGTAAACCTAAATCTCCTGAGAGTAAACCTGGTCAAAAACCTAAACCAGGTGATGATGGTGGTGATAATGATGATGATGATGAAACTGATAATGAATCTCCACAAAAATCACCAGATGATAAGGACAGTGGTAAACCTAAATCTCCTGAGAGTAAACCTGGTAAAAAACCTAAACCAGGTGATGATGGTGGTGATAATGATGATGAAACTGATAATGAATCTCCACAAAAATCACCAGACGATAAGGACGGTGGTAAACCTAAATCTCCTGAGAGTAAACCTGGTAAAAAACCTAAACCAGGTGATGATGGTGGTGATAATGATGATGATGATGAAACTGATAATGAATCTCCACAAAAATCACCAGACGATAAGGACGGTGGTCAACCTAAATCTCCTGAGAGTAAACCTGGTAAAAAACCTAAACCAGGTGATGATGGTGGTGATAATGATGATGAAACTGATAATGAATCTCCACCAAAATCACCAGACGATAAGGACGGTGGTAAACCTAAATCTCCTGAGAGTAAACCTGGTAAAAAACCTAAACCAGGTGATGATGGTGGTGATAATGATGATGATGATGAAACTGATAATGAATCTCCACCAAAATCACCAGACAATAAGGACGGTGGTCAACCTAAATCTCCTGAGAGTAAACCTGGTAAAAAACCTAAACCAGGTGATGATGGTGGTGATAATGATGATGATGATGAAACTGATAATGAATCTCCACCAAAATCACCAGACGATAAGGACGGTGGTAAACCTAAATCTCCTGAGAGTAAACCTGGTAAAAAACCTAAACCAGGTGATGATGGTGGTGATAATGATGATGATGATGAAACTGATAATGAATCTCCACCAAAATCACCAGACGATAAGGACGGTGGTAAACCTAAATCTCCTGAGAGTAAACCTGGTAAAAAACCTAAACCAGGTGATGATGGTGGTGATAATGATGATGATGATGAAACTGATAATGAATCTCCACCAAAATCACCAGACGATAAGGACGGTGGTAAACCTAAATCTCCTGAGAGTAAACCTGGTAAAAAACCTAAACCAGGTGATGATAGTGGTGATGATGATGATGATGATGATGAACCTAGTAATAAATCTCCACCAAAATCACCAGTTGATAAAAACGGTGGTAAACCTAAACCTGATGACCAAAGTACACCACCAACTGTAGCGCCTGAATTCTTACCACCAACACCGCCCGGACAACCGTGGAAACAACCATCAACAACACAACCGCCAATCGCAACAACTGTCAAAAGTGGGGGCAAGTTGTCTTTGAGCCATGGAAAGAAAGGTAAGTTATCCAGTACTATCACGTTTTACGTTTGTAATATTAGTAAGATCAGTAAATCTTACTAATCATAATAAAAAAATAATAATTGGGGTTTATACTCCAACAGGTTACCCTACTTACACTGTCAGAGTCAAATAACAATTTATAGGTTATGTGGCCAACCTATATGTTGCAGTTTCAGGTCGCCGAGATTACTACACCTGCAACATGACCTAACGACTGCCTCCTACATATCTTATAGGAAACAGCCGGGACCCAGTTTTGCGTGCCGCGCCGAAACACGGTAGCATCCAGGCGAACTTTTTGCCACACACTGAGATTTGAACCCAGGGTCTCCGGATTAAAAGCCGGACGTATGACCACTGGGCCACGGACGCTACAACTACTACTACTTACTTACTAATATTACAAACGTGAAAGTTTGTAAGAATGGATGTCTGGGTGTCAGGATGTTTGTTACTCTTTCACGCCTAAACGGGTGGACCGATTGAGCTGAAATTTTGTATAGAGATAGCTTAGACCCTGGAATAACACATAGGCTATAGTACAGCAGGTAAAACCGCTTGGCATAGCTAGTATTATAAACGTGAAAGTTTGTAAGAATGGATGTCTGGATGTTTGTTACTCTTTCATACTCTTACTAATCTTCATTGTGGTTGTAAATATTATTTTTTTTGTTTCAGAAATAATGGACGCGGTAAAAGCAGAACTTCGTATGAAGATCATGTTCTTACCGGACGGTAAGGACGGTAAGAACTGTCTCTGCGCGTGCGACACCCAGAGCAAGCCCACGTTTATTGAGAGGAGATTGCTACCCCCTGGCCTGATCAGTGATTAGATATAGTTAGGGTTATGTGTGTGATTCAAATATAATATGCTTCATTTAAATGTGTTTTTTATTTTCTAACAAGACCCGCGCGCACTTCGTAGCGTATTACACAAAATTAGTTATTAGTATCTCTCTACTAGATGTTTATTATGCATGTTATTTTACACTAGATGACCCGTGCGCGCTTCGTAGCACGCAACAGACAATTATTAGTTTCTCAACTACCTATATTATAATCTATGATAATGACATATTATGCGGAGGGATGAAAATCATGTTACCAAAAAGTCCATGAATATGGTGATAGGTGGTAATTCGGGAAGGGGGCGCCCGAAAAAGGTTTGGATGAACTGTGTGAAAGAGGATATGCGTGCTAGGGGAGTGGATGAAGATATGACGCATGATAGAGCAGTATGGAGGAGAAAAACGTGTTGTGCCGACCCTACCTAGTGTGGGATAAGGGCAGGAAGATGATGATAATGAACCTGCGCGGACTTCGTAGCGCTTAACACAAAATTATCACTGTTTATAATACAGTGTACAGTGTTACAGTAATAGTAAGATCATGTTCTTACCGGACGGTAAGGACGGTAAGAACTGTCTCTGCGCGTGCGACACCCAGAGCAAGCCCACGTTTATTGAGAGGAGATTGCTGCCCCTCGGCTTGATCAGTAATTAGATATACATAGTTAGGGTTATGTGTGTGATTTAATATAATAATATTAATATTTCGTTGATTAATATGCTTCATTTTAATGTGTTTTTTTATTTACTTACTAGACCCGCGCACACTTCGTAAATCTCAACAGAAAAAAAACTGTTACGTTACCATATTATGCACGCATTATTATATTATCATACTAATAGACACCCGCGCGCTTCGTAGCGCATAACAGAAAAAAGACGTGTGGCACTCGGAGACTGCCGCGGTAAAGCTATTGCATAGCATTTTTTATCAACTTATGCAATTATAGTATCACCGCTGTGCCGGTCGGAGTGGGGGGTGTTAGGTTTTTTTCGTTACGGAATTTCTGGATTCGGTCCCCACGCTCAAGGCCCGCGATAGAAGCTATGCAATAGCTTAAAAAAAAATTGTAATCAATGTTACCTGGCTATATTTTGCATGTTTTAGACACTAGTTGACCCGTGCGCGCTTCTTAGCGCGTAACAGAAAATGGTCAGTGTTTCTCTACAATATTTATTATGCATATATGCAGGGTCTTAAGCTATCTATATACCAAATTTCAGCTCAATCGGTTCACCCGTTTACACACACACACACACAAAAGCTTAATGAATAAAGCATATTATAACATCAAACATTATATCGAGGATAAAGAAGCATGGTCTACAGGTTTAACTCTGTGCAAAAGATTAGTTAAGTGTGACAAAGCCCCTATTCAGCTGCTAAGTCAGTGATTGTATGACACTTCCTTACTATAATTACATAAGTAGATATATTTATTAATAATAAACTATACAAGACAAGGCCTCTTTACAGCCACACATGTATCTGTTGACGAAACTAAGTGTTCTTTATGTTCTTATAGTGAATAAATGTTTGAGTTTGAGTTTGAAGCGACTTTGTTTTACACTATGACGAATAACGGTGTTGCGGCGCGCTTTAATTTGCGCCAGCCCTAACACTTGACCCGTATCATAATATCCTTTACCATATAATAATTCAAAGTTTACAAAGGGAGCGTGCGTGTGACGTCATTGTCGAACTTTGATGGAGGTTCCATAGCTTTTGTGAAGGGATAGGTACGGGAGCCTACTATGTACTTATATACAGGGTGACTAGTAAAGTGTAGTAGTATTTAAAGAAAAAAAAATCATAAATTCTTTTCATGCCTTTTTTAAATATATCAAACTGGAAACACTTTTAAAATGTGTGCAATAATATTATGAAGGGCTGTTCTTAAGGAATTTTCAAAAAAATAATTCTATGAATTTATATTTCAAAATTTGTCAAATAGTGCGAGCGAAAGATATTATTCTTATTCCTATAAATTTTACTAATATTATAAACCTGAAAGTTTGTAAGAAAGGATGTCAGGATGTTTGTCACTCTTTCACGCCTAAATGGGTGGACTGATTGAGCTGAAATTTGGTAAAGAAATAGCTTAGACCCTGGAATAACACACAGGTTATAGTAGTACAGCGGGTTAAACCGCTGGGCGCAGCTAGTTAAATCTATAAAATACGAGTATCATAATATCCTTTACGCTTTTAAGTGATTTATCAGTCACCCTGTATACTAGGGTATTACCGGGGGTAGACTTCATTTGCAGGAGGTCGTCTAGGTGGGTACCCCAACAGTGCCAGTTATTCTACCGCCTGAGCAGTGATATGCAAACATTACTGTGGCTAGTGAAATTACTGGAATGAAGAGTCTTAACATATCTTATGACTCTGCAGTAAGTAGCGTTGGTGCAGTGCACCTATTATTTTACAATCAAATCCTGGGTGGCACTGTACTGATTATGCAGCGTTATCTCTTACCATCATTAGAAGAGCGTCTTGTTCGTCCTCTTACTTCACTACATGGTATAAAATATAGTTGCTTCCCGTGTGTCTGTTCCTATATATGCTTATATCTTTAAAACTACGCAACGGATTTTGATGCGGTTTTCATTAATAGATAGAGTGATTCAAGAGGAAGGTTTATATGTATAATACATGCGTAATATAGTAGAAAAACACTGTCAATTTTCTATTAAGCGCGACGAAGTGCGCGCGTTCACTAGTCTTTGCACAAAAAGTTAAATAAAATCTTGTAATAAAATGCACACGAACTATTAAACAACGATTAAACTTTCCCTTAATTAAGTAAACTGTTAATTAAGTTCATCCCTTCAGGGTTAACTGTTAACCCTTTATACCTAGAGCAAGTTTGGACAAGTCGTTTGTTTTGATGGCAGGTGCGAATTAACGGGCAGCGACTTATGGTGAACGTACAGCTATCCGAGCTGAATGAAACGAATTTTTGATTTTGTTACAAGCTTTTATTTACCTTTACCTGTCTGTTGTCTGTCTGTCTGTAATCAAGTATGCAAGATTTGATTACAGATCAGTTTTATTTAACCCACTTCCAGGGGTCCGATTAAGCTGAAATTTTGCATTCCTGTATAAATCCAATACCTCCTCCTGGATGACAATGCAGTATTATTATGACATGGATCTGATCTGATGATGGAGCTGGAAGGTGGCCATAGGAACTCCATAATTAAACGACGCAACCCCATCGAGTTTTGGCTCATTTGATTCATTTTGACGAGTACTTTATGGTGCTAGATGGTAATAATAATAAAAGCTTGTTTTTAAAAAGTTTTTTTGTTAGGATATGGTCTTTCGATTCGGACGTAAGGTTTCATGAGAATTCATATAATATACAAAAGGAAATTCGATTCGAAACAAAATCAATTTCACGGTCTGTCTGGAAGAGATCGATTTAAGCGGTAAGACCGCCGGTTGCAACATTTTTGTTTGGTTTGTTAATTACTGTTGTAAATTTTTATTTTCATGTGGTGTTACAATAAAGTATTAATAAATAAATAAAAAATTAAAATTTTATTTAGCGTTTATACAATTTAAAGTTATTTAATACAAGTAAATGAAGAAATTAATGAAAATTAAACCCTAGTTAAGTTTTTATTAAATTATGCAAAAGGCATCTCATCTTTATATCTACTGGCAAAGATACCCAGCAAGATGATGTAGTGATAGCACCACGCTGTTACGTCGGGGGTTAAAAAGAACCTTCCAATAATACAATTTGCATGGAATTTGTAAAACAATCGACGAGCGCCTGTTGATTTTTCCGCAACAGTAATCGCGGGAGGAATGCCAAGACTCAAGAAGGGGACATTTTTTATTTTAATTCGACAAATTGAGGAGGACTGGGTGAAATAAATAGGTGCAGAAAGACGGCTGTAGTTCAAGGACTTAATATAATAATAAAATAAATAAATAAATATTTCAGGACGTTTCACACAGCGCCACCTAACCCCAAATTAAGCAACTTAATGCTTGTATTATGGTGGTTAGGATAACGGATATAATACTTATATACTTTTCTTTTGTAAATACATACTTATAATAGATACTGAAAACACCCAGACCAGAAATAAATATCTGTGGATTACACAAACATTTGTCCCATGCGGCATATTTTTACAACTTCAGTAAAGTATGATAAAAAGAAAGACGGAGAGATGGTGACCAAGTCAATTTTTAAAGAAATATAATTAGTACGAAATTTAAATACCTAACAAAATGTGGTATATTTGGCCCAACGTATAAGTATTGCCATTCAACGTGGCAATGCTGCCAGCATTCTGGGCACTCTGCCATCTGACAGTGGTTTGGAGCACTTAGATTTTCTGTAGATCGACTTGTGGCCGATCTGTGGTTTATAAAAGTGTTCTTTACTGCTGTAATAGCTGTAGTATTGTTAGTTTGTTTTTCTCAATAAAGGCATTTGCCAAATAACAAAAAATATTAGAGGTAGATGCGTATTTATTGGTTTTTGAATAAAATAAAAAATGGCTGAGATGTAACACTAATTCGTTTTTGTATTGATACGCGTGACGTCACTGTACTGTGCAGTTTTCAAGTTGGGAATTAAAATGTGAGTCGCGCCATTCTTATTGGAAAGGGAGCTTAAAGGCGGTTTAACATATTTTTTGACGATAAGTCCGGACAAATATAAATTATAATATGAGTTTAAATCGCGAAAGGTTAAAATGTTATATTTTTGATTTGTTAATGAATAGAAGCACTTAGAATTTTACATCATTGTCATAATAATATATGCTGAATGCTATTCACTGTACCTACTGATATTATGGGCAGCGTTATCTCTTACCATCAGGAGAGCGTCTTGCTCGTCTTTTTACTTCTTTGCATAAAAAATAAAAACATGCTGTGAAAAATATCAGTCGGAAACCTGTTTCTCGAGTATGAAGTCTGCCTTCTGTACCTTAATATTTGTGGAAGTTACTTTTTATTTCTTTTGAAGGGCGGGTTTTATCTTAGATGTTTGGAGCTGCGATGGTTTACGATTATATGTAATTAAGTAATTACTAGTGAATTAAAATATTACGACGACTTCTTATAATAATCCTACTAAAATATTATAACCGTTAAGGTTTGTATGAATAAATAAATAAAAAATTTGGGGTCTATATTCCAACAGAACAGGTTACCCTACAAATCACAAATTATTGGTTGTGTGGCCAACCTATTGCAGTTTCAGGTCGCCCAGATTACTACAGGGCCTGCAACATGACCTAACGACTGCCTCCTACATATTGTTATCTCATAGGAAACAGCCGAAAAACACAGTTTTACGTGCCTTCCGAAACACCAGGCGAAAATCTTTGCGACACTGAGATTTGAACCCATGACCTCCGGCTTACAAGCCGGACGCATGACTACTGGGCCACGGACGCTACTAATAGCTGGTATGGATGTATGAATGTATGGATGTCTGGATGTATGTTAGATAATAATATCTTTCACGTCTAAACGGGAGGACTGATTGAGATGAAATTTGGTATAGAGATAGCTTAGACTCTGGAATAACACATAGGCTACAGTATAGCGGGTAAAACCGCGAGGCACAGCTAGTTAGCGTATAACATTTTGGATTCCAAGTTAACTTTACCGGGGTTTGACTTCCTTTGCAGGAGGTCAACTGGGTGGGTACCCCAACAGCCAGTTATTCTACCGCCTGAGCAGTAATGTATAAACATTACTGTGCTTCGGTAGGGGACTGTAGCTAGTTGATGTTGATGTTGTTGAAGAGACTTTTACCATTTTATGACTCTTGAGTAAGAGGCGTCTCGCGCTCCTGATGATAAGAGATAACGCTGCCCATAATTAGTACAGTGCTACTAGGATTTCACAATGATGTAAAATTCTAGGCGCACTGCACGCTTCTTACTCAAGGGTCATCATAAGATGATAATACTCTTCAGATTAGTAATTTCACTAGCTACAGTACCCTCCTATCGAGGCACAGTAGGTTATGTTTGCACATCACTAACGATTTAGTATTTAGTACCTACCTATATTTAGGTACATTACATGATTCGCATGAACATTTCTACAAAGTGGGACACTGTCATTATAAAAGTGTGGGAAGTTTTTATTATATTTTGAGTAAATAACTTATTGATAAAAAAAATTGGACAAGTGCAAGTTGGACTTGCCACCCAGGCCACCAAGGCTACGTACAAAAAAAGTCAGCAAATAGTTGATGTCACTGGTTCAACCATTTCTTTTGTTCGTTAACTTACAATTTTATTTTATCACGGGCATCAAGCGGTCATAGACCTACGTGTATGGTAAAAAATTTAACTCGATAACTCTACGGCTCTAATGGGTCTTGACAGACAGACAGACGGACGACCAAGTGAACTTATTTATGTGTGAATATTTCGTTTTATTGTTTATTTGTAATAAAAAAACCGGTCAAGTACGAGTAGGACTCAAGCACCGAGGGTTCCGTACAAACCTACGGGTTTTTACGGAACCCTAAGGAAAAGTGGGTATAATATTATATACTGTGGGTTTTGATTCCCTATGTAACTAAAAATTCACGGTTTTCGCAATTTTTCCTGTGCCTGTGATTTAAGACGTTGCTGCGTACCAAATTTCAAGATTCTGAGTTAACGGCAAGTACCCAGTAGGTAATGAATCCCTAGAGAGTAGTCGCGAGTTAAAAAATACGGCTAAAATTGCTGTTTCTTTTGAATGCGTATAATAGACCTTAGTATTTGATATGAATTTCAGTTTAATACCTGCACGCGTTCATGAGAAATAAGGTAGTAAGTATGAAATTATTAAAATTATTTTTTTATATGATGTAACTAAAAATGTACAATTTTCGCAATTTTTCCTTTATCTGTGCTTTAAGGAGTTACTTCGTGCCAAATTTCAAGATTCTAAGATCACGGGAAGTACCCTGTAGGTTTTGATTTTTTGAGAGTATTTGCGAGTTTAAAATTGCGACTAAAATTGCTGTTTCTTTTGAATGCGTTGACATAGAGGTTTGATTTTATTACAGTTTAAAGGTATTATAGAGTTGAGTATTTGATATGAATTTCAATTTAATACGTTTACGCGTTCATGAGAAAAGGGGTAGTGGGTATAAAATTATTCAAAATATTTTTTTCATATGATGCAAATAAAAATTTATGGTTTTCGCAATTTTTCCTTTATGTGTGCTCTAAGGAATTACTTTGTGCCAAATTTCAAGATTCTGAGTTCACGGAAAGTGCCCCGTAGGTTTTGATTTATTTGGTAATGTCGAAAATTTGCTGAAATTTGCGACATATTCGACTATATCTTTTGATTGCGTTGGCTTAAAAGTTTGAAATTTTCACAGCTCTAAGAGGCAATGGACCTTAGTATTTTCTATAAATTTCAGCTTGTTATCTTCACGCGTTCCTGAGAAAAAGGGTCTTGACAGACAGACAGACAGACAGACGGACGGACAACAAAGTGATCCTATAAGGGTTCCGTTTTTTCCTTTTGAGGTACGGAACCCTAAAAATAATAATATTAAATGTTATCCATCTAGATATTAAAAAATAAAAAAGTGAACTTATAAGTATTTCGTTTTTCCAGTAGAGGTATGAAAGAACAAGTGATACTACAGCTACTACAGCAGTAAAGATTATATTAAAAGCCAGTCTACAGAAAATCTAAATCACACTGCAGTGTTTATTTGATTCTTTCTAAATATAACCCGGCCATCTTGGTCTAGTCTAGACAGATTCTTAAATGTGTAGGCGTGGCCTTAACACGCCCTTAACTCCACCCTAAAACCTCCTACCAATTCAGTTCTATACGAAAATTAGGGAAGCGCGGACGTGCCGAATTTTTCCCGGACTTTTTCAATACTTCCCCAATAATTTGTGACAAAAGTTGAAGTGATTTGGACATAATTTTGAAGGAGTGTTTCTAAGTCACGAAAAGGGATTTTTTCGGTTGTTTTTTGAAATGTTTGTGTGTTATTTTGTTTGTTGGTAAACAAACGTCACGTGATGAAGGTCATTGAACTGTGATGTAAATAAACAGTGGATTTTGTTTTTTGGATTGGGATTTTTTGCGACGGTTTTGAGAAGTGAACATTAAACAATTTCGATTAAATAAATATAACAAGTGAAGAGATACAAAAATATCATAAAGTGATAAAAATATGTATAACAATACTAATATAAAATTTTAAATGAAACTAAAACAGAGTTTTGGTGATATTTAAACAATTTTTGTATTCAATTATTAAAAACTTTCAATTAAAGGACTAATAAATAAACTTTAGTTGTATGTTTAGGGTGTGGGCAAAATAACATTTAAATAAAGTAGTTTGGTCATTAATATTTTTTTATGTTTCAAAAATAAATAAAAAATACATTGAAATAAACAAAAATAAACCTCAATAACAACGATTAATATCACAAAAAGAAAAAAAAAACACAAAAGTCTTCACAAAAGTGTTAGTAAATCTGTCACATTGGATGCACCGAGATCTCAAACCGAGGCCCTCACCGGGGCCTCAAATGGCGGACAAACCCGGAAAACATTGCTAGTCCATCCATTCACGAAAACAGACGAGCACAAGAAAGCATATCTACTCGAAACACCGAAAGAAAAACGTAAGGCACCTCTATTAGAACTGCCTAAAGGTTCAAAAAAACCCAAATTGTTCATACACACAGATTATGATATGAAAAAGACATTATCAAAAGCAGACGTTCAGAAAAATCTGGAAAATCAATTAAATCTGAAAAGTCTACAAAGCCACGTCACTGAAAAAAGACAAGATCAACAAAACACTCAAAAAATCCCGGACTATCAACAAATCACTCAAAAAAGCTCGGACTATCAACAAATCACTCAAAAAAGCCCGGACTATCAACAAATTACTCAAAAAATTCCAGACTATCTACAAATCGCTCAAAAAAGTCCGGAATACCTTCAAAACAGTGTAGAAAGTCAAATAAACACTCAAAAAGGCCCGGAAACTCAGCATCAAAGTTCCAAAGACACTCAAAAAAGTTCCAAATCAGACAGTGACAAATGCCATCATTGCTGTTGTCATAAAGAAGTGGCGAGTGATTGTGCTAGTGAAGTGAAAGTGATATTCGCTCCAGCTATGATGCCATCAATATTTGGGCCTGTTCCGGGAATTCCGTATATTGTTAAGCAATCCGTGAAAGTTGCTGACAAGGTGAGTTTTTCTGATAATTTCTCATCTCTATTTTTAAGCGCAGACTCTTAGTATAGTAATTTATTACAAACCAAACCGCAACACAGTTTTAACAAACTATCGCACTTGCCAACGTTCATAGTGTTTAAGATCAACTTGTATTTTAAGTGCAAAAAAAGATTTATTATTATTATTATAAAGACTTTGTAATAAAATGTATATTATGTAGATCAGAATAATAGGGATGAGATATTTTTGACCTTGGCAACATCCCATAAAATCATCAAAAAATCATCATGGATCATCATTTCAAGCAAATTTTTTGAAAAGCATCTACGCTTCAGTAGCTTTCATCCGAGATCTCAAGATTTCTGTAATTTCTTATCCAATTCTTAATTTTGATATCTCTGATAAAAACCACTGAAACGTAGATGTTTTTCAAAACATCTGCCTCAAATTTAATTCTATGATTTTTTAGAAAAAAAATGTAATTTAGGTTAACGGTATTCATAAAAGTTGCAAAAAAATGTTTACTTCTCCTCTTCTATTCTTTTAATGTGATAAATTAGATTTAATTAACCCCCGACGCAAAAACGACGGGGTGTTATAAGTTTGACGTGTCTGTCTGTCTGTGTGTGTGTCTGTCTGTGGCATTGTAGCTCTCGAACGGATGAACGGATTTTGATTTAGTTTTTTTTGTTTGAAAGTAGAGTTAATCGAGAGTATTTTTTTTTACTTTTTACTTTGCGTTACGGTTTAATTTTTTGGGGAAATTCAACTGACAAGAACTCTGTTTTTATCGCCCAAAAAAAGTGCATAAGGGCCATATGTAGGCTGAAGCCTACAGACAGCTGTAAACCCCACTTTATAAACCTTAAACTGCTAACCCTTCCCTGTCTGTATATATACGAGATATGTTTGTTTGTAAGACGCAATGTGCTTTTATTTTCCAATTTTCAAAGTAGACGCCATAAACATAAAATTCAGTTCCCCACAAACCACACTGCTATGGTGCAAAAGAGTGTTTTGAGCATGACGCCGAGGGTCTATATAACAAGTTACCTAAAGATATAATGGAGTGTAAAGAAATAAGCACATTTAAGATAAAACTAAAGAAGTTCCTTATAGACAAGGCATACTATAGCATACGAGAATTTCTTGAAGACAAGGGGTTCTGATTGATGTTTGTTATTAATATTTATATATTGCCTACCTGTATTTGACATTTAATATTATGTGTTTGTTTGTTATGTAATAATAATAGCAAAATTCTGACATCAATAATAACAATAATTCTATAATAATAATCTTGACATCTTAACATTTATCATATAATAATTTCTTTGAAATTGACATTATTAAAATTACTATACATTGACATTTATCTAATTTTCAATGTACCTTCTATTATTATTACAATGATTTGCATGCTGAAAAGCGGACTGTAGCGGACTATTATATAATTTGTTATCCTTTGTATACCTACTCTCGCAATAAATGACTTTGAACTTTGAACTTTGTATTCTTGGCCATGTTTGGTTGAAATCGGTTCAAGATGGCCGCCGCTACAAAATGGCGGATAACTTTTTTCTTCCACGACCCCCTCAATCTTCTTCTTCTTCTTCCTTCCCTTATCCCACACTAGGTAGGGTCTTCACAACACGTTTTTCTCCTCCATTCTACTCTATCATCCGTCATATCTTCATCCACTCCCCTAGCACGCATATACCTGTACACAGTGTTCCCGGATTACCACTTATTACAATATTCATGGACTTTTTGGTCACATGATTTTCAGAATATGTCCATACCAGGACAATCTTCCACTCTTTAATTTCTCTGTCACTGGTGCAACTTTCAGGCTTCCTCACACATACTCATTTCTGATTTTCCACGACCCCCTCAATATGGTATCAAATGAAAGGTCTTGACTAGTAGAATACAATGCACTATAAAAAATTCAAAATCCAAGATGGCCGCCACCACAAAACCGCGAATTACATATTTTGAAAGCGTTGCGTTGGGGGTTTTTTAAATTTTTAATTTAATTCACTTGTTTGATAACAATACTACAGCTACTACAGCAGTCAAGAACACTTGTTTAACCACACATCGGCAACACGCCAATCTACAGAATATCCAAGTGTTCCAAACCACCGTCAGATGGTAGCGTGCCCAGAATGCTGGCAGCATTGCCACGGAAAAATATTTGATTAATTAAAATGATATGCTTATATATTTGCACGTAATCTATACTATTATATAAAATAGAAAACTGACTGACTCATCATCGCAGGGACAAAACCGCTGGACCGATTGAGCTGAAATTTGGACAGCGTGTTCTTTAGGTAACGTAGGCAGGTAATAAGAAGGGATTTTGCGAAATTCCCACAGGAACGGGAACAAAATGGAAATCTGTAACCGTTGAGTCTATCAAGCTGAAATTTGGTGTAATGGTAGTTTTACTACCATGGAAAAATTCAAAATAGTTTTTATTTCAAAATTCCCACGGGAACGGGAACAAAATGGAAATTTGTAACTGCTAGGCCTATTAATCTGAAATTTTGTATAAATGTAGTTTGACTACCATAAATGGATTCAAGATCGTTTTCATTCCAAAATACTTGCGGGAACGGGAACAAAACTGAAAATCAGTAACCGCTAGGCCTATTACGTTGAAATTTAGTTGAAAGGTAGTTTGACTACCATGACTGGATTCAAGGTAGTTTTCAACCCAAAATGTCACGGGAACGGGAACAATCTACGAGTATGTCTATACTCTTTACCAATCTATACTATTATATAAAATAGAAAACTGACTGACTCATCATCGCAGGGACAAAACCGCTGGACCGATTGAGCTGAAATTTGGACAGCGTGTTCTTTAGGTAACGTAAGGAGGTAATAAGAAGGGATTTTGCGAAATTCCCACAGGAACGGGAACAAAATGGAAATCTGTAACCGTTGAGTCTATCAACCTGAAATTTGGTGTAAAGGTAGTTTTACTACCATGGAAAAATTCAAAATAGTTTTTATTTCAAAATTCCTACGGGAACGGGAACAAAATGGAAATTTGTAACCGCTAGGCCTATTAAT
Organism: Hemithea aestivaria; assembly: GCA_947507615.1. Lineage (NCBI taxonomy): Eukaryota > Metazoa > Arthropoda > Insecta > Lepidoptera > Geometridae > Hemithea > Hemithea aestivaria. The sequence goes on along the minus strand of OX382353.1, from coordinate 1,653,846 downwards.
CTGAAATTTTGTATAAAGTTAGTTTGACTACCATGAATGGATTCAAGATAGTTTTCATTCTAAAATTCTTGCGGGAACGGGAACAAAATGAATATTTGTAACCGCTAAACCTATAAATCTGTAGTTTGGCATAATGGTATTTTGACTACCATGAATGGATTCAAGATCGTTTTCATTCCAAAATATTTGCGGGAACGGGAACAAAACTGAAAATCTGTAACCGCTAGGCCTATTACGTTGAAATTTAGTTGAAAGGTAGTTTGACTACCATGACTGGATTCAAGGTAGTTTTCAACCCAAAATGTCACGGGAACGGGAACAATCCACGAGTATGTCTTTACTCTATACCAATATGTATTTAAAGTAGAAATCTACTGATTTATCATCGCAGGGATAAAACCGACTGATTGAGCTGAAATTTAAACAGCGTGTCTTTTAGGTAACCGATAAGAACGGATTTTGCGAAATTCCAACGGGAACGGGAAAAAATGGAAATCTGTCAGCGTAGAATCTATCAAGCAGAAATTTGGTATAATGGTAGTTTGACTACCATGAAAAGATTCAGGATAGTTTTCATTCCAAAATTCTTACGGGAACGGGAACAAAATGGAAATCTGTAACCTCTAGCCTATTTATTACGCTGAAATTTGGTATAAAGGTAGTTGGGGTACCATGGATGGATTCATGATAGTTTTCATTTTAAAATTCTTACGGGAACGGGAACAAAATGGAAATCGCGGTAACGCCTACAGCGCTGAAATTTGGAAGGTAGTTTGACTGTCAGGAAAGGATTCACAACGGTTCTTCACGGGAACGGGAATAATATGAAAATCTGTAACCGCTCGGCCGATTAAGCTGAAACTAAATGCAAAGGTAGTTTGGCTACCAAGAAAGTACAAGATAGTTTTCAACCCAAAATTCTTACGGAAACGGGAACAATCTATGTCTATGCCAAAATTTTAAGTGGAAATAACTGACTTATCATCGCAGGGGTAAAACCGCTGGACCGATAGACCTGAAATTTGTACAGCGTGTTTTTTAGGTAACGTAGGCGACCGATAAGAAGGGATTCTGTGAAATTCTTACGGGAACGGGAATAAAATGAAAATCTGTAACCGTTGAGTCTATCAATCTGAAATTTGGTGTAAAGGTAGTATGACTACCATGAATGGATTCAAGATAGTTTTCATTCCAAAATTCTCACAGGATCGGGAACAAAATGGAAATCTGTAAACACTAGGCCTATTAAGCTAAAATTTGGTATACAGGTAGTTTGAGTACCATGAATGGATTCAAGATCATTTTCATTCCAAAATACCTATGGGAATGGGAACAAAATGGAAATCTGTAACCGTTCAGCCTATATCGCTGAAATTTAGTATAAAGGTATTTTGACTATCAGAAAAGGGTTCAAATAGTTTTCATTCCAATATTCCCACGGGAACGTGAATAATATAGAAATTTGTAACCACGTGGCCAATTAAGCTGCAATTTAATGCAAAGGTAGTTTGGCTACCAAAACAGAATACAAGATAGTTTTCAATCCAAAATTCCCACGGGAACGGGACTAATATGGAAAATGTAACCGCTGAGCTGAATAGTTTGAAATTTGGTGTAATAGTAGTTTGACTACCAAGAAACGATAATGGATTGTTTATTCATCCCAATATTCCTATGGGAACGGGAATATTAAGCTGAAATTTGGTATAAAAAAGTTGTTTGATTCCCATCTCAAGCGCATCGTCTCATTCTCGCTTCGTACGCTCGATTTGCGCATTGTGGATACTTTCCAACCTAACTTTCTTTTTTTTTTTTTTTTTTTCTCTTCTACAAAGGTTAGTTTAAGTACCAGGAAGGACACAAAATAGCTTTTATCCCCGAAACCGCCCTTTCAGAGAGGAAACCAGGCATTTAAGAGTTTGTATAAGGAATCAGTATCCGTCGAACTGACGTAGCTTTCATTTGGTTTTAACCAACGAATTAGGGAAATAAGTTTAAACACAATTTGAGTCCTGGGACAGAGCATAGGATAGTTTTTATTTCCCTGAAATCTTTGTAGTATCTCCAAACATTGTAAAGGCCGCGGCAGTGGCCGGCGAAGCACCAGAAGCTACTAGAATATTTTAAGATAGAAATATCATAAATAGGATCACAAGTTGTAAAAGACTAAATTCATGTTAAGATGCGAATTTAATGTTCGTGATCATTTTCTATTTCTAACAATGGAATTATACTAAATCTGTAGATTTGTCATTGAAATATTTATTATTTCATTAAGTCTTATTATTTATTTTATTTTTTTATTCATAATGGCACCCGAAGCGAAGCGAGGACGGGCCGCTAGTATGTATTAAAAGTGGAAATCTACTGATTCATCATCGCAGGGATAAAACCGCTGGACTGATTGAGCTGAAATTTAAACAGCGTGTTTTTTAGGTAACGTAGGCGACCGATAAGAACGGATTTTGCGAAATTCCAACGGGAACGGGAAAAAATGGAAATAAGTCACCGTTGAGTCTATTAAGCAGAAATTTGGTATAATGATAGTTTGACTACCATGAAAAGATTCAGGATAGTTTTCATTCCAAAATTCTTACGGGAACGGGAACAAAATGGAAATCTGTAACCTCTAGCCTATTACGCTGAAATTTGGTATAAAGGTAGTTGGGGTACCATGAATGGTTTCAAGATCGTTTTCATTTTAAAATTCTTACGGGAACGGGAACAAAATGAAAATCGCGGTAACGCCTATAGCGCTGAAATTTGGAAGGTAGTTTGACTGTCAGGAAAGGATTCACAACGGTTCTTCACGGGAACGGGAATAATATGAAAATCTGTAACCGCTTGGCCGATTAAGCTGAAACTAAATGCAAAGGTAGTTTGGCTACCAAGAAAGTACAATATAGTTTTCAAACCAAAATTCTTACGGAAATGGGAACAATCTATGTCCATGCCAAAATTTAAAGTGGAAATCTAACTGACTTATCATCGCAGGGATAAAACCGCTGGACCGATTGACCTGAAATTTGTACAGCGTGTTTTTTAGGTAACGTAGGCGATCGATAAGGGATTTTGTGAAATTCCTACGGGAACGGGAATAAAATGAAAATCTGTAACCGTTGAGTCTATCAATCTGAAATTTGTTGTAAAGGTAGTTTGACTACCATGAATGGATTCAAGATAGTTTTCATTCCAAAATTCTTACGGGATCGGGAACAAAATGGAAATCTGTAAACACTAGGCCTATTAAGCTAAAATCATTATAAAGGTAGTTTGAGTACCATGAATGGATTCAAGATCATTTTCATTCCAAAATACCTATGGGAACGGGAACAAAATGGAAATCTGTAACCGTTGTGCCTATAACGCTGAAATTTAGTATAAAGGTAGTTTGATTATCAGGAAAGGGTTCAAATAGTTTTTATTCCAATATTCCCACGGGAACGTGTATAATATAGAAATTTGTAACCACGTGGCCAATTAAGCTGCAATTTATTGCAAAGGTAGTTTGGCTACCAAAAAAGAATACAAGATAGTTTCCAATCCAAAATTCCCACGGGAACGGGACTAATATGGAAAATGTAACCGCTGAGCTGAATAGTTTGAAATTTGATGTATTAGTAGTTTGACTACCAAGAAACGATAATGGATTGTTTATTTATCCCAATATCCCTATGGGAACGGGAATATTAAGCTGAAATTTGGTATAAAAAAGTTGTTTGATTCCCAAGCTCAAGCGCATCGTCTCATTCTCGCTTCGTGCGCTCGATTTGCGCATTATTGTGGATACTTTCCAACCTAACTAACATAATATGTGGGACTACACTAAACTCTGTAGGGTAATCTGACTGACTCATCATTATCACAGTAGAGACGAAACTCCTGAACCTAGAATGATAAAATTTGGAATACCTATCCTATAGGTTCTTTTTAATACCTAAACATATATATTTTTATTATCTTTTTGCTGAACTGATAGAGTTGAAATTTGGCATAAAGGTATTTAAGTACCAGGAGAGGATGTGAAAAAGTGTTTATCTCAGATATTGGTTGGAGTGTACGAAAGGGGGCACTGAGGAAAAAGACAGTTTATTTTTCGATATACCAAAATAGGACATAGGATAGTTTTTATATTTTAGAAATCCCCTTTTATAAGGGGAACAGGGGTGAAGTTTGTATGAGTTATCTATATTCGTTAGGCCAATTAAGCTTTTTTTTTTACTTCTACAAAGGTAGTACCAGGAAGGACACAAAATAGCTTTTATCCCCGAAACCGCCCTTTCAGAGAGGAAACCAGGCATTTAAGAGTTTGTATAAGGAATCAGTATCCGTCGAACTGACGTAGCTTTCATTTGGTTTTAACCAACGAATTAGGGAAATAAGTTTTAACACAATTTGAGTCCTGGGACAGAGCATAGGATAGTTTTTACTTCCCTGAAATCTTTGTAGTATCTCCAAACATTGTAAAGGCCGCGGCAGTGGCCGACGAAGCACCAGAAGCTACTAGAATAGGTATTTTAAATTAGAAATATCATAAATAGGATCACAAGTTGTAAAAGACTAAATTCATGTTAAGATGCGAATTTAATGTTCCTGATCATTTTCTATTTCTAGCAATGGTATTATCCTAAATCTGTAGATTTGTCATTGAAATATTTATTGCGTAAGTCTTATTATTTAATTTAATTTTTTTATTCATAATGGCACCCGAAGCGAAGCGAGGACGGGCCGCTAGTGAGATAATAAAAAAACCGGTCAAGTACGAGTAGGACTCGAGCACCGAGGGTTCCGTACAAACCTACGGGTTTCTACGGAACCCTAAGGAAAAGTGGGTATAATATTATGTACTGAAGGTTTTGATTCCCTTGCGAGTACTTGTGAGTTTGAAAATATGCGGCTAAAATTGCTGTTTCTTTTGATTGCGTTGAAATAGAGGTTTGATTTTTTTACAGCTTAAAGTTATTATAAAGCTGAGTATTTGGTATGAATTTAAATTTAATACCTGTACGCGTTCTTGAGGAAAGGGGTAGTAAAACAAAATTTTTAAAAATATTTTTTTAAATGATGTAACTAAATATTTACAGTTTTCGCAATTTTTCCTGTGCCTATAATTTAAGACGTTGCTGCGTACCAAATTCCAAGATTCTGAGTTAACGGCAAGTACCCTGTAGGTTTTGATTCCCTTGAGAGTAGTCGCGAGTTAAAAAATACGGCTAAAATTACTGTTTCTTTTGAATGCGTTGAGATAGAGGTTTGATTTTATTACAGTTTAAAGGTATTATAGTCTTGAGTATTTGATATGAATTTCAATTTAATACGTTTACGCGTTCATGAGAAATAAGGTAGTAAGTATGAAATTATTAAAAATATTTTTTTATATGATGTAACTAAAAATGTACAGATTTCGTAATTTTTCCTTTATCTGTGCTCTAAGGAGTTGCTTCGTGCCAATTTTCAAGATTCTAAGTTCACAGCAAGTACCCTGTAGGTTTTGATTTTTTGAGAGTAGTTGCGAGTTTAAAATTGCGACTAAAATTGCTGTTTCTTTTGAATGCGTTGACATAGAGGTTTGATTTTATTACAGTTTAAAGGTATTATAGACTTAAGTATTTGATATGAATTTCAATTTAATACGTCTACGCGTTCATGAGAAAAGGGGTAGTAAGTATAAAATTATTCAAAATATTTTTTTCATATGATGCAAATAAAAATTTATGGTTTTCGCAATTTTTCCTTTATCTGTGCTCTAAGGAGTTACTTCGTGCCAAATTTCAAGATTCTGAGTTCACGGGAAGTGCCCCGTAGGTTTTGATTTATTTGGTAATGTCGAAAATTTGCTGAAATTTGTGACATATTCGACTATATCTTTTGATTGCGTTGGCCTAGAAGTTTGAAATTTTCACAGCTCTAAGAGGCAATGGACCTTAGTATTTACTATAAATTTCAATTTGTTACCTGCACGCGTTCCTGAGAAAAAGGGTCTTGACAGACAGACAGACAGACAGACAGACAGACAGACAGACAGACGGACGGACAACAAAGTGATCCTATAAGGGTTCCGTTTTTTCCTTTTGAGGTACGGAACCCTAAAAATAAATAATTATATACGAAGTTATTTTTTGTTTTTTAGGGTTCCGTACCTCAAAAGGAAAAAACCGGTCAAGTACGAGTAGGACTCGAGCACCGAGGGTTCCGTACAAACCTACGGGTTTCTACGGAACCCTAAGGAAAAGTGGGTATAATTTTATATACTGTAGGTTTTGATTCCCTTGCGAGTACTTGCGAGTTTAAAAATATGCGGCTAAAATTGCTGTTTCTTTTGATTGCGTTGACATAGATGTTTGCTTTTTTTTACAGCTTAAAGTTATTATAAAGCTGAGTATTTGGTATGAATTTCAATTTAATATCTGTACGCGTTCTTGAGAAAAGGGATAGTAAATACAAAATTATTAAAAATATTTTTTTATATGATGCAACTAAAAATTTACAGTTTTCGCAATTTTGCCTGTGCTTGTGATTTAAGACGTTGCTGCGTACCAAATTTCAAGATTCTGAGTTAGCGGCAAGTATCCTGTAGGTTTTGATTTCCTTGAGAGTAGTCGCGAGTTAAAAAATACGGCTAAAATTGCTGTTTCTTTTGAATGCTTTGAGATAGAGGTTTGATTTTTTTACAGTTTAAAGGTATTATAGACCTTAGTAATTGATATGAATTTCAGTTTAATACCTGCACGCGTTCATGAGAAATAAGGTAGTACGTATGAAATTATTAAAAATATTTTTTTATATGATGTAACTAAAAATGTACAATTTTCGCAATTTTTCCTTTATCTGTGCTCTAAGGAGTTGCTTCGTGCCAAATTTCAAGATTCTAAGATCACGGGAAGTACCCTGTAGGTTTTGATTTTTTGAGAGTAGTTGCGAGTTTAAAATTGCGACTAAAATTGCCGTTTCTTTTGAATGCGTTGACATAGAGGTTTGATTTTATTACAGTTTAAAGGTATTATAGACTTGAGTATTTGATATGAATTTCAATTTAATACGTTTACGCGTTCATGAGAAAAGGGGTAGTAGGTATAAAATTATTCAAAATATTTTTTTCATATGATGCAAATTAAAATTTATAGTTTTCGCAATTTTTCCTTTATCTGTGCTCTAAGGAGTTGCTTCGTGCCAAATTTCAAGATTCTGGGTTCACGGGAAGTGCCCCGTAGGTTTTGATTTATTTGGTAATGTCGAAAATTTGCTGAAATTTGCGACATATTCGATTATATCTTTTGATTGCGTTGGCCTAGAAGTTTGAAATTTTCACAGCTCTAAGAGGCAAATGGACCTTAGTATTTCCTATAAATTTCAGCTTGTTACCTTCACGCGTTCCTGAGAAAAAGGGTCTTGACAGACAGACAGACAGACAGACAGACAGACAGACAGACAGACGGACGGACAACAAAGTGATCCTATAAGGGTTCCGTTTTTTCCTTTTGAGGTACGGAACCCTAAAAACGGAACCCTTATAGGATCACTTTGTTGTCCGTCCGTCTGTCTGTCTGTCTGTCTGTCTGTCTGTCTGTCTGTCTGTCTGTCTGTCTGTCTGTCTGTCTGTCTGTCTGTCTGTCTGTCTGTCTGTCTGTCTGTCTGTCAAGACCCTTTTTCTCCGGAACGCGTGGAGGTAAAAAGCTGAAATTTATAGGAAATACTAAAATCTATTGCCTCTTAGAGCTGTGAAAATTTCAAACTTCTAGGCCAACGCAATCAAAAGATATAGTCAAATATGTCGCAAATTTCAGCAAATTTTCGACATTACCAAATAAATCAAAACCTACGGTGCACTTCCCGTGAACTCAGAATCTTGAAATTTGGCACGAAGCAACTCCTTAGAGCACAGATAAAGGAAAAATTGCGAAAACTAAAAATTTTTAATTTCATCATATGAAAAAAATATTTTGAATAATTTTATACTTACTACCCCTTTTCTCATGAACGCGTACAGGTATTAAACTGAAATTCATATCAAATACTAAGGCCTATAATACCTTTAAACTGTAATAAAATCAAACCACTATCTCAACGCATTCAAAAGAAACAGCAATTTTAGTCGAAATTTTAAACACGCAAATACTCTCAAAAAATCAAAACCTACAGGGTACTTGCCGTGAACGTAGAATCTTGAAATTTGGTAAAAAGCAATTCCTTAGAGCACAGATAAAGGAAAAATTCCGAAAATTGTACATTTTTAGTTACATCATATAAAAAATATTTTTAATAATTTCATACTTACTACCTTATTTCTCATGAACGCGTGCAGGTATTAAACTGAAATTCATATCAAATACTAAGGCCTATAATACCTTTAAACTGTAATAAAATCAAACCTCTATCTCAACGCATTCAAAAGAAACAGCAATTTTAGCCGAAATATTAAACACGCAACTACTCTCAAAAAACCAAAACCTACAGGGTACTTGCCGTGAACGTAGAATCTTGAAATTTGGTACGCAGCAACGTCTTAAATCACAGGCACAGGAAAAATTGCGAAAATTGTACATTTTTAGTTACATCATTTAAAAAAATATTTTTAAAAATTTTGTATTTACTATCCCTTTCCTCTAAAACGCGTGCAGGTATTAAATTGAAATTCATATCAAATACTAAAGCCTATAATACCTTTAAGCTGTAATAAAATCAAACATCTATGTCAACGTAATCAAAAGAAACAGCAATTTTAGCCGCATATTTTCAAATCTCGCAAGTACTCGCAAGGGAATCAAAACCCACAAATATATAATATTATACCCACTTTTCTTTAGGGTTCCGTAGAAACTCGTAGGTTTGTACGGAACCCTCGGTGCTCGAGTCCTACTCGTACTTGACCGGTTTTTATTTTTTTAAATTGTCAACTCGAATTTTTGCAAAAAATTAAATATCTCGAAAACCGTTAATTTTCGCGGAACATAATATTATTTTGCGCTCAAAACATGATCAATGACCTCCCCAATAAGGCCCTTTACACCAATGTACTGAATAACAAAAAACCCTGTATAATACGACCGATATGGTTGCGATTTATTTTTTCAAAATTATACTTTCTGTAATATTGTGGCTATACTATAAACAAGTGAAATTTAAAAAAATCTTTTTATTTATTACTAGCTGTACCCGCGGCGTTGCCCGCGTCAAATTTTTATTTTTAGGCTGTTTTTTCCGATGTCAAATGAAAGTTGGCAGTTAAATTTCAGTCCTTTGAGACACATTGCGATTTTTTCAGTGAAAGTTAGAAAGCCAGTAGGTAGTTAAGATTTAAAAAAAAAATTTTTAAATGGATCACTAAATTGAAATAGTTTCTTAGCAACTCATCTCGCCTTCCATATAAACAGCGAGAAGGCCAGAAAAATCCTCTGTCCGTATTTTTGTAGTCTTACTGTAATGTAATGTAATGAACAAAATGAATAAAAAACATGAAAGAAAAAAAAATCTTGAACACTTTAATTTTTTTGCATTTAGCGCCCTCTTGCGCCCATGGGATCTTTCACATACTACACACGTCACACGACTAAGTCTTATTGACAAATCTGTTTTACCGCTCGTCAATAGATGGCGTGCGCTTTACGGCGACGCTAGTTTTATGCATAATAATAGTTATTTGTTATACAAGAGTGCAAAGTTGCTTTTTTACCGCGTGCTCAGTTTGTATGATCGAGCTAGCGAAGGATTCTAAAATTAAATCACGAGCGTAGCGAGTGATTTATTAATTAGAATCCTGAGCGTTAGCGAGGGAATCAAAAGAGCACAAGGTCAAAAATCTTTGCACTCGAGTGTGACACATAATTTTTCATCCCCCCTCAGCGAGGAAATAATTCAATGCTAAAAGTTTTTTTTAAAATTATTCTCACCATGGCACAGTGTTGCCAGTGCACTATCTTCAAAAATAACCAGTATTCAATTTTAATTTACGTAGGTACGCTTACTTAAGAGTCCTTTTCACGAAAGAGGTCCCACGGAATTTAGCGGAACAAATTTTTTATTCTATTATTATTGACTTCATATTTTAAATCATTTTTATTTGTTACATAAAATAAATACCTTTTTGATTAAGAAATTAAATATGAGAAATTATGAGGCGTTAAAAAGTTAAAGGTATTTAAACTTTTAAAATGTGCAATAGTGGCGTCCCGCAAAAAGGTCTCCTTTCGTGAAAAGCACTCTACCTATTCGTTTTAGTGATTATTTTCTCATTTTCAGTTTATTACAGTGAGAAATCGTTAATAAAAAAGTTACTAAAAAGTAATACTTAGAAAAAATATTGCTACTAACTAGATAAAGTTATAAAAAATTGGCTTATTCTATTAACTCTGCTAAATTAACTCAACTATTATTTACTATTACAGTACTATATATTATAATTCATTAAAAACATTATTGCCTCGAAATGTAAATTATATCTAAACAACTAACGTAAATATAGTTCAAAAGAAACGTAATATGTTACAAAAGTAACTTACTGGCAAGGCTGATGGTGCGCCCAAAGCAAATTAAAAAAAAAAGTTTACTAAAGAGGTTCTTACTCCGAGTTTTTAACAAATTAAAAAAAGTTGTACGCTTATTTCGGTACCATAGAGGTGGAAGTAAATAGGTTTAATTATGTTTTTGTCTCTAGAGGGTAAATTTGAATTTCTCTAGAGGATAATATGGACTTTTCCAGTCAGATATCGAAGCGCAAAAATACACTTTCCGAGGTGGGGGGATGAAAATTAATTATCATATTTATTCACCGTCGTAATCCTCTATTAAATAAATAGGACAAGCGCGAGTCGGGCCACGCACAATGTAGGGTTCCGTAGTTCTAGTAGATTGAATACACTGCACAACAGCATTTTGGATGATTTTTGACGACGATTTCAAATTTGTGACTGAAATTTCTGTACCAGCTCTAGTTAAAAAGATATGACACATATTATGTTGTTTTCGTAATAAAACGCTATAAATGTAGAGATCATCATCATCATCATCTCAGCCGTAAGACGTCCACTGCTGAACATAGGCCTCCCCTTTGGACTTCCATATGTACCGGTTGGAAGCGACCTGCATCCAGCGTCTTCCGGCGACCTTTATAAGGTCGTCTGTCCACCTTGTGGGTGGTCAATGTAGAGATGATCCTAATTAATTTAAGTTTAAGTTGAAAAACTCTTTATGTTATTTGATTTTCTTGCTGAAACTGAAGGCAGAGCTATTCTAAATGCTATTCTTATTCTAAGGGCTATTCTAAATGCTCTAACAATATTCAGCCATCATATGTGCGTTCCAGAAGCCTTGATAGCGTTACTTCATCGAACAAAAGTTCGGGTGGAATTGCTTGCCCAATTCTTCACTTAGTACCCCAAGATTGTCATGAATATAGTCTAGGTGGTCGTGGAGAGAGTGTAACTTGATGGTTATGTCACATTCGAGCCTTTGAAAGTGACGCATTAGTTTTTGGACGTGTTGAGAAAAGTCCAAATAATTCTTACTTTACAAAAAAAAATATAACCACCATTGGCCTAAAACAAAGTAAACCATTTTTAAATGAACACATTATGAGCCAGTTATGTTCCGCATACTTAATTTTTAATAAAATCAAAACAATAGTTTTATGTTTACACTAAGCAAAAATAAGTCATCGTGATGGTTCTCGAGTCCTTTCCACATTATAGCGGTTTCGTACCAAAATCTATTTATTTTCTAATTTGTCCACAAACGTAGATACTCAACACACGTTTTGCATAACTTTTGGGGAATCCAAGGCTTGTCGTTAATTTCCAGGGAGTATCCAAAGTAATTTTTGTAAGCCTAAATTATGAACGTTGTCACATTCAAACGGAATTCTTTGAGCATAATATTCTCCGCAAATTAAAAAAAATATATCCGGATCATTCACACAAGTAGCCTTGACCATGCTATATCAAATTATAATAAAAAAACTTAAGTTAGAAATTATGAGCTAAGTAACACTGTAATATGGTGATTTATTTGTGATAGCTATACGCGATCTAATTTTACTACTAGCGCCATCTAGTTATGCATTAATAAACTATAGGCTAGGTTAGCTTTAGGTATTCTTATTTTGCTGATTTTACCGAAACTAATAATTTTATCTTAACCGCTATAGTTTTCCTGGAAAGTTCATGGTTGAAAGCATACCTCTGATTTTTTTCAGAATTTTAAAGCTAGTAGTTCAGATTTTAGAGGGGGGGGGACGCTCAATTTTTTTTTAAAACTTGAATATCTTTCAAACAGAACATGAAATCGAAAAAGTTTCTAAGCAAACCGTCCTTCATTTTAAAATACCTATTCAACGATACCCCACACGATGGTATCAGCCAGAAAAAAAAAATCATCCCCATCTTACGTGTACGGGAGGTAGCCTGTTTAGCTCGATCTGAGCAGTTAGAAAGTTTAAACATCCTTAATAATATGTGCGCGGGCAGCTTGCTGCGAGCGCCGAGAAAAAAATAATAATCTTTACCATGAAATATGTCCAAAATTCGTAACTCTACAATGATTCTGGGGGGGGCCTTGGCCCCCTGGCCCCTCCCTCTAAATCCGCCTATGTATATACTTCATATCCTAAATATGTTTTATTTGTTAGATAAAGTAAATACCTATTTAATCAAGAAATTAGATATGTTTTCTTATTAAGAATTTAGATAAGATTATGTGGAGTTAAAATGTTATAAATATTTTAACTTTAAAACGCGCGATAGTGGGGCCTAGCAAAAAGTAGCTTCTTTCATGAAAAGCACTGTATAGTAAAATTAAAATATTTATAACATTTCAACTTCTCATATTTAATTTTTTAATTAAATAGGTATTTACTTTATTTAACAAATTAAACATATTTAGGATTTGAAGTTCCGCCAAATTCCGCGGGACATCTTTCGTGAAAAGCACTCCAAACTGCGACTTAAGTTTTCCGAAATGGTTCATGAAAGCACCAGATTATAATTTTCAAAAATTAAAAGTAATTAATAATGCAAAAACTTTCCTATCGCCTCACCGGATTCGAACTCGGGGCTAGTTGAACCAGCTTTATCGAACCGAACGGTCAACCAACTTATCCACGGTAACGATACGTAATTATACGAATTTTATTTATACATCCGATGAGTTTTTCAGGCTAACCTAACCTATGGAAACCGTATCGAATTCCGGGAATAATACTGTATATTTTGTTATTCCAGACCATGAAGTATGTGCATGCTAAGTTTCGTTTAAATCTCTTTAGTAGTTTTGATGTGATGTAGTTTCGATGTTTTCCACTGCTGACTGCTTAGTTTATAGCCACATCGATAGATGGCGTTTTTTAAGTTTGTCGCACTATATTTTTTTGAATTGAATTTAGTTTATATTCCATTACTTTTATTTCGAATTTTTGATGTAAATTGGGGGCGATGTGTCCGAAGTAAACGATTTTTATTTATTTTATTATTTTATATTACGTTTCCCTAGTAAAAAACTGACAAAATGTATTACAAATTAGATCGAGCAAGCGACTTTTTCGCGTCGTTTTGTTCATATGCTTGTATTCACGATTCATCTTAGTAAAGGATCACAATGAATGGGGAGAAATTTCCATTCTTATTATATGTTACCATCTAGCACCATAAAGTACTCGTCAAGACGAATCAAATGATCCAAACTAGATGGGGTTGCGTCGTTTAATAACGGAGTTCCTATGGCCACCTTCCAGCTCCATCATCAGATCAGCTCGATGTCATAAAAATATTGCATTGTCATGCAATTTATACAGGCATGCAAAATTTCAGCTTAATCGAACACCGGTAAGTGGGTCAAATTAAACTTGCAAGATTTGATTACAGACAGACAGACAAACAGACAACGGACAGGTGAAAGTAAATCAAAGCTTGTAATAAATAGGTACAATGATTTTTTTTTTTTTTTTTATTTATTTAATACACCAAAATATAAATCTTAAAACTAAGTACAAAACATCTAAAAACCTACTTAGGTTTGTGCCGATGCGTACGTTCATTCGCTCGCTCGAACTGCAGCGACAAACCGGTTGTCAAGCTGCAGTTTGTGATTGGCTACCGCGCCGGTTGTATACGCTTACAGGTGATTTAATTTTCTATTATAATAACTAAACATAAAAAATCTTACCAAATCTTATGTCTATTATAAATATTGTGTATTTTGGGATTATAATTGATATATATTTATGTATATAAATAAAGTAAGTATGTATATATATTTAATACAATATTTTATTTATACATTTAGATAGATAGATAATGCTTTATTGTACACCTCACAAAGGAAATGCATTACAATCAGGGACTTATTGACTATACAATAAAATGGATGTACAAGCGGCGGTCTTATCGCTAAAAAGCGATTTCTTCCAGACAACCAATGAATGAAGAGAAATTATATAAAGGTAAACACGGTGGTGCAATACTGTTTCCTTTTAAGTAATATTATATTATTAGATTTAATATAAAAATAATACATAAATAACCATATATATTATTGAAAATAATATGGAAAATACACTTACATAAATACAGAAACACGCATATCAATATATTTATATATACACATACACATTATAATACTACACTTATATGTTAAGATTAGGATATTACTACGAAACTATGCCGCCAAACTGTTTATAAAATATTTTTTATATATATGTTTACAATTTTTGATGTTAACTTCTTTTCTAACCTCCAGGGGAAGATCATTCAGCATAGTTGGGACAAGGTATGATGTCGTACGCCTGCCATAGAAATTACTTTGCATTGGTACAATCAACTTATTTTTAGTTACCTACGCTACGTGTTGTTAACTTTTGTTTCACTGGAATCTGCACGTTCTTATTTTCAAATTGTTCAATTAGTAGTAACATCTTGAATTTTAATTGAACGGGTAACGTTTTGCAATGATAGAATATTTTCAAAATGTCGTTATTATACTTATTCATGATGATCTTTTTCGGCACTATCATTTTTAACAGTCTTGTTTGTAATCTACTAATTTTATCGAGGTAAGTTTTGAATGTTCTACCGTACGTTGTCACACCATAGCATACAATTGACTCTGCCAATGCCAAGTACATATTTAGCAATATTTTAAATGGTACTTTAGGTCGAATAATGTAAAATTTAGCAATTATTGCTCGTAGTCTATCACACACTGCATCAACGTGATGGCCCCAGCTAAACCTGTCATCAACAATCAGACCAAGATACGTGTGGTGTGACACCTGTTCTATATATTCACAGTGACAACCTAAGAGATCGGTTCTATGAAGGCAATCATGGCTATGAGCAATAATATTAAAGGAATTATTCGTCTTACTACTCAGATAGTTGGAGTGGACGTGTATAGTTTTAGTCTTATTAGCATTTATGATTAACCCAGCATCATGTGCCCATTTAGCTAATTGCGTAAAGTCTCTCTGCATCCAGGCTGCCGCCTCGCTCAAGTTTTTGCTAGCTGCCACGAGGCAGGTATCGTCAGCGTATTGATATGTGGAACAATATTTTATGACATTTGCCATATCGTTAACGTATGCTAAATAATGCAATGGTCCAAGCACTGAGCCTTGTGCTGTGCCCTCAGTCACATGCACTAGGTCACTGTATGCACCGTCAACCTTAACTGAAAACTTACGATCTTGCAAGTAATTTTTACACCAATTAAGTATAGGCCCACGAACACCAGAGTTGTCTAGTTTTCTAATAAGAGTATCATGCTGCAAGGTATCGAAAGCCTTACTGAAGTCGATAAATAGTAGTATCACATGGTTTTTATTATCTAAATAGGAGTTGACCTCATCCGCAAAGCAAGATAGGAGCTGTGATGTTGATTTCTTTGGTTGAAAACCATACTGGTCTTCTGATAGTATACCATTTGCTGAATAAAAATCCTGAATATTTTTGCAAACATATTTTTCTACAATCTTATCGATTACTGGAAGTATCGTTATTGGCCTATAATTTTCATAATTACCATGCACACCTTTTTTTGAATTATTACGTTTAGTCATCATTTTAATTGTTTTACTTTTATAAGAACTATCATAGCAAGACTGAAAGCATTTAGCTATAGAATTGTACATTTTATCGGGATATTCAGTATCAGTTTCGCTACTCCAATCTACCTTACGTAATAATCCGAGTAATTTGTCATAGTCAAGTATTTTTAATATTTTAACATCACCCTGTATTTGTGTCGAGCTAATTCCACAAGATAGAATATTATTTGAAGCATCCTTTTCGACTTCCGAGCACTTAGTTCAGGAAAACTATAAATCTGTCTCACGATAGGCTTTCACCGACGTATCCGACATGCAACTTGAGTTATTTACGGGTTGAACGGATTGAACGGATTTGTTTCAAGTTCTTTCGATGATAGAAGGGGTGGTATCAACTCGTATTAAAGTTACAGACTTTTTACAAGCTTACTTTCACCTGTCTGTTGTCTGTTTGTCTGTAATCAAGTCTTGCAAGTTTAATTTAACCCACTTTCCGATTGAGAGGGAATTTTGCATGCATGTGTGGTATATGGATTGTAATAATAATGAAAAGCTTGTTCTAGCACCAAAGTGCTCATCAAGACGAATTCAAATGAACCAAAACTCGACGGGGTTGCGCCGTTTAATTATGAAGTTCCTATGGCCACCTTCCAGCTCCATCATCAGATCAGCTCCATGTCATAATAATATTGCATTGTTAAATCCGATTTATACATGCATGCAAAATTTCAGCTCAATCAGAAACCAGGGAAGTGGATCAAATTAAACTTGCAAGATTTGATTACAGACAGACATCAGACAAGTGAAAGTAAATAAAAGCTTGTAAAGAAAAGTTGCTCGTCTTGAAAACTTGTAAAGACAAAGAGATATTATAGCCTCCATTGTTTCAATTGCAAAATTTGATGTAAATGAATTCAGCAAGTCGTATCATCCGTTTCGTATGCGTTATAAATTGTCTTACTCGTAATTTTATTCATGGAATTTTTCCGCATTTGAACTTCACCCCACACTGTTGCTTAACCGACTGGAAGAGGGAGGTTATTCTTTTTTAGGCTTCCGTAGTCAACAAAGAAGCCTTTTAGTTTCACTTTGTCTGCCCGTCCGTCGCTTTACGAAGATACTATAAAAACTTGAGAGGTGTCAAGGGACACCCGGATGGAACGAAGTTCGATTAATGAAAATATCTGGCTTGCTTTCTATAAGAGAGAGAGAGAGAGCGAGAGAGAGAGAGAGACAGACAGAGAAACATGCGCACGCCGCACAGCTTACAATAGCTTACTATAGCAAAAAGTGTCGTGACAACTTTTCGTAAGAATTTTTTCCGTCTAGCCCCCTTTCACAACGCGCGATAAGGAACTTCGTTCCAAAAGTCCTAGAAAGCTGTAAGAGCAATAGTAAGAGTAAGAAAACGGTGCAAAAAATAATTCAAAATTAATTAATTTAGGGAACCTATTACTATATAAACAAACGACTAAAACTCACGGATATAATGGTCGAAGCTAGACTCGACCCTGGGTTTCGGACAATTACTAAAAAAATAATTTAGGGTACTTCCCGAACATTTAAGATGGGGATGATTTTTTTCTGGCTGATCCCATGTGGGGTAACTTTGAATAGGTATTTTTATGCATAAAACTTTTAAGCAAAAAATTAAACCGACGAAAACACTGAAGAGCAAAAAATAATAGTACGATCGGCGGTCTTATCGCTTAAACGCGATTTCTTCCAGACAATGAATGGAGATTAAGCTATTCTTCATACAATGCCTCCATAAGTATTCCATTAATGTACTTTATAGAGTGGGTAACGTTGTTCTCGGCTTGCATTTGGCAGATTTATTGACTTCCCATCCCCTCCCTACTCCGGTGTTTAAAACACGCTTTTATATCTATAGAATACTCGTATATCTATACTATTATACCTAGTCAGGTCATAAATTCTGTCACATGTTTAATATAAAATTATTGGAACAAGTTTATTTATTATGTAACCATTTATATACCAAAAAGAACTTAACAAAACATAGATTATTATGACAATAAAGTTTATTCAAAATGACCTCCGTGATTTTGAATACAGGCCTTCAATCTGCGCGGCCAGTCGTCTATCGCAGCACGAACGAGGTCCATGTCAATATCGGCTGCTGCCTTAATCAAGGATGTCTTGAGTGACTCCAAATTGGGATGAGGCTTTGAGCACGCCTTTTCCTCCAAGTGTTGCCATATCTTGTAATCTAACGGACTCAAATCTGGACTGGAGGAGGGCCAGTCTTCGTGCCGGATGAAGTCGATTTCACGCGCCGCCAGCCAGTCTTGTGTGCTCTTCGCTCTATGAGCTGGCGCCGAATCTTGTTGGAATACCCAGTGCCTGTTATTGAACATGGTATGAGAAACAGGTTCCACAAGGTTCGTCAGGACTGTATTTTGATACACAACTGCATTCGTTTTTACACCCACCTTTCTCACAAAAATGTACCTCTGTTAAGCCCCAATAAGAAACTCCCAACCATACCATGAGCGAGGATGGAAAATGACCTCGTTGGACACGCGGAATAAGGTTGCTCGCTTCTTCACTACTGTGTGCGTACACCTTATCATTTTGTTTGTTGTAGCTCTCTTCTACGGTAAAAATTTTTTCATCCGAAAAAAGAATTTCTCGATATTTTTTTCTCGCGTACCGCTTCAACAAAGCGCGGCATCTCTTCAGTCTCAGGTCCATTAGACGAGCATTTAAACGATGTCCTGTTTTTCTTCGATATGCCCGAAGCCCTAAGTCTTCATTTAACACCCTTTTCACCGTGGTTCTGCTTAACCCCATCTGAAGGGCCAACAGTTTCTGCTTACGTTTGGGATTTCTTTGAATTCGCGCCTTCACAGCTTTTATCACTGCTGGAGTCCTAACAGACCGAGGGCGACCACTTCTTGACCTGTCATCTACACTAGAGTCTTCATTGTATCGTTTGATGGTACGATAAACGAATCTTTTGGTTATATTCAAATTTTTCAGTATGTCAAAAATTTGAATTGGCGCGTAACCGCAACGATGCAACGCAATAACTGCAACACTGTCTTCTTTAAGCGTCCACTCCATATCTAAAAATGAGTAAAATTCTAAAAAGTATACATTTTTATTTTCATGAACAATTCGAAATTCGAATTCAATAAACTTTTTTGTGGCCAGCATTCTAAAAGAAAAGTTTTTACTGTGTGACAATACTTATGACCTGACTAGGTATAAAGAGGTAATCTGACTGACTGACTCATCATCGTACAGACAAAACCGCTGGACCGATTGAGCTGAAATTTGGACAGCGTGTTCTTTAGGTGACGTAGACAACCGATAATAGTCGATTTTGGAAAATTCCCACGGTAGCGGGAATTATTCTCAAAAGACTGTATGCAAATCCGTAACCGCTGAACCAATTTCGTTGAAATTTTGTAAAACTATTGTTTGAGCTATGTTTAGCAATTTTGAATAGTTTTTATGTCAAAAAATAACTTTAAAGGGGGCGGGGGGGTCAAAGCTTGTTCCTTATATATTAGACTAGTCAATAGATTAATAGAAAATAAGCGGCTTTGTTTTATACCATGTCTTGATCTAAAAAGGAAAAAAAAATCTGCCTGAAGTTTATAAAAAATATCAGACACATGTTTTACAAGCTTCTATTCTATTCTACTTTCACCTGTCTGTTGTCTATCTGTCTGTCTCTCTGTAATCAAATCTTGGAAGTTTAATTTGATCCACGTCCCGATTTCTGATTGAGCTGAAATTTGGCATGCATGTAAAAATCGGATGACGATGTAATATTATTATGACATGGAGCTGATCTGATGATGGAGCTGGAAGGTGGCCATAGAAACTCCGTAATTAAACGACGCAACCGCATTGAGTTTGGGCTCATTTGATTCGTCTTTTATGAGTACTTTGGTGTTAGGTGGTAATAATAATAAAAGCTTGTTTTTAAAAAGGTTTTTAATATTTCACTTGTTATATAAATGAAAATATGTGTGTGTCTGTAACCTTTACACGCCTAAACCAATTTAGATGATATTTTTGAATAATAGATAGTTCTTGTTGCGGGAATTTTAAACTACAATATCATCGATGCACCCGTTCATAAGATCTTAACATATTCTTCGCACGAGTTTACGAGGAGTAAAGGGTGCTTTACATCGTACACCTGATATACAGGGGGCTTTATTTACAAAGATGGTGTTTATAACCGATTTTAGAACCGTTATAAAATTTAATGCCTTCAAAAACATAACTTGTAAAAAAACCAAGTCTCGCAAATCGCAGTTCTTCTACCGTAAAAAGTTGTGATGTCCATGTTATATCAGTCGGTAAAAATATGTAATACTCAGTCAGTAATATCTTATATTAACGTTTACGTTAGTTAAACTAGCTGTGCCCAGCGGTTTTACCCGTTGTCCTATAGCCTATGTGTTATTCCAGAGTCTAAGCTATCTCTATACCAAATTTCAACTCAATCTGTCGACCCGTTTAGGCGTGAAAGAGTAACAAACATACATCCAGACATCCATTCTTACAAACTTTTACGTTTATAATATATTAGTAAGATTAATCGACTAGGTGGGTACCCTAACAGTGCCAGTTATTCTACCGCCTGAGCAGTGATGAAAATGAAAAAAAAAAAAAAGGTAGCACTCCGGGAGTGCCGGCAGAAGTGAAAACTTCAATATTAACGTTGTGTTTAATTATAAGTATAAAAGTACTATCATTTATGAGGTAGAATACAATGTTTATTTATTGCGCTATCGTACACAAATATGACAATTTATATGTTGTTATTTATAATATTATATCGTTATTTATATATTACATTTTTTTTTTTTTTTTTTTTATGTAATAGGTGACAAACAAGCAGACGGCCCACCTGATGGTGAGTGGCTACCGTCGCCTATGGATACCTGCAATACCAGGGGTACCGCTGGTACGTTGCCTACCTTTCAAGACTCTATTCACTTGCCTTTTGAAGAGTCCCATGTTATAGCTCATCGGAAATACCGCGGGCGGAAGCTCATTCCACAATTTGCAGGTGTACGGCAAGAAGGAGCGAGTGAATCGCACAGTGCGAGAATGCCAAGCATCAATAATGTGTGGATGGGCTTTCGAGCGGTGACGGCTCGTGCGGTGATAAAAGCGCGACGCCGGAATCAGGTCGAATAACTCTTCAGAACACTCCCCATTGTATAAACGGTAGAAGATACAAAGGGATCCAACGTCCCTACGAAAACTGAGCGGTTCTAGGTGTTCGGTTAGCTTGAGGTCGTCAACAATTCTGACAGCTCTACGCTGTAATGCATCAAGAGGGTCAAGCTGATACTTGGGTGCTCCATTCCAGAGATGAGAGCAGTACTCTACGTGAGGTCTGACTTGTGCTAGATAAAGAAGCAGTCTCTGTCTCGACGTAAAGTACCGCTTCGCCCTATTGAGCACTCCAAGTTTTTTGGAAGCGAGCTTGGCCTTACCTGCAATGTGACCACGGAACTGAACATTAGCAGAAATGTCGACACCCAAAATTTTTATGCTATCCGAGACCCTGAGAGGAGTGTCCTGAAAGCGAGGAGCGACAACAAAAGGGACTTTCTTAGCGGTAAACGCGCAAACTTGTGTCTTGGTTGCGTTGAACTGGACCAGATTCAGCGAGCCCCAATCTGAGACCTGTTCCAGAGAAGCTTCAACGTCTGACACCAGTTTGTTCCTGCATTCCTCCACTACGGCACGGGGGGCATTGATGCGACCGCAATACTGAGCGTCACCAGTACTGTCATCCGCATAGCAATGCATACCACTAGTTTGTAGCATATCATTGATGTGCAAGATAAACAGCGTCGGTGACAACACAGAGCCCTGAGGGACACCGGCATTGATCGGCTTACTGTCGGAACATTGCCCGTCGACAACGACCTGAATGCTCCGATCCGATAGGAAGCTGGCAACCCATTCGCACAACCCCTCGGGTATGCCAAAAGAAGGTAGCTTGGAGAGAAGTGCCCGGTGCCACACCCGATCAAAGGCCTTGGCGATGTCCAGACTAACGGCGAGTGCCTCTCCCTTGCTCTCAACGGCTTCAGCCCAGCGGTGAGTGAGGTAAACAAGAAGATCACCAGCCGATCGACCGTGGCGAAAGCCGTACTGACGATCGCTGATCAACTGGTGATCCTCCAGGTACCTAAGGAGCTGAGTGTTTATAACTCGTTCCATCACCTTACAGAGCAGGGAGGTAATGGCAATGGGTCGGTAGTTAGCTGGATCAGAACGGTCGCCTTTCTTAGGGATGGGGTGAACAAGGGCTATCTTCCAAGATGAGGGTACTCTTCTATTTGTGTAGGAGTGCAGGAAAAGACGCGTTAGGACAGGGGCCAACTCGGGAGCACAAGTTTTAAGGACGATAGCGGGAATATTATCCGGCCCACTCGCTTTCCGCACATCAAGGGATAAAAGTTCCTTCCGTACAGCTTTCTGAGTGAAGCGTACTTCAGGCATGGAACTTCCACACCGCGGGATTGTAGGCGGTGTGGCACCCCCGTCGTCGAGAGTCGAGTTAGAGGCAAAGATGGAGCCGAGGAGATCGGCTTTTTCTTTAGCACCATGGGCCAGAGAATCATCCGGCTTACGCAAAGCGGGTAGAGCGGACTTGCAAAAGTTACCCTCAGCAGCCTTGGCGAGAGACCAGAACGCACGACTTCCTGTAGGGAATCCGGCGAGTTGATCGCCAATTCGGCTTATATGGGCATCTCGTGCTTTAGCAGTAACCTTCTTACTGGACCTAGACTCGCTATTAAGCTTTTTCTTCAAGTCAGTGATGTTGGGATCGTCACAAGCGAGTGCCTCAGTCCACGATTTATAGGCGGTTTGTTTTTTGAGGGACGCTTCCGCGCAAGATTTATTAAACCATGGACGACTCCGCCCACCAACGCGTACAAGAGAGCAAGGAATAAATAACTCCATGCCCTGCAGCACAACATCGGCTACGGAGTCCGCACAAGTGTCAACACTGTCCGAAGAGAAGCAGAGTTGGTTCCAGGGATAGGACGCATAGAATTCACGTAAGCTATCCCAGTCAGCCGACCCATAGTGCCAAACTTTACGCTTACCACAGGTAGTATAGCAGGTACGATCATGGTTTGGCACCATCGTACGGACCAGACAATGGTCGGAGCGGCCAAGCGGCGCCTCAACCGAAACTTGGTACTGATCAGGGTGCGACGTCAGGAACAAGTCCAACAAGGAGGGGTCATGGCTCTCAACATCCGGTATTCTGGTGGGTTCAGAAACCAGTTGAGATAAACCATAGGCCGAAGCAAGGTCGAATGCTGCACGCCCCGCGTGATCGGTGGTCCTAGAGCCTAGCCAGTTGGAATGGTGGGCGTTAAAGTCGCCTAAAACCACTAGCTCAGCGGAGGTGAATTGCTCCATAACTTGGTCAGCTCCATCCGATATGTGCTCGAATAATCGAGTAGTCTCCGTGTCCCCGCTATGTGATCTGTAGAGGCACACGTACACTCTGGTTTTACCACCATGGTTAGTACGCAGCCACAAAGTTGACAGATCACGATCTTCGAGACCAGAAAGACGGCGATAACAAATATCTTCCCGGACAAACACACATACTCCGGCGCGACGCATGAATTTATGCTCGAGATTGTACCCGGGGTAAAGCAAATAGGAAGTCTCGGTTGGATCGAGTATTTGCGTCTCAGTTAAAAAGAGTAAGGCTGGTTTAGTAGATTCGAGGTGATAGTGAATCTCGTTGAGGTTAGCGTGAAGGCCCCTAATGTTGCAGAAATCCACTTGAAATGTGGAGTTGGTGGCCGCTGTGAAACTCTTTTTATATTTTGATCTGGCCATAAAGTGTGAAGTGAGTGGGGGTAAGGCAGCACAAAATGACTCCCCATCTTAGGGAAAAGAGAGAAAGCGGTAGAGCATATGGTTAAATACGAGATGACGGCGAGAGTGTATAGTGGGCACGGGGGACGGAAGGGCCCCCGGTCCCCCCTGCGAGAAACTGCCGGGATCCACTCCGGTCTCCTACTCCGGCACGACAGCAACTTACAGGATTATGCGCCGGATGGCGAGACAGCCTCCCGGGGCGGAGATACAAAGAGATCCCCGGGTTCGGGTCCCCTACTGTCCAGCGGGCGGCCAGCGGACAACCGTTTCACCGGGTCTCCCTGGCCCCCGAGCCCATCAGACACGGCCGTCAACCCGAATTACCTTCACCCAACCACGGGGCCCCAAAAATGGGGAGACAGAAAGTACTGCGGAGTGGGACTGGTACTCCCGTCAACGTGTCGGAACATATCGAAATCCGAGGAGTTCGATACTTGGCGGCACTCTCAAATCGGGAGGGTGGTAGCCATCCAGACGGACTATAGAAATAGCCCTACCACCGGCAGAGTTTAAGTGGAGTTGCAGTTCTGCGAGCACACGCATCAGGATGTGACACATGTGCTCGCCGGACCGGCAAGGAATGCGGCGGGCACGCCTCCACGCTTATCCCTCAAGATTACATTAAATTTTATCTCTCAGAAAAATCAACTTCCATCCATAATTTCGACGACTTTTACACCATCAACAGAGCAGCACACTCAGGCACGGTAGAAAGAGTGGGAGATACTAGTTCCTCTCCCTTCCCCTCGATCTTACGCTTTTTCGATCAGCATCACGTGACCCTGACGCGAGTTTTAAAGTTTTTACCCATACAAAAAAAAGTGCTCAGCGCCGCTAAAGAAGTTTTCACTTCAAAAAATGAAAATGAAAATAATTTATTGGCTATATATCTAACAGCTCAAGTTTACAGAGTGTGTTAAATTTTTAATATAGGTACTCGCCAATGGGAACTCAGCTCAGCGTTTTGTCAGATTAACCCTAGGGCTAACCTGACTACTGATTTTCAGCCTGCTCCCGTGCTCGATACAGGTGTTATGGTCGAGAAATAGTCTTGGCGGGGTGTATACTCGTATATAGTATGCTCTATGTATAATATATGCTATTATTAATTTATATATATTAATATATATGATGTTACTGTGCATTACTGTGCACAGGTAGGGCACTGTAGCTAGTGAAATTACTGGGCTGAAGAGTCTTAACATATTATGACTATTCAGTAAGAAGCGTAAGTGAAGTGCACCTAGAATTTTAAATCATTGTGAAATCCTGAGTAGCACTGTACTTATTATGGGCAGCGTTATCTCTTACCATCAGGTGAGCGTCTTGCTCGTCTTCTTACTTCGTTGTATAAAAATTCAATAATATATTTATAGACTTCCTTTGCAGGAGGTCGACTAGATAGGTACCCCAACAGTGCCAGTTATTCTACCGTCTGAGCAGTAATGTGCAAACATCAACACTGAAATTACTGGGCTGAAGAGTCTACTGGTCGTACTGGTTAAGATGTTGGCGCAGTGCACTAACTACGGTATAGATAGATCTATCAATCTTTCTGCACCTAGATTTCACATCATTGTGAAATCCTGAGTAGCTCTGTACCAATTATGGGCAGCGTTATCTCTTACCATCAGAAGTGATCTTTCGTCGGATAAAATTTCTTTCAAATTGTATAAACTTTGGAAATATTAACCATCCTGTACATTATGGATGTACTGCGCAGCGCTTCACCGCTATAATAAAGCGACTTTCGACTCTTTATTGCGATTACGTGCCTCGGTGGGCTGTATGAGATCTTTACCCCATTGTTATATGACGTACTAGGTGTACCCAGCCGGTTTACCCGCTGTGAAGTAGCCTATTTGTTATTCCAGGGTCTAAGCTAACTCTATACCAAATTTCAGCTCAATCAGTCCACCCATTTAGGCGTAAAAGAGTAACAAACATACATCCATGCATCCATAGGTAGATACATTCTTATAAACTTTCACGTTTTTAGGGTTCCGTAGTCAACAAGGAACCCTTATTACTATTACTATTTGTAGGATAAAAATGTGCGTAAAATAATGTCTAAAATAAAATTCCATAGCTCAGTCTTGTATTAATTTATTAAGATACACTCCTATATTTGTGGTACAGCATTCATAATATTTAATTAATTAATTATTATTATCATCCTTGGGAGAACGGCTGCATCCAATTAGTCCTCAGATGAAAGATGCCAGTGTTACTGTAAAACGAAAGGAGATATTACATTTTTAGCTAAGCTGACCAAGTAATTGGGTCAGATTTAATTCTGTATCACCGAGCTCGAATCTCACAAAACCCATTGTTCTGGTTAACCATTTTTTTTTTTTTTTTAAGTGGCAGCTACTACAGCAGTAAAGAACACTTTTATTAATCCTAGATCGGCCACAAGCCGATCTACAGAAAATCCAAGTGCTCCAAACCACTGACAGTTGGCAGAGTGCCCAGAATGCTGGCAGCATTGCCACGTTGAATGGCAATACTTATACGTTGGGCCAAATATACCCCAGCATTTTGGTCACACGTCGCCTCGACCAAGCGCTCAGATAAATTTTGGAAAATGCGGTGAGCTCCCGGACCCCAAGGACCCAAAGTCTCTACCCCAAACGACTCAAAAATGTAACCGCTATCGAGGTTAGCATATTTACGCCGCTTGAGCCGCTCAGCAGAAACTGCCGCCGCACCAGCCGCAATTTGAGTCTCTGGAAGATGTGAGGGCGTTAACCATTGTTAACCAGAACAAGTAAAATAAAAAAAAACTTTTTAAAACTTGCTTTTATTATTATAGCACCAAAGTACTAGTCAAGACGAATCAAATGAGCTCAAACTCGATGGGCGTCGACCTTCCAGCTCCATCATCAGATCAGCTCCATGTCATAATAATATTGCATTGTCATCCGATTTATACATGCATGCAAAATTTCAGCATAATCGGAAACCGAAAAGTGGATCAAATTTAACTTGCAAGATTTGATTACTGACAGACAGGCAGAGTGACAGACCGACAGACAACGGACAGGCGAAAGTAAATAAAAGCTATTAAAAAAAACTTCTTACCTACGTATATGGAACGTACTTTTAATTAATTATTTTTGAATTATTGATTTTGTTCAATATACGTAGGTATATATATCACTCTTACTCTGACTTCATCTGTGCAAAATTACAGCGTTCTAGGACTTATAGTTTTCCGTAAGGCCGCGGATAGACTGACGGACGGAGAAAGCTAAACTTTAAGGCATCCTTGTCGACTACGAAGAAGGTGTAAGAAGGAAAAAGAAAGAACTTCCTCACCCAGTCTTAGGCTCCAATCCTCCCAATCTGAGCGTGCCAGCTTCATTACAGGCGCCAGCCAACGCTTGCTGGAGGTTCAGACATCTTTGGCCTGTGAATCCGCCCGTACGGATCGATTCGGCTAGGTAGTAGTACGATCTGGAAGATATAGATTTAAAGATTGATATTTAGTTTATCGAAGGGTATTTATTTTATTTATAGTTAGTAGGTAAGTAGTTTTACTGGGGGTAAACTTTCTTTTTTTATGCGAAGACGTAAGAAGACGAGCTACGACATAATCAATATGTTACCTAGGATTTCACAATGATTTGTTTCTAAGTGTCTAAGTGCACTTAATTCTAAGTGCACTACACCGACGCTTCTTACTCAAGAGTCATAAAATGTTAAGACTTCAGCCCGGTAATTACTAAACTAAACTAGCTACAGTGCCCTCCTACCGATGTACAGTAATGTTAGTACGTTACTGCTCAGGCGGTAGAATAACTAGCACTGTTGGGGTACCACCTAGACGGTTTCTTGCAAAGGAAATCTACCCTCGGTAAGGCCTCCTTTGCAGGAGGTCGACTAAGTGGATCCCCCAATAGTACCTAATAGTTATTATACCGCCTGAGCAGTGTTCAAAACATTATGTGCTTCGGTAAAATCTTATTATGACTTGGATAAGCATCGGTTTCACCAGCTCACCAGTAGGACCTAGAATTTAAGATTATGTGAAATTCTGGGTAGTACTGATGATGGACAGCATTATCTCTTACTATCAGGAAATCGGTAAGAAAATAGTAGCAGACAAAATCTAGAAAGTGGATTAACCTCTCTTACCTATAATGGTCACACAGCGCAGTCAAGCACCCAGGCATACTCGTCCCTCCATTAGGATAGAAGTCCACCTGTCCTAACGGCTGCACTTCACCCATGGAGCTGGTGTGGATCACCTCTGTGTACAGACCGTCATCTGGTCTGAAGAGCTGGGCGGCGTCCCAACGCTCGGCTGGGTCGAGACCTGGATGAAACTGGTTGTTAAATGGGCTTGGGCAAGACTAAAAGTTAGTTTTTCGACGTGTTTCGGAAGGCAGGTAGGTTTCTGGCTGTTTTCTATAAGATATGTAGGAGGCAGTGGTTAGGTCATGATGTAGACCAATTCCAGCAATGGATACGCGGGCGCCATAAATACGTATCACTAAACTCAACCTACGCTTTCATTGAGTAAGAGGGCCCTTTTGTAGTTCATTCTAGGACCTACCTATATATTATAGTGGACTACAGGTTACAGGTACCAGGGTATCATAATCACATAATAGTAAACTTAGCTTACTTTTTGATCCAGCCATATGTAGAGAGTCTTGTTGTAGTCATTCTAGAAGGACCCATGATGGACTATAGCTACCAGGATCCAATGTAACCACTAAGACTTTAAAGATCTACTTAAGTTGAATGATATGTACCAGGACACTATAAATACGTGCAAGTGAACTTAGTAGAAGGCTTCGTTGAGCCACAGTCAGCCCACTACCACGTTGTGGTCCATTCAAGACGGACTTTAGGTACCAGGGAGCCATAAATCCGTACCAGTAAACTGAGACAACGATGTACATTTAACGTTACCATCAGGACTTGAAGCATAAGTCCTGGCTAGTCCTAAGGTGGGTAATAGGTACCAGGGCGCCATAAACACGTACCAGTAACATAACCAACGTTGCCGATGACATTTCTGGCTATAATACCGGCGCCGTGACCTCCGACGCTGTAGCCTACGATGTGGTACATGTTGGGAGTGCTGCCGGTGATGCTGTTCAACCATGTGATGAAACGACCTCCGGCTTGCGCTGAGGAGAAAAATAGATACCATCAAAAACATAACAAAAAAAAGTCTCGCAAATCTCTTATCCTACCGTAAAAAGTTGGCAGATCCATGCAATACCAAGTCGGTCAATTTATTCAATCCCTACTTAAACCTTATTTATTATATCTTAAAATATTTTTTGAAAAAAATGAGGAGGGGGCGTGGGATTCCCCCGCCGAAGATGGGCATATTCGCCAAAATCCTGGGGGTGTTTCTGCGGGACATAGAACGAATATTTATTAATTTAATGAATAGAAGTAATTCTAGAGCTTACCAGCTTGTATAGCATTCGGTCCCCAAAAGGATCCTGCGCTCCAGTCTAGAACGAGAACGTTGCAGTCTTCTGCTTCCAGGAATGCTAAAATAAACATAGTAATAGTTATAATTACGCAGATATAGAAGAATAATATACCACACATTTTATTAAACTAGCTTCTGCTTGTGTCTTTGCTCGCGTGGAAAAAGCCTTTCTTAGTGGAGGTCTACGTCATAAAACATATCTGTATTCCAAATTTAAAACTAATCCTTTCAGACGCTTTGCGTTAATAGATCAATCAGCCAATTAGTCATACAATCAGTCACGTTTTCCTTTTATATCATCATCATCATCTCTGCCAAAGGACGTCCTCTGCTGAACATAGGCCACTCCTTTGGACTTCCGTAATATATACCGGTTGAAAGCGACCTGCATCAAGCGTCTTTCGGCAACCTTTATAAGGTCATCTGGTTCCTTTTACATATTTATGACTAACTGCGTCAACATAAGATGCGCCCAGCGGTTTTACCCGCTGGACAGTAGCCCATGTGTTATTCCAGGATCTAAGCTGTCTCTATACAAAATTTCAACTCAATTGGTCCCCCCGTTTGGGCGTGAAAGAGTAACAAATATCCAGACATCCATTCTTACAAACTTTCTCGTTATTAGATTTTTTAAATTCTCACCTGGCACAAGTACAGTGTTAAACCCAGAGGTGACAGCTCCCAAGAAGCCATGCATCAGAACGATGGTGCGTCTCCGACCATTGAAGTTGGAGTTGAAGACTCGAGTAGCATCATTGAAGACTAGAGGTTGACTGACTGATGGGTTGGCCCTGAAATTATGAGCTGTTAGAGGTCTGGTTACGATGGTAACCTGGAAAGACTGGTCGTGACAGAAATGAAGCAGTTTAGATACCGTAGACTCCCTTTGCAAGAGGTCGACTTGGTGGATAAGAAAGATTAGTCGTGGCAGGCAGAAGGGAAGCAGCTTAGATACAGGGGTTGGACTTAATTTGCAGGAGGTCGACTAGGTGGGTCCCCAACAGTGCCATTTATTCTACCGCCTGAACAGTGATGTGCAAGACAACGGAAGACGGGCAATACGCTCTTCTAATGGAAGAGATAACGCTGCCTATAATCAGAACTTAGGATTTCACAATGATGTAAAATTCTAGGAGCACTACGCCAACGCTTCTTACTCAAGAGTCATAAGATGTTATGACTCTTCAGCTCAGTAATTCACTAGCTACAGTGCCCTCCTACCTGTGCACAGTAATGTTTGCACATCACTGCTCGGACGGTAGAATAATTGGCACTGTTGTGGGGTGCCTACCTAGCCTCCTCCTATCTCCTGTGAAGAAAGTCTACCCCTGGTAAAATCACCAACGCTCTTTAACCCCCCGACCGTCTGTCTGTCTGTTGTCTGTCTGTGTGTGCCTGTCTGTGGCATCGTAGCTTCCGAACGGATGAACGGATTTTGACTTAGTTTGTTTTTGTTAGAAAGAAAAGTTAGTCGAGAGTATTCATGTATCCATGTTTGGTTGAAATCGGTCCAAGATGGCCGCCGCTACAAAATGGCGGATAACTTTTTTCTTACACAACTCCCTCAAAATGGGTATCAAATGAAAGGGCTTGACTAGTAGAATACATCGCGCTATGAAAATATTAAAATCCAAGATGGCTGCCACCCCAAAACCCCAAATTACATATTTTGAAAGCGTTGCGTTGGGGGTTTTTCAAATTTTTAATTAAGCTATTGCATAGCTTCTATCGCGGGCCTTGAGCGTGGGGACCGAATCCAGAAATTCCGTAACGAAAAAAACCTAACACCCCCCACTCCAACCGGCACAGCGGTGACTTTTTAGTTTTTCCATCTACAGATAAAAATGCTATGCAATAGCTTTACCGCGGCAGTCTCCGAGTGCCACACGTCTTTTTTTTAATTCACTTGTTACTCAAGAGTCATAAGATGTTAAGACTGTTCAGCTATATTAAAGACCTGGTTACCTGGTAAACAGATGGTACACGTTGGAAATGTCAGGACTATATCTGGCCATCGTCTCCAAGTCGCTGATCTTCATCCACTGGTCGACGAGATGAGCGTTACCCTGGTCATCCTTCATGTAGGTATACCGAGGACTGGCTGCGTCCCATCTTGAAAATACTGGGTCTTGGGTGGGCAGAGCTGATGAACAAGATTAAAGGATAATATTAACAAGTGATTTTTTAAAGACAAGCTTTTTATAAGCTTTTATTTACTTTCACCTGTCTGTTGTCTGTCTGTCTGTCTGTAATCAAATCTTGCAAATTTAATTTGACCCACTTCCCGGTGTCCTTAAGCTGAAATTTTGCATGACTGTATAAATCGCATGACAATGCAATATTTTTATGACATCGAGCTGATCTGATGATAGAGCTGGAAGGTGGTCATAGGAACTCCGTAATTAAATGACGCAACTCCATCGAGTTTGGGCTCATTTGATTCGTCTTGATGAGTACTCGTTGGTGCTAGATGGTTATAATAATAAAAGCTTGTTTTTAAAAACATTTTTTAAAATTTTACTTGTATTAATAGAATAGAATGATGCTTTAGCGCATACCAAATAATTATAAAGAAACTTCATCATCATCATCATCATCTCAGCCATTGGACGTCCACTGCTGAACATAGGCCTCCCCTTTGGACTTCCATATGTACCGGTTGGAAGCGACCTGCATTCAGCGTCTTCCGGCGACCTTTATAAGGTCGTCTGTCCACCTTGTGGGTGGACGTCCTACGCTTCGTTTGCTAGTCCGTGGTCTCCACTCGAGCACTTTTCGACCCCATCGGCCATCCGCTCTGCGCGCTATGTGGCCTGCCCATTGCCACTTCAGCTTGCTAATCCGCCGGGCTATGTCGGTGACTTTAGTTCGTCTACGGATTTCTTCATTTCTGATTCGATCTCGTAGAGAAACCCCGAGCATAGCCCTTTCCATAGCACGCTGGGCGACTTTGAGCTTCGAGATGAGGCCATTGGTGAAGGACCACGTTTCGGTGCCGTAAGTCATCACTGGTAACACACATTGATCAAAGACTTTCGTCTTGAGGCACTGAGGTATATCGGACGAAAAGACATTGCGTAGTTTCCCGAACGCTGCCCAACCGAGTTGGATTCGGCGGTAAAGAAACTTACTGAGCTAGATATATAAATTCTAGGTTAACAATCGGCGGTCTTATCGAACTAGGCAGTTTCTTACAGACAACTTGGGTATGGATCAGGACTGTTATTACAATAATAGAAGTCGCGTTGGTGGATTAAAATGACTATCCAGCACCAAAGTACTCTTCAAGACAAATCAAATGAGCCCAAACTCGATGGTATTGCGTTGTTTAATTACGGAGTTCCTATGGCCACCTTCCAGCTCCATCAGCAGATCAGCTCGATGTCATAATAACATTGTATTGTCATCCGATTTCTACGTGCGTGCAAAAATTCAGCTCAATCAGATACCGGGAAGTGGGTGAGTTAAACTTGCAAGATTTGATTACAGACCGACAGACAACAGATAACAGACAGGTGAAAGTGCAAGCTTGTAGAAATGTTAAAAAGACTTTAAGCCTTTTTGAAAACGTTCAATTTTGATAAAATTTAAATGGAGGTACCCCCATATAAAATTATATATATTTTGGGTTTGGATAATACCATTTTTAGGCTTCCGTAATCAACAAGGAAGTCTTGTTCAGTTTCGCTTGTCTGTCCGTCCGTCTGTCCGCGGTTTTACGGAAAACTATAAGACCTAAAAAACTGTAATTTTTCACAGATTAATAATTAATAATAATCAGGGCAACAACGGTAGAAAAAATAATGCCATCAAATACAAACTAATAATTATAAAGGCGGAAGTTTGTAAGAATGCATGTATGTTTGTTACTATTTCACGCCTAAACGGGTAGACCGATTGAGCTGAAATTTGGAAAAAAGATAGCTGGAATGACATAGTATTATATCCCTACTTAGTGGCGCTACCAACAGCCCGCACCAAGCGTTTTGCTTCGTCGTTTCTAATGAGAACTGGTCGCATTTGGAACACTTTGCCGTCATCCGTGTTTCCAGAGCGGTACAACTTGGGTATCTTCAAGGCACGAGTGAATAGGTAGTACCTTTCTAGGCATCATACGTGATCCATCGTCGACCGCATTTTCACTTTCCATCAGGTGGGATGTGGTCAAACGTAAGCCTATTTTGTATAAAAAAATAGTATTATAGGCTGCTGTAATAATACTACTGTAATGCAGATAAAACCGCTGGGTGCAGCTAATATGCTATTATAATTATTACTATAGTATAACGATCTAAGTAGTAAAATTCTTTAAAAAGATAAGAGAAAAATGTGTAATCATCTTCGAAACAAACTTAAAAGGTTTAATTTATATTTTTCACTCGATATTTGCTACCATAATTAAATCATTCATCTTTTTTAGGGTTCCGTACCTCAAAAGGAAAAACGGAACCCTTATAGGATCACTTTGTTGTCCGTCCGTCTGTCTGTCTGTCTGTCAAGACCCTTTTTCTCAGGAACGCGTAGAGGTAACAAGCTGAAATTTATAGAAAATACTAAGGTCCATTGCCTCTTAGAGCTGTGAAAATTTCAAACTTCTAGGCCAACGCAATCAAAAGATATAGTCGAATATGTCGCAAATTTCAGCAAATTTTCGACATTACCAAATAAATCAAAACCTACGGGGCACTTCCCGTGAATTCAGAATCTTGAAATTTGGCACGAAGTAACTCCTTAGAGCACAGATAAAGGAAAAATTGCAAAAACTGTACATTTTTAGTTACATCATATAAAAAATATTTTTAATAATTTCATACTTACTACCTTATTTCTCATGAACGCGTGCAGGTATTAAACTGAAATTCATATCAAATACTAAGGTCTATAATACCTTTAAACTATAATAAAATCAAACCTCTATGTCAACGCATTCAAAAGAAACAGCAATTTTAACCGCATATTTTCAAACTCGCAAGTACTTGCAAGGGAATCAAAACCTACAGTATATAATATTATACCCACGTTTCCTTAGGGTTCCGTACAAACCTACGGGTTTGTTTGTTGTTGGGAACCCTCGGTGCTCGAGTCCTACTCGTACTTGACCGGTTTTATTATCATAATATGTGCGATAAAAAAAATCAATTTTACAATAAACTTACTAATATAGGTATTATAGACGTGAAAGTTTCTAAGAATGTTTAAGGATGTCTGGATGAATGTTTGTTACTCTTTCACGCCTAAACGGGTCGACAGATTGAGCTGAAATTTGGTACAAAGATAGCTTAGACCCTGGAATTATACACAGGTTACTGTAAAGCGGTAAAAACGGTGGCCACAGTAAAAAGTTTTTGTATTTTATTGATTTGTGATATTAATCAAAGGGAAATTCCTTCAATAATAATTTTAATCTAAACTTTGAAATTTCTAGCAACAAGTGAATTAAATTAAAAATTTAAAAAACCCCCAACGCAATACGTAATTTACTATTTTGTAGCGGCGGCCATCTTGGACCGATTTCCACCAAAC
The DNA here is from genome assembly GCA_947507615.1 of Hemithea aestivaria. NCBI lineage: Eukaryota > Metazoa > Arthropoda > Insecta > Lepidoptera > Geometridae > Hemithea > Hemithea aestivaria. The sequence goes on along the minus strand of OX382353.1, from coordinate 1,618,915 downwards.
ATGGCTAAGAAGACTCTCGACTAACTCTACTTTCGAACAAAAAAAAATTAAATCAAAATCCGTTCATCCGTTCGGGAGCTACGATGCCACAGACAGACACACACACACACACACACACACACACACATAATTCACTTGTTATATCAGCATATCAGTCATAGAACTTGATAGAACAATCCAAGAATAATGCCCCAATTTATAATCAAATACGTATTTTAATTACGATTAATATGACTAATTGAAAATACAACAACATGCGTTAGATTGAATTAATAGGATTAAAATGATAACCAAGTTTGCTAATTTTTTAACCCCCGACGCAAAAACGACGGGGTGTTATAAGTTTGACGTGTCTGTCTGTCTGTCTGTGTGTGTGTGTGTGTGTGCCTGTCTGTGGCATCGTAGCTCCCAAACGGATGAACGGATTTTGATTTAGTTTGTTTTTGTTTGAAAGTAGAGTTAGTCGAGAGTGTTCTTAGCTATGTTTGGTGGAAATCGGTCAAAGATGGCCGCCGCTACAAAATAGCGGATTATTTTTTTCTTCCACAACCCCATCGATATGGGTATTAAATGAAAGGGCTTAACAAGTAGAATACAGCCCACTATATAAAATTTTAAATCCAAGATGGCCGCCATCAAAAAAAATTGAATTACGTATTGCGTTAGGGTTTTTTTTTAAATTTTTAATTTAATTCACTTGTTCTTTAAGCTATGCTCTAAGACGTTGCTTCGTACCAAATTTCAAGATTCACGGGAAGTATCCTGTAGGTTTTGATTCCCTTGCGAATGTCGAAAATTAGCTGAAATTTGCGGCATATTCGACTATATCTTTTGATTGCGTTGGCCTAGAAGTTTGATTTTTTCACAACTCTAAGAGGCAATAGACCTAAGTTTTTTCTATTAATATCAGGTCGATATCTTTACGCGTTGCTGAGAAAAGGGTATTGACAGACAGACAGACGGACGGACAACAAAGTGATCCTATAAGGGTTCCGTTTTTTTCCTTTGGAGGTACGGAACCCTAAAAAAACTTTCTAAAAACAAACTTTTATTATTATTACCATCTAGCACCAAAGTACTCGTCAAGACGTATCAAATGAGCCCAAACACGGGGTTGCGTCGTTTAATTACGGAGTTCCTATGGTCACCTTCCAGCTCCATCATCAGATCAGCTCCATGTGTTAATAATATTGCATTGTCATCCGATTTATACATGCAGGCAAAATTTCGGCTCAATCGGAAACCAGAATCAAATTTAACTTGCAAGATTTGATTACAGACAGAGAGACAACAGACAGGTGAATGTAAATAAAAGCTTGTAATAATAAAAAAAATCTCACCTGCCACCAGAGCGAAAGAAGCTAAGAGTACGATCGCCTTCGCCATTGTCAAAATATTAACGAATACATAACAGCTGCTGACTATTTATTAAATAGTGCGTAGATAAATTTACATACTATGTAGCAAAAGCAGACACCGCGCGCCGACGTTCAGTCGTCGGCAAGGTAGAGATGTCTATGTCTCTTTCTCTCTCGACGGTGAAGAGACACCCTTTTTCTCTCTCTTGCACGGTAAAATCATCAAAGTAATATATATCTCTTTATAGTTTTGGCCCTAGGTGTACGAATTGGGTAACTGTAATGCAGACCAGGACATGTAAATAAATAATCATGGATAAAACTATTAAAAACCATTTCAATATAAAGTTTCATTCACCTCAAATACACACTCACAGAACAGAATGAAATAATTAGGTTCATACCTGTCGATTGGCTAACGCCCAACGACATGTAACACTAGAATCCGTAGACAAAATTGCGTACATTACTTGCTTGAACCTCCTCATTAATATAAGTAAAATAACAAACGCCGTAATGTACATTGAAGTTGTCATCAATCGTAGTAAGTGTGAATTTTCCAATAGGCCCTCTGATCGGGAAAACGTATTATTTAAATGCAGTCAATAAAGTGTGGTATCTACGTTTGTTTCTACGTGTGTAAGATAAATGACGTTGTGAAATGATAAGAAATATTATAAGGGGGTACCTAATGCTAATTTAATTAGATAATAGTAGTGATTTGAGGGCTTATCGGTAAAAAATCACAGATATAAAAAAATATCTTAAAAATATATTTCGTCTTTTAGTGGGGACGGCCATCTTGTATTTGAAATGTAACATTGTGTGTGTGTATTCATGCCCTTTCATTTGATACCTATATTGAGGGAGTTATGGAAAAATATTATGTAACCCGTTTATTAATTCACCTTTCAAACAAAAAGACAAACCGATGGTAGACTTAGTTGGAGGTCGTCTAGGTTACCCCAGTAATACCAGTAATTTTACCGCCTGAGCAGTGATGTGCAAACATTACTGTGCACTGTGCAGGTAGGAGGGCACTGTAGCAAATTACTGGGCTGAAGAGTCTTAACATCTTGTGACTCTCAAGTAAGAACCGTTAGCGCAGTGCATCCAGAATTGTACCATTGTAAATTACTGGGTAGGGTAGCACTGTACTAATTATGGGCAGCGTTATCTCTTAACATCAGGTGATCGTCTTGCTCGTCTCCTTACTTCTAAATATATAAAAGGAAAGAGTGACTGACTGATCTATCAACGCACAACCCAAACCACTGGACGGATTAAGTTGAAATTTGGCATTACACACGCGCGCGCACACACACACACACACACACACACACACACACACACACACACACACACGCACACGCACACGCACACACACATTTCATGCATTATATACCTCAGCCTGAGATTTACGAATATATCTGAGAATTTGCTATAATATCTTGTTTTTGCTTATCTGTTTTAATTATATATTATTACTAAATTGAAACATGTATGTAGCTTAAGGAGACACATGTAAATGGAAGGCCTTGGGGGCTGTAATACAGTTTCATTACTAGTACAGCCTCCATCGCTTCACTGAAGTATTGTATTTATGTACATTTTAGTATTTAATAAATAAAAAAAGACGTGTGGCACTCGGAGACTGCCGCGGTAAAGCTATTGCATAGCATTTTTTATCAACTTATGCAATTATAATTATTTATTTATTTTATTAATGCAGTATTTTTTTTCCTTTGTTTTTTTTCTTTGATATTAATTCAAGTTACACTTTGAGCGTGGTGACCGATAAAAAAACAAAAGAGACAAGCGTGATATTTCAAAAAGTCATTAAAGTTCTGGTATTTATCTATAGATGGAAAAACTAAAAAGTATCACTGCTGTGCCGGTCGGAGTGGGGGGTGTTAGGTTTAAAACCTACCTATTCCTTCTTAAAGTGATATTAGCTCCGTTATCAGCGGTCAAGCAGCCGTCCTGTCATAACACCGACGTCGTATCCCTTTTGGATGTATCGGTGTACTGTCGCACTGAAAACCTGTTCATTTTATTGCGGCACTGCAGGTTTAGACGAAAGCGCCTTAGCAAAACGCTAAAAAATGTAGGTACTGCACCCTAAGCACACCGTGACATTGACGTGGGAGTAGCGGCGCCCATTCCACTGTCAAGAGTAATTTACGTTTGTAAGAGCACAATGACATTGGGAGTAGCTGCAAATTGTATGCAATGACAGCGCGAGTAGCAAGAGTAGCGTCTTGATATATTATGTCAGTTTAGTCTTGACAGTGGGACGGGAGTTGCTACCCTTATGTCAATGTCTTACTATCTAAAGGGGTTGCGTAGCATATGAGGACATTGACGTAAGATTAGCAACGCTTGAAAATTCAAGAGTAATCTGACATATTATATCAAGACGCTACTCTTGCTACTAGCGCTGTCATTGCATACAATTTGTAGCTACTCCCAATGTCATTGTGCTCTTACAAACGTCAATAATTCTTGATTAAAATAGCTTTATTAGTTTTAAAGATATCGTTGATGCAAGTTAAGGCAGTTTAATATTCGATTTGTGAGTACTACGGAAGTTTATATTGCGCGTAGCCCGAATAGCGCTTGGCTTATTTTTAACAGATGGAGTGATTCAAGAGAAATGTTTATATGTACCTTCCTATAATACATGCATAATATAGTAGAGAAACCCTGATGATTTTCTTTTAGGCGATACGAAGCGCGCGCTTTCTGTAGTTGTTAACCTTACGTCACACTGAGCCGGTAAAGCGAATGCGATACAGGACGAAAATTTTGTAATGTTCTAGTTTGTACGTACCTGTCAAACATAAGCGAACGCGGGCATGAACAAAATGAAAATCGCGACCGCTTAACCTTTCCGTCCCGGCTCAGTCTGACGTAACCTTAAACTCGTAACACTTTTGGCCACGACAGTCCAAACCAAATAAAAAGCGAATCCCTCAGGAGTTCCTATCTATCGGCCGCAGCTAAGTAAAGAAAATATTATTATAGGACGGCGCGCTTGACCAATGAAAACACGTGACTTCGCACGAGGAAATACACTAAAACGATTAGATAAAGTAGGTATGGTGTACTTAAATCATTATGGATTTTTTTTTAATTATAACTAGCGCCCAGCGAATTTACTCGCTGTACTGTACGTGTTATTCCAGGGACTAAGCTATCTCTAGACCAAAAATTTCAGCTCAATCGGTCCACCCGTTTAGGCGTGAAAGAGTAACAAACATACATCCAGACAATCATACATTCTAAAAAACTTTCACGTTTATAATATTAGTAGGATAATAAATCTGTAACCAGCGGTCTTATCGCTAAAACGCGATTTCTTCCAGACAACCAATGAATGATATAAAGAGGTTTATCCAACAGAAGGGGTTACCCTAATTAAACTGTCAGAGTTAAATCACAAATCTATAGGTTGTGTGGCCAACCTATATGTTGCAGTTTTAGGTCGCCGAGATTATCGGAATTTCTTATCTATGTATATTCTACCTTAAATTTTTTACGTCAGTTAAAACTTTTCAAAACACTAAAGAATGCCTCCACTGTTAAGATTTTTCTCTAAAGCGTCCCTTCTAAGAGAACAGTGATTAGCGCGGAACCCTCGCCATTTGTATGCTTATTAGAGATCCTTTGGACACTTTACAGAGACCAGCTCCCCCTCGTTTGATTGGTGTAATTGACAGACTTATAGCAGAAGAAAATTTTAAACACGACTTAATACAGATAAATGAGAAAATGAAAATAAACTATTTGAGTTTTTTTTAATATTATAATATGAATTTTCGGTTTCGTACCTTTAAACGAAACAAGTGACATTTAAAAAAAATCTTTTTAAAAACAAGCTTTTATTATTATTACCATCTAGCATCATAAAGTACTCGTCAAGACAAATCAAAAGCCCAAACTCGATGAGGTTGCGTCGTTCAATTATGGAGTGCCTATGGCCACCTTATCATGCAAAATTTCAGCTTAATCGGACACCGGGAAGTTGGTCAAATTAAACTTGCAAGATTTGATTACAGACACACAGACAAACAGACAGACAACAGACAGGTGAAAGTAAATAAAAGCTTGTAAAAAAAGCTTGTTTTTAAGAAGTTTATAAATTTCACTTTATCGCTTGTAAGTTAAACCACACCTCAAAGCTTTAAAGTAAAAAAAAATGTTGAAAAAGTGTAATTAGACGGAACACTTTATAGGTTGTCGGATTAAACCGGTATCACAAGTTTGCGATATCATCTAATAACATCTTTTTACTTAGTTTTCTTCAATATTATGAGTTAACATCTTTAGTACAGTCAACTACAAAGAGATGTATCCATGTTAGTCTTACAAAATGAAGGAACTTTTAGTATGCAAAAATTATTTACACTTCGTGACATTTTCAATATCCACCAAATCTTATACTATATTCGATTCATTTTAAATGCTATTATTATGTAACACCTAAGGAAAAGTAGTGGAATTGTTTTGTTTATTACACTCTATTCTCTTTTTTTATTTGATGATATGTATGTAATCTGGACAATAAATGATATTTTTATTTTATTTTATTTTTTTATTTTTTTCCTTCTTGCCGTACACCTGCAAATTGTGGAATGAGCTTCCGCCCGCGGTATTTCCGATGAGCTATAACATGGGACTCTTCAAAAGGCAAGTGAATAGAGTGTTGGTCGGTAGGCAACGTACCAGCGGTACCCCAGGTATTGCAGGTATCCATAGACGACGGTAGCCACTCACCATCAGGTGGGCCGTCTGCTTGTTTGTCACCTATTACATAAAAAAAAAAAAAAAAAATTATACATCATTGTTGCATATACGATATAAACGAGTCGATGATAATATAAAGTTTGATTGCTACTAGAAATGTCACGAACCAAGGGTAGTTCATTGTGGCAAATGAAAATTTACTTCATTTTGTAAGCCTAACATGGATACATCTCTTTGTAGTTGACTGTACGCTTTCATATTTTATATTTTTTTTTTTTATACTTTGACTTAACTTCTTAAGTATCTTACTAACATTATAAACGTGAAAGTTAGTAAGAATGGATGTCTGGATGTTTGTTACTCTTCACGCCTAAACAGGTGGACCGATTGAGCTAATATTTTGTACAGAGATAGCTTAGACCCTGGAATAACGGGAGTGATACAAACTTTCGAAAGTCGTTATTGCGAAGGTCGTTTTTGCGAAAAACAAACAAGTGGTACGTTTTTGCGAAGAGGTCGTTTTTTTGCACTCACACACACGCACACTCACGCAAATACACACACATGCACACACACACACATCCACACACAAGTGCACATATACACACACACACACAAGCACACACAAGCACACACACACATATACACACCCTAACACACACACACACACACACATACACTCTTACACAGACGCACGCATTTACACAGGCACACGTACACACACTAACTCGTGTCAAATGTGAGGGCATGCGCATGTTGATGCGTGCGTGCGTGCGTGCGTGCGTGCGTGCGTGCGTGCGTGCGTGCGTGCGTGCGTGCGTGCGTGCGTGCGTGCGTGCGTGCGTGCGTGCGTGCGTGCGTGCGTGCGTGCGTGCGTGCGTGCGTGCGTGCGTGCGTGCGTGCGTGCGTGCGTGCGTGCGTGCGTGCGTGCGTGCGTGCGTGCGTGCGTGCGTGCGTGCGTGCGTGCGTGCGTGCGTGCGTGCGTGCGTGCGTGCGTGCGTGCGTGCGTGCGTGCGTGCGTGCGTGCGTGCGTGCGTGCGTGCGTGCGTGCGTGCGTGCGTGCGTGCGTGCGTGCGTGCGTGCGTGCGTGCGTGCGTGCGTGCGTGCGTGCGTGCGTGCGTGCGTGCGTGCGTGCGTGCGTGCGTGCGTGCGTGCGTGCGTGCGTGCGTGCGATCGTGCGTGCGTGCGTGCGTGCGTGCGTGCGTGCGTGCGTGCGTGCGTGCGTGCGTGCGTGCGTGCGTGCGTGCGTGTGTGTGTGTGTGTGTGTGCAAAAACGACCTTTTCGCAAAAACGTACCACTTGTTTGTTTTTCGCAAAAACGACCTTCGCAATAACGACTTTAGGAAAATTTGTATCACTCCCTGGAATAACACATAGGCATACAACGGCATACAGGCGGTGTGGTCCTATATGTTGCAGTTTCGACCGCCGAGATTACTACACCTGCAACATGACCTAACGACTGCCTCCTACATATCTTATAGGAAAATTATAATGAAAAAAAAAGGTACTCCGGGCCTGCCGGCACTCCGGGAGTGCCGGCAGAAGTGAAAACTTCAATATTAACGTTGTGTTTAATTATAAGTATAAAAATACTATCATTTATGACGTAGAATACAATGTTTATTTATTGCGCTATCGTACACAAATATGACAATTTATATGTTGTTATTTATAATATTATATCGTTATTTATATATTACATTAAATTTTATCTCTCAGAAAAATCAACTTCCATCCATAATTTCGACGACTTTTACACCATCGTTATTATCAGAATCATCATCGCAAATTTTTACAACTGATACAATTGGTTTATGATAACTGAAGTAAGAAACAAACAGTTTTGATTCGAACCTATTTAAGTGTCTAATAAAGACCGCATCAATAGTAGTTTTGTATTTCGTTGTGCTTAAATTGCGATCATTTGACATAGTTAAACCAAATTCACAGAGCAGCACACTCAAGCACGGTAGAAAGAGTGGGAGATACTAGTTCCTCTCCCTTCCCCTCGATCTTACGCTTTTTCGATCAGCATCACGTGACCCTGACGCGAGTTTGAAAGTTTTTACCCATACAAAAAAAAGTGCTCAGCGCCGCTAAAGAAGTTTTCACTTCAAAAATCTCAAACTGTCGCATTTTATGTAAACTGAGAAACCTTTTTTTCCTAATTTTAAAAACAGACATGACTTAATTTAGATTTTGAATTTGCATGTTCCGGAGGAAAGACAAAGAGGAAAAACTCTTAAAATATACAAGAGACGTACTTGAAATTGTTTTTTTTGAATGGAAAGAATTTTATGGATATGACGATAAGAAATTATGTCGCTCTTAAACACGGGCTGAACCCGGGCCTTTTTACAAGCTTTATATTACTTTCACCTGTCTGTTGTCTGTCTGTCTGTCTGTCTGTCTGTAATCAAATCTTGCAAGTTTAATTTGACCCACTTCCCGGTTTCCAATTGAGCTGAAAATTTGCATGCGTGTGTAAATCGGATGACAATGCAATATTTTTATGACATCAAGCTGATCTGATGATGGAGCTAGAAGGTGGCCATAGGAACTCCGTCATAAAACAACGCAACCCCATCGAGTTTGGGCTCATTTGATTCGTCTTGACGAGTACTTTATGATACAAGACGATAATAATAATTAAAGTATTTTTAAAATTTCACTTGTTATAGGCAAGCACGGAGACAAAAAAGTCCAATGCGCAGAGGTCCTTTTGCACTTTTAATATAAATGTAATGGGTGCCATTTATCGAAATTTTTTTTTATCCCGCTTTTTAGGTTTATTATGATACTATCTTCGACCGCATCTTCGTTTTAGATCAGGCGACTTAGTGGCTATACAGGCTAACATTCTTGAAAAAAAAAATACGTTTGGCCCGAGTACACCCTGAAATATCAGTTGTTGAATTTTGTCATGTCCTTTAATCATTACATAATAAATAATGCCTGCACATTGTGCGGCGGATAAGCTGTAGGAAATAACACTCAGGTATGAACAGGCCTTAAAGACATCTGCGGATACGCTTCGGCGTACCCGATACCCCAGCATTATGGCAGGAACACCCCCAGGTTTTATAATAGGCCCATCTTCGGCGTGAGAGTCCCACATTATACCGCCCCGCGTCCCCGGCGTGGGGTGACGATGCGTAACGCATTTTTCCTGGGTAAAAAAAGGCCTTAAAAACATAACCTAATCAGAAAACAAACAACAATTTAGGTAATTAACATACAGCCTAAATCTTATCTAAACGTGTTATTGATTTCCAAAAAATACCAAAACTAATCATTTTATCTCACTAATAATGTCAAAAAGTCAATTATATCATGATGAAGGATATCCTGCCCATAGATTTACTAATTACTGCAGACACCGCAAATAAAAAAAAAATATTGGGCTTTAAAAATAAAGATATAACAAGTGAAATTTTAAAAAACTTAAAAAAAAAAGCTTTTATTATTATTACCATCTTGCATCATAAAGTACTCGTCAAGACGAATCAAATGAGCCCACACACACTATGTAAGCTTAAGCTGTAAGATAGAGCCAATAAATCATCTTCATTCTTCATTCATTCATTCATTCATTCAAACTCGATGGGGTTCCGTTGTTTTATGACGGAGTTCCTATGGCCACCTTCCAGCTCCATCATCAGATCAGCTCGATGTCATAAAAATATTGCATTGTCATCCGATTTACACACGCATGCAAATTTTCAGCTCAATTGGAAACCGAGAAGTGGGTCATATTAAACTTGCAAGATTTGATTACAGACAGACAGACAGACAGACAGACAACAGACAGGTGAAAGTAATTAAAAGCTTGTAAAAATACATTTTATTTTATTTTTATTTATTTATTTCCACTAAACACTAACATTACAGGTATAACCTAATTCGATAGTATTCTTACAAAACAAAATTCTTTAACTATTACCATAAAATAAGTACGTATAACATGTAGGTCGTAGGTATGTCTAATATAATCTAATTTTAGGTCACTAAATACCCATAAAAATAGCACATGAGTCACTCTCTCGTAAAATATAAATAAGTCAATAATTATTATCCTCCAACAGAACAGGTACTTAATGTCCCTTTCCACCAGTGATGTGCTATGCAGCTATGCTACGAAGATGTGGAGCTACGCTATGAAACTATGTGGCCGTTTCCACCAATGCTAAGCTATGTAGCTATGCGAGGAAGATACGTAGCTAACATCGCAGTTGATATAGTAGCGGCGCGGCGGCGATCCATAGCACGCATACGTAGCACGCATCCGTAGCACGCATCCGTAGCACGCATCCGTAGCACGCATCCGTAGCACGCATCCGTAGCACGCATCCGTAGCACGCATCCGTAGCACGCATCCGTAGCACGCTTCCGTAGCACGCATCCGTAGCACACATCCGTAGCACGCATCCGTAGCACGCATCCGTAGCACGCATTCGTAGCACGCCTCCGTAGCACGCATCCGTAGCACGCATCCGTAGCACGCATCAGTAGCACGCATCCGTAGCACGCATCCGTAGCACACAGCCGTAGCACGCATCCGTAGCACGCATCCGTAGCACGCATCCGTAGCACGCATCCGTAGCACGCATCCGTCCGTTTTAATGGATCGCGGTGTCTGCCTTCAATATTCTGTGAATCCATCAATTAAAGTACGTCATAATACCCTAATCAATTAAAAAGATATATTATTCACCATAAAGGATGATGTAAAAAATATCAGATAATAATGCACTTAAATCGAAAACAATTATTATTATTTAATTAACATGCGTAATTGCAATCACGTGTTAAATAGGTAAACAAATAAGTTGAAAGTAAATTAATAAGAAGATTAGATTATGCAAGTAAAAAAAAATCTAAATATATAAAAGAAAATTGAGGTATAAACTCCAAGAAAACAGGTTACTCTGTAAAGAACTTACACTGTAAAGAATCAAATCACAATAATTATAGGTTGTGTGGCTAACCTATATGTTGCAGTTTCAGGTCGCCGAGATTACTACCCCTGCAACATGAGCTGACGACTGCCTCCTATATATCTTATAGGACCGCGGTAGCGTCCAGGCTAAAATCTTTGCCACACTGAGATTTGAACCCAGAACCTCCGGCTTACAAACCGGACCAACGACCACTGGGACCATATCGCACTCCCATATCAATACAGCACCAACTCAAAAAAATATTTTTTTATAATTTCAAACTTAAACTAGTATAAATAAAATTGCAATTGCTGTAAAAATACTTTTTGAATTGACCCTGTATTGTACTAGGTGTGCGATTGATTATTGTGATTAAATTCTGGCAGTGTAACCTGTTTTGTTGGAATATATAAACCTCAATTATTATTTACTAGATGCGCTCAGCGCTTGAGGACCAAACGCCGTCGGGGCCGCGGATGAGTGCTTCGGTGTACCCGCTGCCCCGACATTATGGCGTCCCGCAGGAACACCCACAGTTGTTTAGTGGGTATCCCCGCCGCACACATCTTCGGTAGGGGAGTCCTACATACCACCCCGCGCCCCCCGTGGCGTGGGGTGATGATGCGTAAAGATTTTTCCTGAGTCAAAAAAAGGAATGTCCACACAAATACAACTCTCCCCAACATCTGAATCGTAAAATTGTGAGCCGACGATGCGTGTGATGCCGTGTTGATCTTTATTTATAAGACGAGAGAAGCCGGGCGATGCGTGTATGTATAGATCGATGTATCGGAAGCATTGTATATTTTCAATGCAAAGAAGTAAGAAGACAAGCAAGACGCTCTCCTGATGGTAAGAGATAACGCTGCATATAATAAAATCAGTGCAGTGCTACTTAGGATTTCACAATGAAGTAAAATGTCTAGAATTTTACATCATTATGAAATCCTAGGTAGCGCTGAACCAATGCTTCTTACTTGAGTCATTAGATGTTAAGACTCTTCAGCCTAGTAATTTCACTAGTTACAGTAACCTACCAAAGCACAGTAATGTTAAAACACATCTTACCGGCGGTAGACTTCCTTTGCAGGAGGCCGACTAGGTCGGTACCCCAACAGTGCCAGTTATTCTACCGCCTGAACAGTGATGTGCAAACATTACTGTGCTTCGGTAGGAGGGCACTGTAGCTAATGAAATTACTAGGCCTTTAGTCTTAACATATGATTCTTGAGTAAGAAGCGTTGGTGTAGTATACCTAGAATTTTACATCATTGTGAAATCCTAAGTAGCACTGTACTGATTATGGGCAGCGTTATCTCTTAACATCAGGAGAGCGTCTTGCTCGTCTTCTACTTCATGAAATTAGCAGAATACTACGCACTATGATACATTTTCGAGGAAGGATGTTGATAAAGTTGAGTAGGTACCTAATCAAAAAATTTTCGTAAAAAACTTTTTTTCTCTTTAAAATTAAAACAATCGGCGGTCTCGCATAAAGCAATCTCACAGACAACCTGGACATACCAACATAATATGGTAAAGTAGAGGCTAACATCTTAAAATACATAGTTCCCGTGGAGTGGGAGATATATCATATTGACAATATTGCGTTCAGGCTGACACATGTGCCCGGGGGAACATTCTAATATGTTTTTAGGGCACCGCTGGAGTGCCCGGGAAACGGTAGAAATATGACGTTTAAAGTATAATAATTACTAGTTGCGCCCAGGGGTTTTACTCGCTGTATATAGTGGCTATATGTTATTTCAGGGTCTAAGCTATCTCTATACCAAACTTCAGCTCAATCGGTCCACCCGTTTTGGTGTGAAGAAATAACAAACATACATACACAGTTTTCAGGCAAGGTTCGTAACGGATTTCAGTACTGCACTGTAGCTAGTGAAATTACTGGCCTGAAGAGTCTTAACATCTTAAGACTTTGGGTAGGAAGCGTTGGTGCAGTGCACGTAGAATTTTACATCATTGTGAAATCCTGGGTAGCACTGTACTGATTATGAGCAGCGTTATGTCATATAAATAACCACGCGCGCGGAACGTTAATTTTACCTCTACATAATATTATGTAGTTATTTTAGGTTTTTATCAACGCACAGCAAGAAGCGCTAAACGGATTGAGTTGAAATTTAGATTTATTTAGAAGACCTATGCTTTAACAATGCGAGTAAAACCGCGTGCGTAAGAAAGAAAGAGAAGAAAGATAATTATAAATTGAACACAGAAACACAGGCACAAGAATATTTAAGCTAGCATAAGCAGATATGATATTTTAGATCTATTATAACATACCGTAGGGTGTGTGGAACCCTCACTACAATATTAATACACGCTCTTGTCCATATTCTCGACAATCGTTTTATTTCTTCTTCACATTCATATCGAATCTGTTTCCTTTTCGTTATTTATTTTACTCGTGTTTAAATAAAATTGTGTCTATATTGTAACCAACTTCACAAATCAAATCAAATAAAATGTATTTATTTGTAAGAGTATTGTATACAAACACTTGGAATACAAGTGAATTAAATTAAAAATTTTAAAAACCCCCAACGCAATATGTAAATCACCATTTTGTGATGGCGGCCATCTTGGTTTTTAAATTTTATATAGTGGGTTGTATTCTACTCGTTAAGCCCTTTCATTTGATATCCATATTGAGGGGGTCGTGGATAAAAAAAGTAATCCACCATTTTGTAGCGGCGGCCATCTTGGATCGATTTCCACTAAACATAGCTAAGAACATTCTCGACTAACTCTACTTTCAAACAAAAAAAACTAAATCAAAATCCGTTCATCCGTTTGGGAGCTACGATGCCACAGACAGACACACACACAGACAGACAGACAGACAGACACGTCAAACTTATAACACCCCGTCGTTTTTGCGTCGGGGGTTAAAAATAAACGAATCAAATACTCTACCAGAGCACTGGTGCACAAATATTAAAATAATAAAAAAAAAATTGGAATGAGCTAGAACTAGACTAGCTAGAGCTAGACTAAAGAGAAGGAAAGGCTGAGAAATGTTTTAAAAGCTTTTATTTACTTCCACCTGTCCGTTCTCTGTCTGTCTGTAATCAAATCTTGCAAATTTAATTTGACCCACTTCCCGGTTTTTTTTTTATGTGATGAAGTAGAAGACGAGCAAGACGCTCTCCTGATATTAAGAGATAACGCTGCCCATTATAATCAGTACAGTGCTACCTAGGATTTCACAATGATGTGAAATTCAAGGAACACTGCACCAACGCTTCTTACTCAAGAGTCATAAGATGTTAAGACTCTTTAGCCCAGTAATTTCCGATTGAGCTGAAATTTTGATATATAATATAACAGCACAAACTCGATGACGTTGCGTCGTTTAATTACGGAGTTCCTATAGCCACCTTCCAGCTCGATCATCAGATCAGCTCCATGTCATAATAATATTGCATAGTCATCCGATTTATACATGCATGCAAAATTTCTGCTCAATCGGAAACTCGGAAGTAGATCGAATTAAACTTGCAAGATTTGATTACAGACAGACAGACAGACAGACAACAGACAGGTGTAAGTAAATAATAGCCTCTAATATTATCAACAGGAGAGCGTCTTACTCGTCTTATAACTTCGTTGCATAGATAAAATAATAATATTAGTAAAATGATTAAATTGTAACTTTTAACAACATTTTCAACCCTAAAATACCCCGTTAACGGTTTAATTAAGCCCAAGAATTTGAAATCAGAACGGAAATTTTAACCCTCGCGTGCCTCGGGTTGTCAATCGTCAATTAACCCGGCGCGACGCATCAACTATGCAGGGGTCAATTTGACCGAGGAAGGGTTAAATTTAATTTGGGATAAAAGAGTGGATACATTTTTACAAGCTTTTATAAATTTGACCCACTTCCTAGTTTCCGATAGAGCTGAAATTTTGCATGCATGTATAAATCGGATGACTATGCAATATTATTATGACATCAAGCTGATCTGTTGATGGAACTGGAAGATGGCCATAGGAACTCTGTTATTTAACGACGCAACCCCATCGAGTCTTGGCTCATTTGATTCGTCTTGACGAGTACTTTATGGTGCTAGATGGTAATAATAATAAAAGCTTGTTTTTAAAAAGTTTTTTAAAATTTCAGTTGTTACTTCTTTGCATTAAAAAAATGTACTTATTCCACAGCATAAAAATTTACCGCAAGCAACTCCGTGAGCCGTAACTAGTCACCAATAAAAAATATGTCGTCTGACGTAAGCCAGACGCCACTAATTGACCGTTTGGAGCAATTTTCCATCGTTTTTGTCCAGATGGCGGACGGGGGCGGATATTGGATTGTGTGCTTATTGCATACTAACCCATACGCCGTGGCTTTGCTGCGAGGAAGGGCGGATTGAGCGGGGGCAGGCAATTTTATTTTATTAATGAAGTTTTTCTTTTATGCAAAGAAGTAAGAAGACGAGCAAGATGCTCACCTAATGGTAAGAGATAACGCTGCACATAATCAGTACAGTGCCACCAAGGATTTCGCACTATTGTGAAATTCTAGGTGCACTTCTAGTGCACCAACGATTCTTACTCAAGAGTCATAAGATGTTAAGGGCCTCTTTCACCATCTCTAAGTAAAGTCCGAATTATATAATATATAATAAGACTCTTCAGCCCTCCTACCTGTGCACAGTAATGTTTGCACATATCTGCTCAGGCGGTAGAATAACTGGCAATGTAAAACGTAGTTGAGTATAATTATTTATTAGCCATTTACATTTTATCCCAAAAAAAAATCTAGACCCGCCCTTGGTCCAGTTAATCCTACTAATGTTATAAATTCGAATGTTTATAATAATGTATATAAAATGTATCTATATATGTTTATTACTCTTTCACGCCTAAATGGGTGGACCGATGAGCTTCAATTTGGTATCGAGATAGCTCAGACCCAAGAATAAAATATAGGCTACGGTATAGCGAGTAAAATCGCTGTGTCCAGCTAGTTGTTTATATAATCAAATAATTTTGCATTTTTTTCTTTTATTTGTTATTTTGTGGCAAAGGACTTTATCGTTGAAAAACAATAAAAAAATCTCCAGGAATAGGTCAACTAGTAGAAAATGCTATAGGTACTTTAGCATTGAGTTAGTCCTAGTGTTGTGCTGAATAATAAAATAAATAAAATAATAAAACACAGCTACTACAGTAGTACTGTTGTGTATTAACGCAGATCGGCCACACTACGATTATTTACAAATACCTCTTGGATCTATAGATGAAAACTGCAAACTCCAATAATATGGAGGTGTATGAATCGGTCAGTTCGAGGCATAAGGTTCAATCAATACTCAATAAATAACAGAGATATGAATCCCGGAGACGTGTTAATTAAAAGATACGTTGGATACCAGCGTATATAACTAGTGGAATGAGTACACGGTGAAGAAATGAAGCATTTGAGGTAGTAAGCTCAATTTCATTGTTAGGCACATGGACTGAGCTTGCTGTTAAAAATATGAGGCATGAGGCAACCGTCGCGGTAAGCCCACTTTCTTGTATTAACTGAATTAATAATTGGGGTTCGTACTCAAACAGAACAGGTAAATACTTTTACTGCCAGAGTTAAATTAAGATCACAATGATAGGTTGTGTGCCTATACATTGCAGTTTCAGGTCGCCAAGATTACTTCAAGATATATAAAAGAAAGAAGAAAGAAAGTGTAGTTATTTGCGACAGAAACTCTACCAAAACCACAACAAACGACCGAATATTTTATAATATTATTAGAAACAGCTGAAGCCTACAGATTCTATTATACTGTAGGAATCGACTTTCTTTAATATGCCAGCTCCACTTGGTGCAAATATTCGTGCGTGTGCCAAATTTTAAAACAAAATGCTAGCAGGTGAGAATTTGAAACTTCACGAGAATGTGGCTTACTATGCCTTACTTTTGATTAATTGAAACTACTTCTAACACTAACAACAACAGTTCTACGGACGGGGGTTAAAAAAAGCGTCGATCGAGCCGAATGGTCAGCGATTTTGGTCGTCCGGTCCAACCTTTGTTGCGGTCTTTTTATGTCTGCGCGGTGATCGAAGGGTTAACATTTTAATAGAGTTCTACGAAAAAAGGTGTAGGCATACAAGTCTGTATTGGTATACTGAGTAGTAATGAAAATTAATGCTATTTTTAACTTATTTCATTAGCATGCTAATTTTCATGACGTAGCATGCTACGTACTATTGCTATGCTATTGGATATGCAATTTGCTAAAATTATTTTTAATTTGATTATGAATAGCTGAATCTGTTTCACTGAAAAATGGCGACACGGTTTTGTTCAGAATTACTGACTTTCATACACTGAAAAAATCAATGACATGGTTTCAACCATGAACTTTTCAGAAAAACTACAATGTGTAATTTTAGTAGTATGTATTATATTGGTATTATATTGTTTTTAAAGATATACTTGAAATGAATGAATGAATGAATGATTGAAATATTTATTCATACTTAATAATACATAGGGACAGACAGACGCGAGTAGCAACTTTATTTTATACTATATTATATATTCTCTAAATTCCCAGCAATTTCCAGTTTACCTATCACGCACTTATAAGTTAACATAATATTTGACCCTTAACTTTGAAAGTGAAGGTGTAATACTAAAATTACACATTGTTACAATTGGCGGTGTTATCGCTAACAGCTATCTCTTCCAGACAACTAAGATCTATTCTATTTAGACCTGTTACGCTTAAAATCCTTCCGCCCCAAGATCAAAGCAATTCTCAACGGAGGTAGGGGTACATTGTTTGATTTTAATTTCTAAACTCATTTCAAATTCATTAATCTTCCTCGACTTGTTGAATGCCTCAATTGTTACGTTTTAGAAGTTTTTCAAGTTAAAAATTAGGGGCAGTTTTGTTTTTGAAAGGAAATTGCTTGCAGAATATTGAATATTTAGCCGGTTAAAACAAGGTGTAGCCGCACTTCAAACTTTAGCCGTAACATATTATACATATAATCCTTCCTCTTGAATCATTCTCGTAATTTAATTAATTTATTATAGTTTCTCATTCGGAACAGATTTCGTTTTAACACCCTCGCGATGTTCTCGTACCGACCGACGATATCAACATTAGATTATTTTAGCATTAACGCGAAACTAATGTACAGTTAGAGTAGAACACTAAGCCCAAACGAGTTATTAAACGAGTTATTAATGATTCTATCTATTAGTGAAAACCGCATTAAAATCAGTTGCGTTGTTTTTAAAGATATACTTGAAATGAATGAATGAATGAAATATTTATTCATACTTAATAATACATAGGGACAGACAGACGAGAGTAGCAACTTTATTTTATACTATATTATATATATTATATGTATATTCTTTAAATTCCCAGCAATTTCCAGTTTACTTATCACGCACTTATAAGTTAACATAATATTTGACCCTTAACTTTGAAAGTGAAGGTAAGCTACGATATAAACCAAATATACACTCATCAAACCCTTCCCGCCACTAATTTAAGGGTCGAGTGCCCTCTTTGTACAGATCTCGTGAGACTTGTAGTCATGGAGGACTCAATCATAGAGTGCGCATTACCGGAGGTATGTTGTCGCTGACTATATGCACTGACGCTGCATAATGCATGTCAAATGTTTTGAACCAGTGAATTTGTATCTTGAACGAGCCAATCAAAACTAGCCAACCGCTCCCTTAGCCTTTGTTCTCGGTCCCGCGTGATGTTAAGCGACGATGCAGCCGTAGAGGGTAGCAGATTAAACCTAAAAGGCGGGATAAATCCCTCTCAGGCTTCACTGAACATCATGCCGAAACAAGGTCATAATGACCGAGAGACATGGTTTTGTTATGGTGTTGTTTGTAAGGCGACGCTACACATATCCGTAGCACGCATCCGTAGCACACATCCGTAGCACGCATCCGTAGCACGCATCCGTAGCACGCATCCGTAGCACGCATCCGTAGCACGCATCCGTAGCACGCATCCGTAGCACGCATCCGTAGCACGCATCCGTAGCACGCATCCGTAGCACGCATCCGTAGCACGCATCGGTAGCACGCATCCGTAGCACGCCTCCATAGCACGCATCCGTAGCACGCATCTGTAGCACGCAACCGTAGCATCCTTCCATACAACAAAACATAGCTTATCTGAAACAGTTTCCACCAGTGCTAAGCTATGTGCACCAATGAATATGATTGGTGGATATCAAACGCATCCATAGCAACGTAGCATAGCACATTTCTGGTCGAACGGCATCCTTAAGCTGATGAAAGTATAGGTATAATCAAATGTGTACCTACTTAACCAGTTGCCCTACCGGCAACGATGAGCGAGTAACGAGTAGAGCTAGAATGTAGAAACGAGTTGGCAAGCGACGAGGAACGAGTGCTTAGTTCCTATAGTTGTGTAGCTCGGCTATAAGCGAATGTGACGAGACGAGCGATTACTCGCACTGTAGAGAAATGACCGCTGGTTGCTCGCTCGGCGGAGTTCTGATTTAGCGCGATTATCACTGAGCGAGTGTTATCTTTCATAGCTTTTGTCGCTCAGCTACAAGCTAGTGAAGCGAGTCCGGCAGTGTGAACAGTCAGCGATCTATTTGTATATGCATCTCTTTCGTTTACACAGAATGTATATATTTGTACGTTTCTTGAGCGAGAAAATAGTTAATAGGTGGTTACTCGTTTTCTCGCCTTCGGTGGGACAGGTACCAAAGTCAGTTAACTGTATAAGTGTATATCCCTATACCTATAACACAGTAGCGCAGGCACAAAGGCGCACAATACCCCGCAATCGACCCTTTGTCGCTTTACATTAATATTTAAACAAGAAACCGGTAGGAATGGGGTTGCGGGTTAGAAATGTTATCGATAATTTTATCGATTTTTCATTGTCATCTGTCTATTTATATAATCTTCATCAAAATCTGTAATTTGTAGATGTTATTATTGTTGTTGTTTGTGCGTTATTTGTTGTGTAGATTTACGAACAGACAAAGATAAAAGATCGGTTCAATTTCATTAACAAAATATCGATACAATTTTACTCCATCCCTATGAAGCCGTTCCAATTAGCCATCAGAAACATTGCCGGTGGGCACACATGTGATGTTTTCAGTTTTCACTCAAAATAGCGGCTTCCTAGAAAAGAAGGCTTGCATTTTGCTCAATCATTTAATTGTTAATAACCACATCAAAGTCTGTTTTAAAAAGATTTACGATCTAACAAGGAAATTAATTAATTTATATGTGGTGTAATATATTTATTAGATTTACGATTAAAGAATAAGGAAACGATTTTTTTTATAGATTGAGAAGTATCGATATAATCTCATCGACAATATATCGATATAATTTCATTGATAAGATATTGATACAGTTTCATTGAAAAATTATCGATACAATTTCATCGACAAAACATCGATACAGTTTCATCGACAAAATATCGATACAATTTTATCGAGTTTACCCTACAACCAGTTCTACCCCATCCCTATTAAGCCCGAGGCGACGGCGCGTTCCAATTAGCCAGCACAAACACTGCCGGTGGGCACACGTGATGTTTTCACTCAAAATTTTGGTCATATTTGCGGTTTTGAACGTACCTTTATGTATGAACTGTTCTATTCTTGAATGTTTAAAAAAGACGTGTGGCATTCGGAGACTGCCGCGGTAAAGCTATTGCATAGCATTTTTTATCAACTTATGTAATTATAGTATCACCGCTGTGCCGGTCGGAGTGGGGGGGTGTTAGGTTTTTTTCGTTACGGAATTTCTGGATTCGGTCCCCACGCTCAAGGCCCGCGATAGAAGCTATGCAATAGCTTAAAAATTGATAATTATAATTCTAGACGTTTTGAAGCCTCTAAAGGGGCCAAGACGATTGGTAAGAGCGGATTCATAAGAATCTTCTTTGAAAGCTATTGTCACGCTTTTGTAGCGTCCGTGGCCCAGTGGTCGTTGGTCCGGCTTGTAAGCCGCAGGTCCTGGGTTCAAATCTCAGCGTGGCAAAGATGCTACCGTGTTTCGTTCGTTTAATATGTAGAAGGCAGTCGTCAGCTCATGTTGCAGATGTAGTAATCTCGGCGATCTGATACTGCAACATATAGGTTGGCCACACAACCTATAAATTGTGATTTGACTGTGACAGTGTAAGTGGGGTAACCTGTTCTGTTGGAGTATAAACCCCAATTATTATTATTATTTTGACAACTCTGTAAAAGCACAATGACACTAGGAAAAGCTGAACATCTCTTTGCAATGATTATGGTCCGCTAGTATTACTAATATTATAAAAGCGAAAGTTTGTAAGAATGTATGGATGTCTGGATGTATGTTTGTTACTCTTTCACGCCTAAACGGGTGCACCGATTGAGCGGAAATTAAGTAGAGATAGCTTAGACCCTGGAATAACATATAGGCTACAGTACAGCGGGTAAAACCGCTGGGCGCAGTTAGTATATTTTAAGGCAACATGAAAATGTTGGCAAATGTTGGAAATGCAGCGTAGGACGTCCACCCACAAGGACAGACGACCTTATAAAGGTCGTCGGAAGACGCTGGATGCAGGCCGCTTCCAACCGGTACATATGGAAGTACAAAGGGGAGGCCTATGTTCAGCAGTGGACGTCCTATGGCTGAGATGATGATGATGAAAATGTTGGCGGATATAATATTTAATGATTGTGACACCCCTAGTGGAACCGTCGGCACGTGTGACGTTTGCCGCTCCACTGGCCAATTAGCGCCGCGAATGTCTTCGGATTACTACTGCGGACTATATGGTTTGATACTTTGCTTTAAAAAAAAATAAAAAACCAAAGGGCCATTTTGTTGTATTCTGCGCGTTAAGCCCTTTAATTTGATACCCACATTGTATGGTAGTGGAGAAAAAAGTTATCCGTCATTTTGTAGCGGCGGCCATCTTGGACCGATTTCCACCAAACCTGGCTAAGAACACTCTCGACTAACTCTTCTTTCAAACAAAAAAACTAAATCTATATCTATTCATCCGTACGGGAGCTACGATGCAACAGACAGACACACACACACTGACAGACAGACACGTCAAGTGTATAACACCCCGTCGTTTTTGCGTCGGGGGTTAAAAAGTTGAAAGTATCAAAACAGTTGAATCCACGCAGTCACATCCGCTAGGGCTGCTTCCTTACTTCTTATCTCGGGTTGTAGCATGAATTTAAATATTTAATTAAAAACTTCGTCGGGTAGGGTTGCCGCTATCATTTATTCATAACTTTTGTTTTATTACTTATGCTGCGATTGTGTTTAGAGGTTCGTTTTTACGTACGACTATATAGCTAGGATAGGCAGTTTTTTTTATACATCGAAGCAAGAAGACGAGCAAGACGCTCTCCTGATGGTAAGAGATAACGCTGCCCATAATTTGTACAGTACCCAGGATTTTACATAGGTTTTTACCTATGTAAAATTATGGGTGAAAGAAAGATAAATATTTAATGAGCACAGAAGCACAGGCACAAGAATATTTTTTCGTATATACATAGGGGGTGCACTTCTTACTTGAGATTCATCAGATGTTAAGACTCATCAGCCCAGTAATTTCACTAGAATTTCACTGGAGAGTCCTTAATAGGTGAATTATATTTAAATTTTAAAACCCCCAACGCTATAAAAATATGTAATTCATCTTTCATTTAATACCCATATTGAGGGAGTTGTGAAAAATTAAGTAATCCATCATTTTGTAGCAGCGGCCATAGTTTGAGCTGAAAATTGGTGTGGTGGAGAAAGGTTAGACCCTGGAATAACATAAATAGGCTACTATACAGCGGGTCAAACTGCTGGGCGCAGCTAGTAAACAATAATTAATTTATTGTTTAATTAGGGTTTATACTCAAACAGAACAGGTTACCCTACTTACACTGTAAAAATCCACACGGTTTTATCCAGTGGGTGGTAACTAGGGTCATGCAAGATGCCTGGAAATGTACCCAGGTAAGGTGCCTATGTAGGTATTTCTCTTATGTATCAATTCAAGCCGACGAATAAATATTATAAATATATTTTCTTTGTTTCTTTTACCTATTCACTCGTGCCTTGAAGATACCCAAGTTGTGTCGCTAGATTTTTTTCTGTTTGTGTTCGAATTTTTAACCTCTATCTATTTGAACATGGTAAAAACAAATGAAGACACAACCCTTCGTTTAGCCGCTAATTAAAAATAACATAGAATCATTCGGGCTATTGAAACCCGTTGGAATCCCGCGGGAATACAAACTAATTACTGGATGAAAGGGGAATAAGATAATAACTCAGTGTTGCCAGCGCCTTATCTTCAAAAGTAACCTACTCATGTACGAAAAGTAACGTTTTAACAAGAAAACGAATTTTTTTTATTTTCATATTTTTGTACAATATACACATACTCAATTTTATACGCTTACATATTCAAACATTTCAGTAACTATTTTCAGTTTATTTTATTAAAAAGTTGATATACAAAAAAAGTTACATTAATATTTTAATAAATCATAATCTTCTTACTAAACCAAATAAAGTTATTCAAAATTGCCTTCCTTATTCTATTACCTCTGCTGAATCAAATTTACTATTATTTACCGTTACAGGGAAGATTCGTTCATATTTAGTTCATTTTAAAATAAAAGGATCATGTTCCCGAAAAGTAACGTAAAACTAACTTATCCAACAAGTAACGTAAAGGGTCAAAAAGTAACGCAAAATGTTACAAAAGTAACGTTCTGGCAACGCTGATAATAACCATAGAATCTATAGATCTATACTAAAATTACTAGCTTTTATTTGCTTTCACCTGTCTGTTGTCTATCTGTGTGTAATCAATATATAAGTATCATATCCGTTATCCTAACCACCATAAAACAAGCATTAAGTAGCTTAGCTTGGTGTTAGGTAGCGCTGTTTGAGATGTCCTGAAATATTTATTTAAATCTTGCAAGTTCAATTTGATCCACTTCCCGGTTTTCGATTGAGCTGAAATTTTACATGCATGTATAAATCGGATGACAAAACAATTTTTTTTGTCCAGTGGGTGGTAACTACCCTCTTCCGAAGCCTACCAGCACCTAATGCGAATAGAAAACCGCATATAACTAAACTTTTTCCATTCTATTCTCTTTCAGAACGACTATCTTTACCCTCCCGTAAAGTAGCTCGAAAAAGTTTTAATAAAACCGTCAAAATCACATCCCCTACACGTTAAAAACCACCCCTGAGGGCGTGAAACCACTTGTAAAGGGATACCAGCGGACCTTTACTGATGTACTGTGCGTTACAGTACTAAAAGTTCTACAAATGTATCAAAATTGCTGAGGGACGAAATTTTTGTAATGTTTGAATTTGTACGTAACCTGTCACATATAAAGCGAACGCGGGCAGAACAAAATGAAGATCGCGACCGCTTTACCGCTCCGGCCCGCCTCTGACTCTGTGTGAAAGATAATGTACTCGTCAAGACGAATCAAATGAGCCCAAACTCGATGGGATTACGTCGTTTAATTACGGAGTTCCTATGGCCATCTTCCAGCTCTATCATGAGATCAGCTTGATGTCATAAATGATATTGCATTGTCATCTGATTTACACATGCATGCAAATTTTCAGCTCAATTGGAAACCGGGAAGTGGATGAAATTAAACTCTCAAGATTTGATTACAGACAGAAGGAGAAAAGTCAGGTGAAAGTAAATAAAAGCTTGTAAAATCACAAAGCGCGGTTGGGTTTAAGGTTAAGACAGACAGAGGCGGGCCGGAGCGGTAAAGCGGTCACGATCTCCATTTTGTTCCTGCCCGCGTTCGCTTTATATGTGACGGGTTACGTACAAATTCGAACATTTCAAAAATTCCGTTTCGGCTTTCGCTTTACCGCCTCAGTCTGACGTAAGCTTAAGTCTGTAGTTACCTTACGTATTGACTAATCATTGATTAGTAATCAAGCAAGCACAGCGTGGGACGTCCACCCAGAAGGTGGACAGACGACCTTATAAAGGTCGCCGGAAGACGCTGGATGCAGGTCGCTTCCAACCGGTACATATGGAAGTCCAAAAGGGAGGCCTATGTTCAGCAGTGGACGTCTTACGGCTGAGATGATGTACTGACTAATGATATAGGGCGCAAGTTTCAAAACCGATAAATTCATAGCCGAGCCCTTTCTACGCAAGTGGCTTTACATCATCCGCAGGTCTGTCTGTGAGCCGAGAGTACAGACCCTATGCGTTTAAAATCAAATTTATACCTATGACTTGTACCTCTATTTTTAACTGGTGTGAAAATAGAAGGAAAAGTCCAATCCATCGACAGATCCATCGACAGGTCCATCGATAGATTTTTTGCAATTTTTTTTAGGTGTATTAATCAGCACAACGCTAGGACTAACTTAATGCTAAAGTAGCGTCGTGTGGGTCCCGGCTGTTTCCTATAAGATATGTAGGAGGCAGTCGTTAGGTCATGTTACAGGTGTAGTAATCTCAGCGACCTGAAACTGCAATATATAGGTTGGCCACACAACCTATACATTGTGATTAGACTCTGACAGTGTTAGTAGGGTAACCTGTTCTGTTAGAGTATAAACCCTAATTATTATTATTTATTATTATCCCTTTAAGATATGTAGGAGCTAGTCGTCATGTTGCAGGCCCTAAAGTTATCTCGACGACCAGAAACTGCAATGTATAGCTTGGCTACAACTTATGAATTGTGATTTGACTCTGACAGTGAAACCCCAATTATTCATTATTATTATTTACATCAGAAACAATATCCATGACATATTACTATTTAAACAAACGACTAAAAACTCACGGATATAATGGTCGAAGCTAGGCTCGGCCCTGGGTTTCGGACAATTACGATGTCCTTCATCAGGAGCTCACGCCTCTCGGTCGCGACGTTGGCCACTCACGTTAGTTTTCAAAAACGCAAAATATCCCTAAGTGCAGTTTTAAAGTGGACAATCATCCCAATAACACAACCTAACAGTTATCGAGCTACATTCCATATCTACACACAATTAAATATAACAAACAGTCCGTCTGTCCGCAGTCAATTGTAGATAGTTGATGTGATCTAGAAATAATGCGACGGTGACACACGGGCGGTTAGTTTACCCAACAAATGAATCAAAGAAATCAGTATTATTTTGGAAAGAAGTTTTAAAACTGAATATCTTTCAAACGGAACGCTAAATCGAAAAAAAATCTAAGCAAACCATCCCTCATTAACCCCCGACGCAAAAACGACGGGGTGTTATAAGTTTGACGTGTCTGTCTGTGTGTGTGTGTGTGTGTGTATCTCTGTGGCATCGTAGCTCCCGAACGGATGAACGGATTTTGATTTAGTTTTTTTTGTTTGAAAGTAGACTTAGTCGAGAGTGTTCTTAGCCATGTTTAATGGAAATCGATCCAAGATGGCCGCCACTACAAAATGGCGGATTACTTTTTTCTTCCACGACCCCCTCAATATGGGTATCAAATGAAAGGGCTTAACTAGTAATAAAATACAACCCATTACATAAAATTTAAAATCCAAGATGGCCTCCATCACAAAATGGTGAATTACGCATCGCGTTGGGGGTTATTTAATTTTTTAATTTAATTCACTTGTTTTAAAATACCTGTTCAACGATACCCCATATGATGGGATCAGCCAAAAAAATCATCCACATCCTACGAATATGGGAGGTACCCTAAATCAATTAATTTAACATTATTTTTATTACCGTTCTCTTACCCTGGTTATAGTCCTCCGTGCAAAATTACAGATTTCCAAGTCTTATAGTTTCTTCGTAAAGCCGCGGACAGACGGACGGACAAAGCGAAACTATAACGCTTCTTTGTTGACTACGGAAGCCTAAAAAGTGTTTACCTTTTAAATTCTCTTGTTTATTTCGTAACAATAACATTTCGTAGAGACTTGGTTCGACAAACTGTACACCCGTGTGTTTCAAACACTAAAATACTAATCGACTCTAGGACATAACTAGGTCACACTTTAGCACTAATTAATGGCTAGCTCTTTGATGAGCTACCGATGCAGACTAATCGACATAGAGTATTTATATATTAATAGTTTTAGCTGTATTTACAAAAGGAAAGGTTAACCAATCGATATCAGTGTATGTAACAAGTGAAATTAATAAAATTACTTAATGAAAACAAGCTTTTTAAACCCCTGACGCAAAAACGACGGGGTGTTATAAGTTTGACGTGTCTGTCTGTCTGTCTGTGTGTGTGTCTGTCTGTGGCATCGTAGCTCCCGAACGGATGAATGGATTTTGATTTAGTTTTTTTAGGGTTCCGTACCTCAAAAGGAAAAAACGGAACCCTTATAGGATCACTTTGTTGTCCGTCCGTCTGTCTGTCTGTCTGTCTGTCTGTCTGTCTGTCTGTCTGTCTGTCAAGACCCTTTTTCTCTGAAACGCGTGGAGGTAACAAGCTGAAATTTATAGGAAATACTAAGGTCTATTGCCTCTTAGAGCTGTGAAAATTTCAAACTTCTAGGCCAACGCAATCAAAAGATATAGTCGAATATGTCGCAAATTTCAGCAAATTTTCGACATTACCAAATAAATCAAAACCTACGGGGCACTTCCCGTAAACTCAGAATCTTGAAATTTGGCACGAAGTAATTCCTTAGAGCACAGATAAAGGAAAAATTGCGAAAACTAAAAATTTTTATTTGCATCATATGGAAAAAATATTTTGAATAATTTTATACCTACTACCCTTTTTCTCATGAACGCGTAAACGTATTAAATTGAAATTCATATCAAATACTCAAATCTATAATACCTTTAAACTGTAATAAAATCAAACCTCTATGTCAACGCATTCAAAAGAAACAGCAATTTTAGTCGCAATTTTAAACTCGCAATTACTCTCAAAAAATCAAAACCTACAGGGTACTTCCCGTGATCTTGGAATCTTGAAATTTGGCACAAAGCAACTCCTTAGAGCACAGATAAAGGAAAAATTGCGAAAATTGTAAATTTTTAGTTACATCATGTAAAAAATATTTTTATTAATTTCATACTTACTACCTTATTTCTCATGAACGCGTGCAGTTATTAAACTGAAATTCATATCAAATTCTAAGGTCTATAATACCTTTAAACTGTAATAAAATCAAACCTCTATCTCAACGCATTCAAAAGAAACAGCAATTTTAGCCGTATTTTTTAACTCGCGACTACTCTCTAGGGAATCAAAACCTACAGGTTACTTGCCGTTAACTCAGAATCTTGAAATTTGGTACGCAGCAACGTTTTAAATCACAGGCACAGGAAAAATTGCGAAAACTGTAAATTTTTAGTTACATCATATAAAAAAAAAATTTAATCATTTCATACTTACTACCTTATTTCTCATGAACGCGTACAGATATTAAATTGAAATTCATACTAAATACTCAGATTTATAATACCTTTAAGCTGTAAAAAAATCAAACATCTATGTCAACGCAATCAAAAGAAACAGCAATTTTAGCCGCATATTTTCAAACTCACAAGTACTCGCAAGGGAATCAAAACCTACAGTATATAATATTATACCCACGTTTCCTTAGGGTTCCAGAGAAACCCGTAGGTTTGTACGGAACCCTCGGTGCTCGAGTCCTACTCGTACTTGACCGGTTTTATTTGTTAGAAAGTAGGGTTAGTCGAGAGTGTTTTTAGCCATGTTTGGTGGAAATCGGTTCAAGATGGCCGCCGCTACAAAATGGCGGATTACTTTTTCTTCCGCGAACCCCTCAATATGGGTATCAAATGAAAGGGCTTAACTAGTAGAATACAACTCAGTATATAAAATCCCACCAAAAACATTCTGTAAAAAACTAGCCAAGTCTCAATGAAGTTGCTTGTTTATCTCTAAAAAGTAATGAAATCTAGACAAAGTCGTGCCAAGTATAAGGTTCCATACTGCGATTTCTTTATTATTATAGTTAATGTTGTGTGACTTGGCCGTTGAAGGGTACACAAGGGTACAAAACCAGATGCTCCATGACACTTAGATCGCCTAAACATAAGTATTATTGAAATACGCAGCTTTATCAAGCCTACAATTGACTGGTTATCCAATCAACGTTTTCCAAGTGGAAATTTTCTATCGTGAATGGGTAGCGGACAGATTGGTGCAATAGTGTCATGGAGCACCTGGTATAATACCC
The DNA here is from genome assembly GCA_947507615.1 of Hemithea aestivaria. Taxonomy (NCBI): domain Eukaryota; kingdom Metazoa; phylum Arthropoda; class Insecta; order Lepidoptera; family Geometridae; genus Hemithea; species Hemithea aestivaria. The sequence continues at coordinate 1,589,646 of OX382353.1, read as the reverse complement.
TTGTGTACCCTTCAACGGCCAAGTCACACAACATTAACTATAATAATAAAGAAATCGCAGTATGGAACCTTATACTTGGCACGACTTTGTCTAGATTTCATTACTTTTTAGAGATAAACAAGCAACTTCATTGAGACTTGGCTAGTTTTTTACAGAATGTTTTTGGTGGGATTTCACTTATTTTTGTAGAAACGCTATATTATAAGGTTATCAGAAATACAAACCGTAAGCGCGTTTTAAAATACAGTCAGCGCCATCTAGATACGTGTGCGTTCACTCTTAGTCCAATGCATCATAATATTATACCGGGAAGTGGGCCTAATTAAACTTGCAAGATTTAATTACAGACAGACAGACCGACAGGTGAAAGTAAATAAAAGCTTGTAGTAAAGGCGGTATGTCGATCTCTTCTAATAGTTTGGTTGGGCTCTTATTTTAGTTGGCCACGCTAGATATCGCCTGATCATAACTGACGATTTACGACACATATACACACTCACATATACATATACTATGCCTTAAATATATTTTGAATTAATAAGTTGGATATTACACAATTTTAACCATTGACTGCAAATGTAACTTTGTAATCCTATACATTTATATGAGATTACAAAGTTATTTATGCAGATGAATTATCTCGAAAACGAGACCGAAATTGCATGTTTTTTTAGTTTTCCTATGGCTTATACAATAAATTCTAAGTATGTACCAAATTTCAGCTCTCTGAGTTTATGGGAAGTACTAGTTCTATTTTGATGATCATGAGTGAGTGAGTGTCGAAAATGCGAAACTTTGCTTTCGCTTAACTTCGGAACTTAATGACCTACAGACTTGAAATTTTGGATTTTAAGTATGTAATTACAGCTTACTGGATGATGAAAATTTCTGTGTTCTGGTCTTATCCAGAGGTTCTCAAATAGGGGCCTGAAAATGCGACGAAATGGTTCCTGTAAAGATGGTACGGCAGTGCTTGCTTCGCGCTCGACTTGGCGGGGGCACTACCGTGCCCCCAGATTTCAAATCCAAGATGGCCGCCACCACAAAATGAGGAATTACGTATTGCGTTGGGGGTTTTTTAAATTTTTAATTTAATTCACTTGTTAGAGGCTATTATTTACTTTCACCTGTCTGTTGTCTGTCTAGAATCAAATCTTGGAAGTTAATTTTGATCCACTTTCCAATTTCTGATTGAGCTGAAATTTGGCATGCACGTATAAATCGGAAGACAATGCAATATTATTATGACATCTAGCTGATCTAATGATGGAACTGGAAGGTGGCCATAGGAACTTCGTTATTAAACGCAACTCCATCGAGTTTGGGCTCATTTGATTCGTCTTGACGAGTACTTTGGTGCTGGATGGTAATAATGAAGGCTTGTTTTAACACATTCGGTGCCACCGACTCGCGAACAAAATGAACGTGAACTCGCATGGCGAGTCGGTGGCACCGAATGTGTTAAAAAAATATATTTGTTAAGAATTTTTTTTCATTTACACTTGTTTATTATTTAAATTACCTACTTAATATATTTAAATTTTTTGCTTGCTTGTCAACATAATAATATCTACCTATTTCAGTCTTAAAATCTAGTTAGTTAAGATCTTTGAAGCCAAAAATGTAATTCTACTGCATTATCATCGATTTCTCCTTTTACAGCAGCGTAAGTCAAAATTATCTGAGATTAAGGCGAGGCGCTAAATTCTAATTAGCTCTCCCCCTTAAGGGTTATCTGACTTTCGGCAGGAAAATTTGAATATTTTACAGGTTTTTACAAGCTTTTATTTACTTTAACTTGTCTGTTGTCTGTCTGTCTGTAATCAAATCTTGCAAGTTAAATTTGGCCCACTTCCCGGTGTCCGATTGATCTGAAAATTTGCATGCATATATTATAAATCGGCTGACAATGCAATATTATTATGACATGGAGCTGATCTGATGATGGAGCTGGAAGGTGGCTATAGGAACTCCGTAATTAAACGATATAACCCCATCGAGTTTGGGCTCATTTGATTCGTCTTGACGAGTAATTTATGGTGCTAGATGGTAATAATAATAAAAGCTTGATTTAATTTTTTTTTTAATTTCACTTGTGTACTGACTGTAAAAACGGAGGTTCAGAATTCGTCGAATATTGCATGTTCTATTTATTAATTTAGATTTATTTTGTACCGTCAAAGAATAGAAACTATTACAACGAATAAATCAATAAATAATTTATTATTTTTAAAGTTTCTTAGCAACTCATCCCTCATTTTAAAATACCTATTCAAAGATACCTCACATGATGGGATCAGGCAGAAAGAAAATTTCATCCACATCTTACATGTTCGGGAGGTACCCTAAATAAATTAATTTTAAATTATTTTTGTACCATTCTCTTACCCTTACTATTGCACTTATCTGTGCAAAATTACAGTTTTTATACCAAAAAATTCAAAAATAATTAGTTAGATAATATATGTATGTACTCTAGGTTAACAATCGGCGGTTTTATCGCACTAGGCAATTTCTAACAGATAACCTGAAAATGGAAAAAAAAGATCAAAATATATTAAAAATAAAAGAAAACGACAAGAAAAGATAGTTTAAATTATATATTTACCCTGGAATAACAAAGGCAACTTTTCAGCGTATAAAACCGCTGGGCACTGTTAGTCTATAAAAACCAAGGGATCTTACGTCTTAAGACAAAGTCCGAAATAAAACAATGGTGGTTTTTAATCCCATGAATAATTCAAATCATGAATATTCAAAATCTTCATTATGATAATTCAGAGAAAAATACGCGGAGAATCTTCGGCCACGAATGAAACAAAGGAAATTTTAAACAAGAACTGACGTGATGTTCGGTGAAGCTAGGGAGTGGTTTATCCCGCCTTTTAGGTTTAGTCTGCTACTATCTACGGCTGCATCATCACTTAACATCATATGAGGTCAAAGGCTAACCTAGCCTACTAATCACACTAATATATAATAACAATGTATGGATGGGTGGACTGACTGAGCTGAAATTTGGTATAGAGATAGATTAGACCTGAAATGAATTGAAGTGAAATAAAGTTTATTCATGCACAAACATCTCACAACACAAAAACAACATAATATTACAAGACATAAATAAAAATATTTATACATGAAACGGTCGCAACTTACATCGGAATAATTTATAGCCTATTGTATACAGTACAGCGGGTAAAACCGCTGGGCGCACCTAGTTATAAACGCGAAACTTTATAAGAATGTAATTGGATGTATGTGGCTCATTCTCATGGAATCGATTCTCATCGTCACCTTCATGGCAATTCTTATTTATTGCTTATTTGTAATGTTTGTGTATTATGTTTTATAGAGCTGGATAGCACGAGTAAACATTTATATAAATTATTTAAATCGGACGTTTCATTTCGAAGAAAAACAGTTTTGAAAATTTCGGCGCCACGAAAGTGATTCGGTCATTATTTTTTCTCAACTTTTTCAAGTAAAACCCTTTTGAAAGACTAAATCTACCAAAAATGTACGATAAAACGACATTCTACGTAACAACAAACCTCACTACAGAAGAAAATATGCGTAATTTGAGATATTACTTTACATTTCACTTTACTTTTTTATGAGTCAGAAATTTGGTATGTATGTATTAAAACCCTAACATAACAGATAAAGTACTTTTTAGTTGATAAAAAGGCCCTTTCAAAAGAAAACAATACAAAAAAATCACTTTCGTGGCCTAAAAATCACCTTCGTGGTAAAAACGCCATGAAGGTGATGCCACGCTGGTGACGAAAATATCCCTTTTTGGTGAAATTCTAGAAAGTTTAGGTATAATGTATAAAATAAAATACTACATCTTTATCTCGCACATTTTGGCGTTTCGAAAAGCTAGCTTTGATTTAAATAACTAAAATACAATGCATAAAAATGTTGTCCATGCAAGTGATCGGTACACCCATGAACAAATTGAAACTTGGCAATTATATTTTTTCCCACGGCTCGATAAGTCCTAGATCCTACTTCTACGATTGCAATACCTACATGGCCATCATTGAAATGAATCGATCTCTGTATTGGATTGTTGATGTTGTGTTTAACAGCAGCCGTTAAACTACGCAAATTTAAAACACCTAAAATCGTGTGACCGCCGCATTATGTCATAATGAAAGGCTTTTTTTAGACTGTATACCGTAAAGTGTATTTGTTTGCGAAAATTTTGGTATATATCTGTATATAACACAGATACACCGAAATTTGTTAAAGTAGTGCCCAAATGTTTCACTGCAACGGAAAGTGTGACACCATGAGAATACGAAAAATGGCCCCGTTTTTGACCTTTCATGTTAAATTGTAATAATATTTTTTGCGTCTATTATGACAATCTTTATTTATTTTGTAGCTTAATATATGTTTTATCCACCTTTCCAAAATTTATGTCTCTTTCTTTAACCGTTTAGTAAATATAACCGTGTGACCATCAAATTTGGCCTAAAATGAGAATGAGCCATGTATGTTTGTTACTCTTTTAGGCCTAAATAAGTGAACCGATTGAGCTGAAATTTGGTATGGAGATAGCTTACACCCTGGAATAACACCACCACTACACCACCACTAGACGCAGCTCATGCATAATATAGTAGAGAAACACTGATCATTTCCTATAAGGCGCTACGAAGTGCACAAGTTTTCAATAAATCTAGAACACAAAGGTTGCTCCTAAAACACTAGAGCTAATGCAATTTTTGGCCGCGACCACCGCTCTAATGGCGTCTGAAAGCCTATCCAGACAAATTAATTTCTAGATGTTACGCGTTTGAGCTGCGATGTCGTTTTACTACCCATTTAAATCTAGGGTTTATACTCCTGATCAGCCTCATAATACAGGTGAAAGTAAATGAAAGCTTGTATAATTATAATTGGGGTTTATTCTTCAACAGAACAGGTTTTCCTACTTACACTGTCAGAGTCAAATCACAATTTATAGGTTGTGTGGCGAACCTACATATTTATATGTTGCAGTTTCAGGTCACCGAGATTACTACAAGGCCTGTAACATGACCTAATGACTGCCTCCTACATATCTTATAGGAAACAGCCGGGACCCACAGTTTTACGTGCCGCGCCGAAACACGGTAGCGTCCAGGCGAAAATCTTTGCCACTGGGCCACGGACGCTACAATAACTTGTAATAATAATAAGGTTCTAATTCGAATGCGCGATTGCGGCCCGATCGAGCCGCTTTAAGGTAATAATAATAATAATAATGCGACCCCACGGACCCGAGCACCGCAGGGCAGCTTATGGCGAGCTGTTGGGAAGTAGCGACCCCACGGACCCGAGTGCTCCCGGGGGAGGATCCTGTTCCTCATCTCCGGCCTTCACCGGCCGGCCGGAGTGAACACTGACGAGGAACACTCCCCCACCTCTGTGCTTGCCTTCATTGGCCGGCCAGAGTGGAGTCGCAAGAGCTTTTCGCTCGGAGGGAGGATGTGAAGCATAAGTGGCGAGTTGGCCTACGTGTTTAAAGTCCAGGGACACCTCTCCCCCTCCAGCCACTTAAACCAACGTTGCCCTTCTCGTCGGCTATGTAATGCCGGCCTTTATGGGGGCCCGTTTAGTGAGTGGCGAGTCATCACCTGTCTATATATTTCCTAATGGGACGGAAGTGGCAGGTGCCGTAGTCCTAGCAATAGCATCATTAACCATCCATTTAGAATGCACATCCATAACCTAGTTCAAGTAGTTTCCATTAATTAGCAATAGTCCTGTCACTTGGCGGAGACTGTCTTTGAGCCCATTTTCTATGGATGGACTCACAGACAGACTCCAATAAGTGTCACCCATTACATTTATATTAAAAGCTCAAAAGGGCCTCTGCGCGTTGGACTTTTTTGTCTCCGTGTACGCCTATAAAAAGGCCCGGGCTTAGCCCGTGTTTAAGAGCGACATAATAATAATAATAATAAATCATTTATTTCAGGCAATAGTACACTGCCACAGACGCAGTGTACCAGAGGCCCATATCATAATATACCTTACAGACTAACATACATAAAAATTTTATAAACTTATAAACTAGGTCACACGTAGCGCCGGCGACGTGTTAAGCCGGCCGGCCGTGCCGGCCGTTTAAGGTAATGGATGGAAGGAAAAAGATAAAAAAATATTGGACCAACTACGACAGCACAAGTCTTCCTTTTTTATCCACAATCCCCACTCTTTGCATCCAGTCTATGAAGCCGCGATTGTGCTGCAATTCTGCTTTTTTCCCTCCAACGCATTCTGCTAGAGGTCTTTTGCGCCACACTGAAAAAGCAAATGTGACCTTAAACGCTACTCTAAATGTTGCTCGTATATTTGACCCAAAGTTTATGTATTGCCATACAAGGAAGCAATGCTGCCAGAATGTTCGTCCACTGGTGGACAAAGGCCTCCCCCATGGCACGCCACTCGACTCGGTCCTCCGTCTTTCTTCTCCACACACCCCCAGCGACCCTCCGGATATCATCGCCCCATCTTGCCCATGGGCGCCATTACGTTTAACGAGATGTGGTCTCCACTCGAGAATTCGTCTACCCCAACGGTTATGGGTTCTATGGCAAATGTACAATGCCTTCCTACCGAAGCACAGTAATGCTTGCGCATTACTGCTCAGGCGGTAGAATAACTGGCACTGTTGGGGTACTTACCTAGACAACCTCCTGCAAAGGAAGTCTAATAGTCTACCCCCGGTTGAAGATTGAAATTCTATGTTAAAAGTTACTCTAGACTATAGTATTTTTTTTCGTTTACTTCCCGCTGTCCCCGTGCCGAATCTACGTTATGGGGACAACGGGAAAGAAATTTAATCACGTCCCGCTGTCCCCATGACGGGGACATGGCGTACGGGGACAACGGGAATACACGATAAATATACACATACTGATCCCATAGCTGCATGAGTTGAGATCCAGTTGACAATGGTTCAGGAACACCCTGCGCTCCCCTTTCACAGACACGGCACACTCCGGCGCATAGTGATCAGGACAGGCGGTCGGACAAGGATGCGAACAGTAGCTACCATCCATATCCAGGGTCATTGATCTGGAAGAGGAATTTTAAGTATTTAACGGGGTTCACATTGGAAAACATTCTAACCTTAAGGGTAAACAGGGTCCCCTAAACAGGGATGATTGATTGTTCACTCGCTATCAACAACAACCAACAAACCTTAAAAAAAAATTGCAAAAAATTAATCCGCCGAAAAACTGAAAAGCAAAAAATAAATAAACTAATGTAGGTAAGGTGTAATGTAGGGGGTGTGTAGGTATACCTAAGCTAGTGAAAGGCCCATCCTCAACTAAGTTTTGCTCGGTCGTCAGAGAAGCAATGGATAAAAATAATAATATTATTTTTACTACGAAAATTATTGCCCGTCTGCACCTTGCCCCCTCAGGACTAAATCCTGGATCCGCCATTGACCACGGAGCGACTCTGAGAGAGAGAGAGAGTATACCTAAGTATTTTGAGTCGAGAACGCTCGGCATTTTCTTAATTGCCTGTCTCGCCGACTGCTATTCGGTTTTTCGGCGGTTTAATTTTTTTCTCAAAAGTTTTATTGTTTAACTTCACGCCAGATGAAGCACCAGCTTTCTTTTATTCTCTCCTCTAGAACATTCTTACCTTCTAGAAGATCCACTGCGTCTTGTATTGTCAACCTGAACAGGCTTCACTTTAAACGTGTCCAAGGGTCTGGGATCAGGCTTCGCTATATGATGGACCCCTACATGGGGGCAGTATTCTAGATCCACTTCTTTAAACCCTGAAAAAAGATAGCATACAGAGGAAACCTAGTAGAGAAATTACCGGAAATCTGTAAACTTAGTTATTAACATGTTAAATTTAAAATACTTTTAAAAACAAGCTTTTATTATTTTTACCATCTAGCACCAAAGTACTCGTAAAGAGGAATAAAATGATCCCAAATTCGATGGGGTTGCGTTTTTTAATTACGGATTTCCTATGGCCACCTTCCAGCTCCATCATGAGATCAGCTCCATTTCATAATAATATTGCATTGTCATCTGATTTATACATGCATGCAAAATTTTGACTCAATCGGAAGTCGGGAAGTGTATCATATTTAACTTCTCAATCAGAAACCGATGGAAGTGAAGCAAATTAAAATTGCAAGATTTGATTACAGACAGAAAGACAACAGACAGGTGAAAGTAAATAAAAGCTTTTAAAAATATACTCACGATTTTCAGCATTTCTAAAGTTACAGTTAACCTTTCTAAAATAACACTCATTCAAAAACAGTCGATATCGCCACTTCTCATTCTCAATCTTCGCCCCACAGACTGATTGTACTTGATTATCGCAGTCCAAGTTATTGCAGTTTAAAGAAGTCTCAGGTTTTACGTAAGGAGCGTCAACGTACTTCTCTTTGTTGCTTGGTCTTTCTTTCTCTGTTTCCTCGTTCTCATGGTTCTTTCCGGCTATGAAGAATGTGTCGCCGGTGCTTTCTGAAATTGTTTTAAGCTATTGCATAGCTTCTATCGCGGGCCTTGAGCGTGGGGACCGAATCCAGAAATTCCGTACGAAAAAAACCTAACACCCCCCCCCCCCCCCCCACTCCGACCTGTTAATTTAATAAAAGAAAAAAATATGTTTTTTTTCGGTCACCACGCTCAAATTCTTAATATTGAAAAAAAAAGGAAAAAAATACTGCATTAATAAAATAAATAAATAATTATAATTGCATAAGTTGATAAAAAATGCTATGCAATAGCTTAACCGCGGCAGTCTCCGAGTGCCACACGTCTTTTTTTACACGCTTTTAATAATTATAATAATTGGGTTACCTACAACACTTGTAGAGTCAAATCTTTCCACGAAATGCTGTTCAGAATGAGGCTGACTGACTGATGGTGATTTTAATATTGTGATTTGAATATTTTGTACTATGGTGAATAACTGAAATAAATGAATTGAATTGAATTGACTACAATAAACGATTGTAGAGCCTGCGATGATGTCAGAGAGACAATGGAACTTTTTGTGTGAATGCGATGTTTTAGTTACGAAACCTTGGGATTGCATATCCCAAACCGGAGGAGTATAAGTTTCTACATCTAAGTGGGACCACCGCCACCACTTTTTCCAAGAATAGGAAACGGTAAGGTAGGGGAAAACACAATAGATCCTAATGGGTCAACGTGTTGCAGGTTTATTTGCCAGCCCCCGTTAAAAGATAGATAGAGTCAAAGCAAAACCATAATAAAATATTGTGTGGCTAACCTCAAATAATAAGTTGCAGTTTCAGGTCGCCGATAAATTACTACGGGCATTGCCGCAACATGATCTAACGACTGCCTCCCACATATCATATAGGAAACAGCCGGGACCCACAGTTTTACGTGCCGCGCCGAAACACGGTAGCGTCCAGGCAAAATTTTTAATTAGTTTTTTTTCACTCGTACCTGTTGTAGATTTAGGTTTTTTTATAACGTCATCCATAGTTTTGTAGCTCCCCATGATATGACGAATATCTGCTGCGTCATTTTGCAGATATTCTTCATTGTTTCCATTCATACGATCGTTTGGTACGAAAACAACGTCGTCTTGTGCTGCCTGGAAATTGTATTAATCTTTTAACAAGTGAGATTTAAAAAAAATAATAAGCTTTTATTTTTATTACCGCCCAGCACCAAAGTACTCGTCAAGACGAATCAAATGAGCCCAAACTCTATGGGGTCGTCTAATTACGAAGTTTCTACGTCCACCTTCCAGCTCTCTCATGAAATCAGTTCCATGTCATAATTATATTGCATTGTCATCCGATTAACACAATTAACACATTTTAGCTCAATCGGAGAGCGAGAAGAGGGTCAAACATAAAATTGCAAGATTTGATTAGAGACAGACAGACACACAACGGACAGGAGAAAGCAAAAAATAACTTGTAAAGAGGATTAAACATTACCCATTTGATTATATAAAATCACTTACCCCTTCTTCATTACTCTCAGGAACCGGCAAAACAGTGGTTTTTCCTTCACCTTTCGAAACCAAATACTCATCTGAAGAACTGGGCACCATTTTAGAACTGAACTTTTTTAATGGGACGCTTGATTCCGAATTTGGTTCTCTTGGTTCTGGGATCACTGGTTTCAGGATCGTTGGTTCCGGGCTCTCTGGTTTCGGGATCATTGGTACCGGGATAGCTGGTTCCATTTTTGGTTCTGCTTCGGCGTGGTTTGAGTAGGTTACAATGACGTCAGAGTGGTTTCTGGGTGCTTGTCCTTTGGTTGTGATTATTAAAACTGGTATGATGAGCATACGTGTTGGTATTAGGAGTTTATGCCACATTTTGGAACTGGAAATGTGAAGTTTTTATATAAACGGGTTTATTTAGCTTGACCTTTTTGTTTGTTGGGCTACTAGTAATTAGAATTTAATCCTCATACTGTTACACAGGTAGGTACATGTTAAATTTTAAAAATCAAAATTTATTTTTAAAATATAGGTGAATATTTTTTATATTATGTAATATTAACTCAAATAGGAGCACTTATGCAAGTCAATTTTGCAACGAAATGGTTTCTATTTAAGACTACAAAGGTGACGTAAAATACGTCAGTACACCATAGAACAATGGTTAATTATGTAAACAATTTTAGTAAGTCGCTAGCAACAATACACCTATAATATTATAGGCTAAGATTGCATTATCCGTCCGTTCGTGACTCGGTAATTAAAAGACACAAACAACCCCATCGAGTTTGGGCTCATTTGATTCATCTTGACGAGGACTTTGGTGCTAGATGGTAATAATTAAAGCTTGTTTTTAAAAGTGTTTTTTAAAATTTTATTTGTATAATATAATACCTAATTGTTTAGAATTATAATATCAAACTATAGGAAATTTTATACTTGCTCACAATTTCATGAAAAATTTGATACAGCGCCATCTATCCAAATCCTGCCGTACTACTAAGACAATGGCGTAATAATCGGTCGGAAAACGCTCGGCGCTTTTCGCGGGAAATGAGTTTTCAGTTTTCCGTGGCACTGTTTTAAAGTTGCGCGCATAGATGGCGCTAGTTTTTCGAAAATAAATGATCAAAAATCTATGCATGAATCGCATGAATTCGCAAATAGAAATATTTATATACGAGTACCTCTAATTAAAACGTTATTGGTCAGTAATAAATTAATAAACAATTAACAATATATTAGATTATATTATGTATCGATTTTTTGGTTTATGAATATAGTAAAACAAATACTGGGATCATTTATTAGCATTTATACTTATAAGTTTTTGGGTGGAGAATTCAGTCAGTGATTGATTATGGGCAGCGTTATCTCTTAACATCAGGAGAGCGTCTTGCTTGTCTTCTTACTTCTTCACATAAAAACGAGTCCCTAGCTTATATTTTATCTAAGCATAAAAATTAATTACAAACATAACGAATTGATAACCTCCCTTTTTAAATCAGTTAATAATATAAGATAAAGAAATAGGAAACCGTAATATCTGAACAAAACAATAGATATTAAAGCCGGACCATTTTCATGTTATCCCATTAACTTATTGTAAGAAATACTTTTTGTTCTCGACAAAAATTAACAAAATATAATGAAGTTGTCAAAACAGGATGTATACAAAAGGTTCTACTTCTCGTAAGATGCTATAATATGTTTTACAAACGATTATTTAGTTCACAGACTATTTACTTAGTACCAGACCCCTTTTGTTCATCAAAGGAAAAATGCGTTACGCATCATCACCCCACACCGGGGGGCGCGGGGTGGTATGTGGGACTCCCCCGTCGAAGATGGGCGCGGCGGGGATACCCACTAAAAACTTGGGGGTGTTCCTGCGGGACGCCATAATGCCGGGGCAGCGAGTACGCCGAAGCACTCATCCGCGGCCCCGACGGCGTTTGGTTCTCACTGACAGGAGGACCCCTTCGCGGTGGGGTGAAGAGGAGTTACCCCCCACCTTATAAAGCTTTAAGATTTTTCCGCACGCACCACCTCGTGGGTCTGTTCTTGTGGCGACGAGTGCCCCCGTACTTGCCACCTAGACCCAGGGAATTGTATATTATATCCTCATATATCCTAAATGTGTAGAACAGATCTAAAGGATATAAAAGCGGTGCGGTGCTGTAACGGTAGGTTAACAAGTAGCGTTGGCCGCGGATGATGAGCGAGCGACCGACCATCGATGATAATATTATGTCATTCTATATTTTATCCTAATATATCCTACGCGTGTAGAACAGGGTTAAAGGATATAAAAGCGGTGCTGTGTTGGTAGGTTAACAAGTAGCCGAGAGCGAGCGACCATCGATGATATTATGCTATTACATTCCATATTATATCCTAATATATCCTACGCGTGTAGAACAGAGCTAAAGGATATAAAAGCGGTGCTGTGTTGGTAGGTTAACAAGTAGCCGAGAGCGAGCGATCATCGATGATATTATGATATATGTACATTCTATATTATATCCTCATATTTTATCCTACGCATGTAGAACAGGGTTAAAGGATATAAAAGCGGTGCTGTGTTGGTAGGTTTACAAGTAGCCGAGAGCGAGCGACCATCGATGATATTATGTCATTCTATATTTTATCCTAATATATCCTACGCGTGTAGAACAGGGTTAAAGGATATAAAAGCGGTGCTGTGTTGGTAGGTTAACAAGTAGCCGAGAGCGAGCGACCATCGATGATATTATGTCATTCTATATTTTATCCTAATATATCCTACGCGTGTAGAACAGGGTTAAAGGATATAAAAGCGGTGCTGTGTTGGTAGGTTTACAAGTAGCCGAGAGCGAGCGACCATCGATGATATTATGTCATTCTATATTTTATCCTAATATATCCTACGCGTGTAGAACAGGGATAAAGGATATAAAAGCGGTGCTGTGTTGGTAGGTTAACAAGTAGCCGAGAGCGAACACGGCCCTAATTAAACTACGACCTTACTGAAACCGTAGCGGCCGGGGCGCGGCCACATTGTCATACGATATCAAATGGCTATTTTAAAATAACAAGTACCTCAAACCGCTGCAACTTTGCCTACTATTTTTTTTATCCAGATAGAAAAATGCGTTATGCATCATCACACCACACCGGGCATATACACTACTACAATAAAAATTTAAAGCTAAAATTAAACCACTGGAAAAATGGAAAAGCAAACTCGCAGGTCTATGTGGAATCAACTTTAGCATATGAATCAAAAGATGCTTTTCCATCGGAGATGTGTTGTGCAGCTATGCTACGAAGATGTGAAAGCTGCGCTACGAAACTATGTGACCGTTTCCACCAATGCTAAGCTGTGTAGCTGTCCGAGGAAGACGCGTAGCTATGCGATGTCGCCATAGTAACGGCGGTGGCGACGGCAGAACATAGCACGCATCCATGGCACACATCCGTAGCACGCATCCGTAGCACGCATCCGTAGCGCGCATCCGTAGCACGCATTCGTAGCACGCATACATAGCACGCATCCGTAGCACGCATCCGAGGCACGCATCCGTAGCGCGCATCCGTAGCACGCATCCGTAGCACGCATCCGTAGCGCGCATCCGTAGCACGCATCCGTAGCACGCATCCGAGGCACGCATCCATAGCGCGCATCCGTAGCACGCATCCGTAGCACGCATCCGTAGCGCGAATCCGTAGCACGCATCCGTAGCGCGCATCCGCAGCACGCATCCGTAGCACGCATCCGTAGCACGCATCCGTAGCGCGCATCCGTAGCACGCATCCGTAGCACGCATCCGTAACGCGCATCCGTAGCACACCATCCGTACTGCGCATCCATAGCACACATCTATAGCACGCATCCGTAGCACGCATCCGTAGCACGCATCCGTAGCACGCATCCGTAGCACGCATCCGTAGCGCGCATCAGTAGCACGCATCCGTAGCACGCATACGTAGCACGCATCCGTAGCACGCATCCGAGGCACGCATCCATAGCGCGCATCCGTAGCACGCATCCGTAGCACGCATCCGTAGCGCGCATCCGTAGCACGCATCCGTAGCGCGCATCCGCAGCACGCATCCGTAGCACGCATCCGTAGCACGCATCCGTAGCACGCATCCGTAACGCGCATCCGTAGCACACCATCCGTACTGCGCATCCATAGCACACATCCATAGCACACATCTATAGCACGCATCCGTAGCACGCATCCGAATCTCACATCCTACCTTCAAAAAACATAGCTTAGCTGAAACCGTTTTCACTAGTGCTAAGTTATGTGCACCAATGAATATGATTGGTGGATTTCAAACGCTTCCATAGCATATTGTAGTACTCGTATAGCACATCTCTGGTCGAAAGGCACCTAAGATAACATAAAATAAGACAATACTTTATTGTACACCACAGAATGTTACAGAAAATACACAGGTACATAATTTAAATTAAAAATTAAATGTACAAGCGGCGGTCTTATCGCTAAACAGCAATTTCTTCCAGACAACCAATGGATGGAGAGGATTAATTTACACAATAAAAGACGGTGGCGCACTATTAAGCAGTCATCAACAACATAATAGGGTGCCGTTGAAAAATAATGTAAATAGACTTTCACGACATTTTACAGTGCCTTCCAGCCGTGCTACAATGTAAACGCGCCCGCCCTAAGGGCAACACGGCTTATCATATTAGTTGTATTATAAGAAATCCCTTTGTGACGTCACTCCATTAATATCGCATTAAAATGTTTTAATGGCCATCAGCAAATCTATTATGTTGTTTAATTACGGGGAAACTCCATTTTCTTGGTGTTTTATGGAATAACTAAGCGCCCAGCGGTTTTACCCGCTGTTCTATAGCCTATGTGTTATTCCATAGTTTAAGCTATCTTTATACCAATTTTCAGCTCAATCTGTCCACTCGTTTAGGCGTGAAAGAGTAACAAACATACATCCAGACATCCAGACATTCTTACAAACTTTTACGTTTCGGTTCTGGTTCACTTCCCGGTTTCCAATTGAGATGAAATGTTGCATAAATCGGATGCAGTGCAATATTATTATGACATCGAGCTGATCTGATGATGGAGCTGGAAGGTGGCCAAAGGAACTCCGTAATTAAACGACGCCTCATAGAGTTTTGGCTCATTTGATACATCTTGACGAGTACTTTATGATGATAGATGGTAATTATAATAAAAGCTTGTTTTTAAAAAGTTTTTTTTTAAATTTCACTTGTTAATTAGTTAGTACCTATATTCTTATGTATTCCCTTTTATTTTCAGACGTCATCGCAGCCAGCACCAACACCGGTCGCCATCAAAGGTAAGTAAGAGATGCTAATAAGTCCAAATTAAAATCAAAGTAGATCGACATTTTAATAAAACTAGATGCGCCTAGCGGTTTTTCCCGCAGTACTTATGTAGCATATGTGTTATTATCTATCTATCCCTATGCAAAATTTCAGCTCAATCGGTCCACCGGTTTAGGCGTGAATGAGTAACAGACATACACACTCACACACTCATCAACTTCGCATATATCTTACTAATATAATTAATCAACGCGAAAGTTTATAAGAATGGATGTCTGGATGTTTGTTACTCTTTCACGCCTCAACGGGTGGACCGATTGAGCTGAAATTTGGGATAGAAATAGGTTAGACCCTGGAATAAAGCATGCCAAATTTTAGCTCAATCAGAAATCTGCAAGTGGATCAAATTAAACTTCCATGATTTGATTACAGACAGACAACGGACAAGTGAAAGTAAATAAAAGCTTGTAATAAATGCATTGAAATTGAGTTATAAAAATTCTTAATATAAAGAAATATTATGAAAACCACTAAATATTTACTTCCACTCAGGAGAGCAAAGGGTTCCGGATGCTAGTATTAAAAATAATAAATGTTCAATCGTCCGTAAGCGCGTTTTCTCTCGGAAAATCCTTTGAAAAAACTAACAAAATATAGGGGCTTACGCTCCTCTGATTATACCCCCGACTGAAAAGAGGGTGCTGTTTGGGTTGTGAATTAAAGCGCACGTTTTGTCCCCGCTTGTTTAATTTTAAGATTAAAAATCATTAATTGAATTAACGTTTCTTATTATCTTCTACTCTTCTAAATATATAAAATTGAATAAACTTAAATTTTTTAAAAAGCGCTAAAAACATTATGTGTTTCGCCATTTTTTGGTAGCGGCCATCTTGGATTTGAAATTTATCATAGTGTAGTATTTATAAGTCAAACCCTTTCATTTAATACCGATATTGAGGGAACTGTGACATTATAAGTTATCCGCCATTTTGTAGTGGGGTCCATCTTGGACCGATTTCCACCAAACATAGCTTAGAACACTCCCGACCACCTCACCTTTGAAACAAAAAAAAATTACGTAGGTATATCAAAATTTGTTCATCCGTTCGGGAGCTACGATGTCACAGACATACACACATACAGACAGACACGACAAACTTATAACACCCGTCGTTTTGGCGTCGGGGGTTAATGTAGAGTATCACACATTAATCCTTTTAATTAAACTTTCAAAATAACCAAAGAATTAGGAAAAACTTTTACTACCGAAACTTGAGCTAACGATTAGAAATATTCAGCGCTTGCATACTCAAGCTTAACAATAACTATAATCTGCTTAACATACGAAAATCACCTTTAATGGCTTTAACACAAGTATCAAAATCATCCATCCCCATTCATTCATAAAACATTAAGCGGTGGTATGCTAAAAGATGTTAAGTGGGCGTTATGTTAAGCGAAAGTAAGTCTTATCAGAGAAGAAAGAAGGTAGAATATTCCAGGTTTATTTTAACAGTGCCAGCGCTAAGTGATGTACCAAAGAGATAGTTAACGTGAAGTTCACCTGCACCTAAAGTAGGGATGGGGTAAAGTTCTTATCGATGGAATTTTATCGAAAATTTTCCTTGATATTTTTGTCGATGAATTTTTATAGCACTTTTTTATCGCTATTGGTGACAAGACGAGCAAATCAATTGCCCGACGATAATAATTATTGTCCTTATCAGAAACCGCGCTCCAGTGATTTTAAATTCAAAATTTCACTATGCCACTCATCCTGAGACATTAATTATTGAATATCTTCATGACCTATTGGGCCTATTGGCTATCATACAACAAGTAAAACACTTAAATCTATTGACAAAATTGCGTACATCACTTGCTTAAACCTCCTGATTAAACTCCGTTAATATGAGTAAAATAACAGACCAGCAATGTACATTGAAGTTGTCATCAATCGTAGTGGGTGAGAATTAGCCTATAGACTATAGACCCTCAGTAATGGCTCTGGTAACATTGCCTGAATACAGTAAAGCCTGCGGCCTGCAAATTGCTTAGCAAATGAATAATTGGCAAATGGTGTGGCTCATCCCTAGGCAACCTCTGCAATAGAAGCCTACCAAACAATTTGAAAGCCTTCCTCTGATATTACAGACTTTATTAGATCGTTTTTGCCGGCACCTACCGGCAATAAACAACAATTAACTCTAACACGGATGTGTTGATTTAATATTTCAGAAACGAACAAAATCTTACTACTTTCTTTGTTTTATTTATTTTCTTGGAATCATTGAGAAATGCACAATGTACAATACACAACTATTAAGCACAATTTATTTAGCACCTCTTCGCACAAACGTACCACTTGATTATTTTTCGCAAAAAGGACATTCAACAATTCATATCACTCCCGTAGGTAATATACTAGGATTTTGTGATTCAAAAGTTTTATGATTTTTTAAGCTATTGCATAGCTTCTATCGCGGGCCTTGAGCGTGGGGACCGAATCCAGAAATTCCGTAACGAAAAAACCTAACACCCCCCACTCCGACCGGCACAGCGGTGATACTTTTTTGTTTTTCCATCTATAGATAAAAATGCTATGCAATAGCTTTACCGCGGCAATCTCCGAGTGCCACACGTCTTTTTTTTCATTTTATCGATAAATCGAATAACTATTCTATCGATAGCCGTCCCATCCTTAGTGGTATATCTCGGGTAACGTTTATGCACAAGTGGCGCGAATGTTGGTACAGTTACTGTAACCCCCGACTGTCGAGAGGGGTGTTGTGCGATGTCACACTATTGCTATTAACTGGTAACACTGGTGTTGTAGGCTTAGGCTTTTAGGCTGAAATTTGGTAAATAGGTAGCTTAGATAGAGTAGGTACCGCAACAGTGCCAGTTATTCTACTGCCTGAGCAGTGATGTGCTAACATTACAGAGCTTTGGTAGGAGGGCACTGTAGCTGGTGAAATTACTGGGTTTAAGAGACTTAACATCTAATAACTCTCAAGTAAGAAGCGTTAGCGCAGTGCACCAAGAATTTTACCTTTGTAAAATCCTGGGTAGCACTGTACTAATTATGGGCAGCGTTATCTCTTACCATCAGGAGAGCGTCTTGCTCGTCTTCTTACTTCGTTGACTTTGTATTGAAAAACAAGTGAAATTTTTAAAAGCTTGGCTTTAAAAAAACTTTTTATAACGAAGCTTTTATTATTATCACCGTAAAGTACTCGTGAAGACAAATTTATATATACAAATTTATATAGGTAACGTCGTTTAATTACGGAGTTCCTATGGCCACCTTCCAGCTCCATCATCAGATCAGCTCCATGTCATAATAATATTGCATTGTCATCCGATTTACACACGCATGCAAATTTTCAGCTCAATTGGAAACCGGGAAGTGGGTCAAATGAAACTCGCAAGATTTGATTACAGACAGACAGACAGACAGACAACAGACAGGTGAAAGTAATATAAAGCTTGTAATAAAGCTTGTAATAAAATCTTGTAATAATAGAATTTAATTCGTGCCTACTATATTTATGTTTAAAATGTAAACATACGTAAAGTAATTAGAGCGGCGAAGATTCCCATGATCAGGGGAGCGGTGAGGGGCGGTAATTCCTAAGTAACACATGAATTTTGCAGACCACCGGCCGACCGGGCGTGTGTGTGGGGTGCAAGGGATGAGAATAAAGATAATCTTATACTAATATTATAAACGTGAATGTTTATAAGAATGGATGTCTGGATGTATGTTTGTTACTCTCTTTCACGCCTAAACGGGTGGAGTGATTGGGCTGAAATTTGGTATAGAGATAGCTTATACCCTAGAAAAACACATAGGTTACTACAGTACAGTGGGTAAAACCGCTGGGTGCAGCTAGTAATGTATTATAAACCCACGGCCACCACCGGCCTTTAAATGATTGATGTTTTTGATTTATATATTTATTTCGGGCTTCATCCTCATCTCTTCATTCATCATACGATCTGATCATTCGTGTAAATCGGTGTGAGCTACCTCCTTTACTAGATGTATGCTAATCTCGAGAATGAAGCCCTCGTGTAATTCTTGTAAAACTCACATAAATACAGGTAGACCTACAGACTCACGGCTCACATCAAGTTCGTTTAATCCTCATTATTCTTCAATCGCTGTCGCCTCTACCCTACTCCACATACTAACCCCGTACCCACACAGCGTGCGCGTGTGTGTGTGTGTGTGTGGCGGCAAACACACCTTGATTTCCCAGATGAATAGCCGCGTAACTTTACGCGGTCGGCAGCGTGCGAGAGGGACGCAGCATGTTAATTGATTTTAAAACGGGTTTTAGGGTTATTTGGGTATTTTTAACTGAAGTAAATAATTATAAATTTTAACTGAACAAAATTCTTCGGAATTTTTAATGAAATTATTAAATTTGGAAAATTCTGTTGTACATCCCAGATGGTCCCATTGATTTTATTGAAATCGGTCTAGAGGTTTTTACAAAGTTTTATTTACATTTCATCTGTCCGTTGTCTGTGTGTCTGTCTGTAATCAAATTTTCCAAGTTAAATTTGATCCCCTTCCCGGTTTTCGATTGAGTTTTATTTTTTTTATTGTACCTTTTTTTCTGTGGCTATAAAAAATCGTTTGCGCGATCTAGGAAAATGAAATGTTACTTAAACGCCAACCGGAAAGGTGAAAGTTAGTGTTAGTATGAATGGATTTGTTACTCCTTCACGACCAAACCTTTGAACTGATTAGGGTGAAATTTCTGAAGTAGATAAATAAATAAAAATAGTTTTATTGCCAAAAATAAAATACAATGTCAATGACATTAAGCTAATACAAGATAATGAAGGAAACGTAGCAAAAGAATTGTGGTATTATTAAATTATGCAAAAGCTCAGCTTAGATAGTGACCCTGGAATAATACATACACATATTTATTATTTATTGCACATTACAAAGTATAATCACTTAAAAATAAACATTTTCTTAACCATATTAAGAACAGGATTATACCTCAACTATTTGTACATAATAAAAAGCGATACATTTCGAGCGATATATGTTACTCACTATTGCGTGGTAAAAACCATAAAACACAGCTAGTTTTAAATAAATAAATATTTCAGGATATTTCACACAGCGCAGCGCCACCTAACCCCGTGCAACATGGAGAAGATATTACTATTATTGCGTGGCTCTCTTTAGCATAACGTCCATTTTGAAATACCCACGGCCTACAGATCCCCAGAACATGATACAAATAAATCTAACTTGCAGTGTCAACACTGAAACCACGGCATTGTCCATGTTATACGACTTACGTATAGAGTACTAACTACATCCAGAGGGCCTATTGGCTATCGCAAAACGATATGTAAAACACTAGAATCCATAGACAAAATTGAGTACATTACATGCTTAAACCTCCTCATTAATATGAGTAATGTAACATAAGCAGCAATGTACATTGAAGTTGCCATCAATCGTAGTGGGTGAGAATTAGCCAATAGCCCCTCAGTATGTAGCGTCCGTGGCCTAGTGGTCGTTGGTCCGGCTTGTAAGCCGGAGGTTTATTACAAGCTTTTATTTACTTTCACATGTCTGTTGTCTGTCTGTCTGTCGGTCTGTCTGTCTGTAATCAAATCTTGCAAGTTCAATTTGATCCACTACCCTGTTTCCGTATAGCTTAGACCATTTTTTTTGACCCAAGAAAAATGTTTTACGCATCATCACCCCACGCTGGGGGGCGCGGGGCGGTATGCGGGACTCCCCCGAAGATAGGGGCGGCGGGGATACCAACTAAAAAACCTGCGGGTGTTCCTGCGGGATGCCATAATGCCGGGGCAACGGGTACGCCGAAGCACTCATCCGCGGCCAGATAGTTTAAACCCTGGATAAATGTGTTAATGGCAGGCTACAGTATTTATTTTTAGAGTATATAATATTTATTGTATTGCATTATATATGTATTATATTATGTGTATTGAATATATAAATAATAAGTATTTAAACACCTTGTATCTTGTAAATTTAAACACACCACCTAACCCATGTGAATTACAATTGCTCTCCTCTCCTTGCACGGTTGTCTGGAAGAGATCGCTATTAGCGATAAGACCGCCAATTGTAACACTTAGTTTTATATTATATTTTTAAGTTGTTTTTGTACATTTTTGTGTTTCAATAAAGGATTATCTATCTACAGTACAGCGGGTAACACCGCTGGGCACAGTTAGTATAATACATATTTAAGCGATATTATTATACCGTTTCATTTAAAACAGAGATAAAAGAAGCGATGTAATTAAAATATTATACATATTTAATGAAAAATTATGAATTCTCTCTGATTTGGCTTAATTAAAAGTAAACATTTAACATTTTCTTTTATAAAAATGAACGATACTAACTGTTGCATATGAAAATTTGAACTTACCAAGTGGTTTTTTAATACTTTATTTTTCATTCCTTTTACCACGATCTCGCCGTAAAACCTAGAGCAACATAAATCAATGCCACCTAGGATTTCACAATTATGTGAAATTCTAGGTGCACTGCACCAACGCTTCTTACTCAAGAGTCATAAGATGCTAAGACCCTTTAGCCCAGTAATTTCACTAGCTACAGTGCCCTACCGAAGCATAGTAATGCACATCACTGCTCAGCCGGTAGAATAACTGGCACTGTTGGGGTACCCACCTAGCCGACCTCCAGTCCCTTAGCATACCTAGTAAGATATCGACATAAGACTATAAGTCCCACTGTCAAGATTATTCAAAATGAATTCTTAATATTTTAATTATTCAAAATTGTTTTTTACCTACCCTCATATTTTGTTAACTTAATTTAGCATTTGTGTTTTTTCTATCCATTGTTAAAATTAACTTAAGACTAAGAACGACGAATCAAGAATCAATAATGTTATTTCATACTTTTACTTTAAATGTTTCTCATGTAAGTGACTACCAATGTATGTCTTAATGAGGAATAAGTGTCTTTAAACTGAAACTGACATATATCAAGACGCTACTCTTGCTGCTCGCGCTGTCATTGCATACAATTTGCAGCTACTCCCAATGTTATTGTGCTCTTACAAACGTCAATTACTCTTGACAGTGGAACAGTCTTATGTCAATGTCGAAATGTGCTACGGGGGCTGCATAGGAAGTTTACGGTCTCAGCGGTTAGAACCGCTGGACTCAGCTAGTTCAAAATAAAGCTTTCAAACGATTTTTACTCCAAAAAGGTTATAAAGTACTCGTATACTTATTCTATTTAAAAATTCATAATCCATCAAAGGATTTTTATAAAAAATGTTTTTGAGCAGAATTCGATACTGTAAAAATCTTTTTACTTTGGGTATTCAATTGAATATAATCTAAGGGCTGGTTCCCTAAGGATAGAAGTAATGGCAGACGCCGCTATACACATGAAGCCAAGTAATAAACACGTATTTGGTAACAAGTGAAATTTAAAAAAAACTTTTTAAAAACATGCTTATATTACCATCTAGCGTCAAAATACTCGTGAATACGAATCGAATGAGCCCAGACTCGATGGGGTTGCGTCGTTTAATTACGTTCTTATGGTCACATTCCTGCTCCGTTATCAGATTAGCTTTTTGTCAATAATATTGCATTGTCATCAGATTTATACATGCATTCCAAATTTCAGCTAAACTTCCAAGATTTGATTACAGACAGACAGACAGACAAACAACAGACAGGTAAAAGTAAATAAAAGCTTGTAAAAAAAACCTCCTTTATTACCCTGATCTTTAGAGCTAATAGCGGCTAATGAAGGTACACAGATTTTTGCCTGGACGCTACCATGTTTAGGAAGGCACGTAAAACTGTGGGTTCCGGCTATTTCCTATAAGATATTTAGAACGCAATCGTCAGGTCATAATGCAGGCCTTGTTATCTTGGCGACCTGAAACAACGACATGTTGGTTGGACACATTACCTATAGTTGTGATTTGACTTTTACAATGTAAGAAGGGTAACCTGTTCTGTGTGTCCAGGCTCTAAGCTATGTCTTTACCAAATTTCAGTTCTATCGGTCAACCCGTTTAGGCGTGAAAGAGTGACAAACAAACCTCCAAGCTAAGCAACTTAATGCTTGTGTTATGGTGGTTAGAATAACGGATATAAAACTTATATACTTTCTTTAGTACATACTTATAATAGATATTGAAAACCAACCAGGCTAGAAACAAATACCTGTGGATCACACAAACATGTCCCATCCGGGAATCGAACCCACAACGTTCTGCGTTGCAAGCGGGTATCAGCCTACCGCGCCACAGAGGTCGTTGTATTATATCTCTGCTTCTCATTTATCTCGTGTTTTTAACCCCCGACGCCCCACGACGTCTGTCTGTCTGTGTGAGTGTTTATCTGTCTGTGGAATCGTAGCTCCCGAAAGGATGAACGGATTTTTATTTAGTTTTTTTTCTGTTTGAAAGTAGTTTTATAAAGTGTGGTGTCCACAATTATTACAACAATAGTCAATATTCTGGTTATACCTGCCGCGGACATAGCCGGGGGATCCCGAGGGCAAACGCACTTTTGTATTATCTTGTTTGAATTTTGAACAACAAAATGGCCGAGGAATTATTAGACATACTTTGAACGTTATTGTATGATAATTATATTTTATATACTCTATGCAAAGGTTTCCTGCCGGCCAAGCACAGACGCTGCGTAGACTTGTCTTGCTGTCAAGTCAACTGTCATCCCATACATTCACAAAAGTACAATGTATGGGATGACAGTTCTACTCTTGAAGTTTCGTCGGGATCCCATGTGTCATGCTATGGCCAATGCAGCCCGAGCACACCATGACATTGACATAAGACTAGCAACTCCAATTCCGCTGTCAAGAGTAATTGACGTTTGTAAGAGCACAATGACATTGGGAGAAGCTAATATAGTTTAATTACTGCCCTATCCCTTCGACCGATATCGTCCTGCTGCCCCTTTAGCATAGTAAGACATTGACATAAGACTAGCAACTCCCGTCCCACTGTCAAGACTAAACTGACATACATACAATATATCAAGTGTCTGTAGCGTCCGTAGCCCAGTGGTGTAGCGTCCGTAGCCCAGTGGTCATACGTCCGGCTTTTAATCCGAAGACCCTGGGTTCAAATCTCAGTGTGTGGCAAAAAGTTCACCTGGACGCTACCGTGTTTCGGAAGGCACGTAAAACTGTGGGTCCCGGCTGTTTCCAATAAGATATGTAGGAGGCAGTCGTTAGGTCATGTTGCAGGCCCTGTAGTAATCTCAGCGACCTGAAACTGCAACATAAAGGTTGGCCACTCAACCTATAAATTGTGATTTGACTTTGACAGTGTAAGTAGGGTAACCTGTTCTGTTGGAGTATAAACCCCAATTATTATTATAATTATCATTATTATCAAGACGCTACTCTTGCTACTCACGCTGTCATTACATACAATTTGCAGCTACTCCTAATGTCATTGTGCTCTTACAAATGTCAATTACTCTTTACAGTGGGACGGGACGTTGCTAGTCATAGGTCAATGTCGAAATGTGCAAAAAGGCAGTCAGTAGAGTAAAATTTATCTTTTGTGTGGAGATCTTAATTAATTCAGTCCTTTGGAGCTTCTATCTGAACGCACTGTAAGATTAACTATAAGAGATTCAATCTCGCAGGTCAGTCTCATTCCAATCAACGCCCCCTCTAGTGATTATAATTGATATATAAAATATTCACGTTGCGTTCACTATCATGATAATTAATAGTTAATGTGCAGGGCTGGTTATACTGTGGGACTCATCTATTGGTTAACCATTGGTTAAACGAACTTAGATAGATAGCTAGATATTGTAATACACAAGTGAATTAAATTAAAAATTGAAAAAAACCCCCAACGCAATACGTAATTCACCATTTTTTGATGGCGGCCATCTTGGATTTTAAATTTTATATAATGGGCTGTATTCTACTCGTTAAGCCCTTTCATTTGATATCCATATTGAGGGGGTCGTGGAAGAAAAAAGTAATCCGCCATTTTGTAGCGGCGGCCATCTTAAACCGATTTTCACCAAACATAGCTAAGAACACTTTCGACTAACTCTACTTTTAAACAAAAAAAACTATATCAAAATCCGTTCATCCGTTTGGGCGCTACGATGCCATAGACAGACACATACACACACACACACACACACACACTCACACACACTCACACACACCACACACACACACACACACACACACACACACACACACAGACACAGACACAGACACACACACACACACACACACACACAGACACAGACACAGACACACACACACACACACACACACACACAGACACAGACACACAGACACAGACACACAGACACAGACACACAGACACACAGACACAGACACACAGACACAGACACACAGACACACAGACACACAGACACACAGACACACAGACACACAGACACACAGACACACAGACACACAGACACACAGACACACAGACACACAGACACACAGACACACAGACACACAGACACACAGACACACAGACACACAGACACACAAACACAGACACACAGACACAGACACAGACACAGACACACAGACACAGACACAGACACAGACAGACAGACACGTCAAACTTATAACACCCCGTCGTTTTTGCGTCGGGGGTTAAAAATTTCATAAAATAGGTACATTAAATCTAATGATACAGAAACATTTGGGTACTCTAAGGAGGTATCATGGTGGTGAAAACTGCTCTATCCGAAACTAGACTTGTGGTCTGTGTCTTCGGTTAAAGCAAGATTCCTCATATTTTGTGCATCATTGCTTGAAATCTAAAAATGGAAACTAGTGCATATTCTGAGAAAGACTTTTAACATACCTATGTATAAAATCATGCGAGATGTGGTCAAAGGCTTGCCTTTAATGATTATTAGGAGAACCTTTGTCTACCCGTGAGCGATTAAACGTTGGCGATAACCATCGTTTAACTTGTGGTGAAACCTACCCCATTCGTAATCCAACTACATTACAGTAACTATTATTTATCTATACCATGGCAGTAATATATTATGTACTAAATGCGCACATCGGTTTTTCTCGCTTAAAAGTAACTTCATCATCAGACTACGTTCGTCCACTGCTGGACATAGGCCTCCCCCATGGCACGCCACTCAACTCGGTCCTCCGTCTTTCTCCTCCACCCGCTCCCCGCGACCTTTCGGATCTCATCGTCCATCTCGCCCAAGGACGCCCTACAAACCTATAAACCTACAAACCTTTAACCTATAAATTGTGATATGACTCTGACAGTGTAAGTAGGGTAACCTGTTCTGTTGGAGTATAAACCCCAATTATTATTATTATTACACTACGTTTGCCGAGACGCGGTCTATACTCTAAAATACGCCTATCGCATCGGTTATAGGTTCTGCGGCTGATGTGACAATAGCCACTTCAGCTTGCTAATCATTTCGGTTATGTCGGTAACTCTGGTTCTCTGCCGAATCACCTCATTTCTGATGCGAACCTTTAGAGAGACGCCGAGCATAACCCGCTCAATAGCTCGCTGAGCAACTTTGAACTTGTGGACCAGTCTAACCGTAAGCACGGTAAAATAATACAGTAATGTGTCTTCCTAGAAGTGGTTGAACTCAAGGTCGCAGGAGTTTGCAACGAGGTCGGTAAAGAAAAAAGAAAGAAAAAAAAAATTTATTGCCAACTTTTACACAATTTACTAAATGAAATACATTAAAAGAAAAAAGACGTGTGGCACTTGGAGACTGCCGCGGTAAAGCTATTGCATAGCATTTTTATCTATAGATGGAAAAACTAAAAAGTATCACCACTGTGCCGGTCGGAGTGGGGGGTGTTAGGTTTTTTTCGTTACGGAGTTTCTGGATTCGGTCCCCACGCTCAAGGCCCGCGATAGAAGCTATGCAATAGCTTAATACATTATTTGGCAATAGGGATAGCATCAGCGTGTAACTACGTCAACCCAGAGTTTGCGTAGTTGCTGGTTTTCAGGCTGCCCCTTTGCTCGAACTAAGATGGTACGTCGAGAGGTTTGTCATAGCGGGTTTAAATAGATACCTACACACATTTACTTAGTCCGCTGTTGCGGTAGGGTTCGGTAGGCAGCGAGGTGCCGATTAGGCGAAGCCGGGAATGAAAGCTAGTACAATGTAAAGATTATGTAATTTATGGAACTAAGCGTTACTTCCATCATAACAATTATTAGTTATTATTTAATATTTAGTGTTAATTCCGCTCTAAATAAGATGATGATGATGAGATGATTTAGAGCGGAATTAACACTAAATATTAAATAATAACTAATAATTGTAAAGATTAGGACTATAATGATAGACAAACTACCTAGTCAGGTCATAAGTATTGTCACACAGTAAAAACTTTTCTTTTAGAATGCTGGCCACAAAAAAGTTTATTGAATTCGAATTTCGAATTGTTCATGAAAATAAAAATGTATACTTTTTAGAATTTTACTCATTTTTAAATATGGAGTGGACGCTTAAAGAAGACCGTGTTGCAGTTATTGCGTTGCATCGTTGCGGTTACGCGCCAATTCAAATTTTTGACATACTGAAAAATTTGAATATAACCAAAAGATTCGTTTATCGTACCATCAAACGATACAATGAAGACTCTAGTGTAGATGACAGGTCAAGAAGTGGTCGCCCTCGGTCTGTTAGGACTCCAGCAGTGATAAAAGCTGTGAAGGCGCGAATTCAAAGAAATCCCAAACGTAAGCAGAAACTGTTGGCCCTTCAGATGGGGTTAAGCAGAAGCACGGTGAAAAGGGTGTTAAATGAAGACTTAGGGCTTCGGGCATATCGAAGAAAAACAGGACATCGTTTAAATGCTCGTCTAATGGACCTGAGACTGAAGAGATGCCGCGCTTTGTTGAAGCGGTACGCGAGAAAAAAATATCGAGAATTTCTTTTTTCGGATGATAAAATTTTTACCGTAGAAGAGAGCTACAACAAACAAAATGATAAGGTGTACGCACACAGTAGTGAAGAAGCGAGCAACCGTATTCCGCGTGTCCAACGAGGTCATTTTCCATCCTCGCTCATGGTATGGTTGGGAGTTTCTTATTGGGGCTTAACAGAGGTACATTTTTGTGAGAAAGGTGTAAAAACGAATGCAGTTGTGTATCAAAATACAGTCCTGACGAACCTTGTGGAACCTGTTTCTCATACCATGTTCAATAACAGGCACTGGGTATTCCAACAAGATTCGGCGCCAGCTCATAGAGCGAAGAGCACACAAGACTGGCTGGCGGCGCGTGAAATCGACTTCATCCGGCACGAAGACTGGCCCTCCTCCAGTCCAGATTTGAGTCCGTTAGATTACAAGATATGGCAACACTTGGAGGAAAAGGCGTGCTCAAAGCCTCATCCCAATTTGGAGTCACTCAAGACATCCTTGATTAAGGCAGCAGCCGATATTGACATGGACCTCGTTCGTGCTGCGATAGACGACTGGCCGCGCAGATTGAAGGCCTGTATTCAAAATCACGGAGGTCATTTTGAATAAACTTTATTGTCATAAGAATCTATGTTTTGTTAAGTTCATTTTGGTATATAAATGGTTACATAATAAATAAACTTGTTCCAATAATTTTATATTAAACATGTGACAGAATTTATGACCTGACTAGGTATATAAACAAATAAGTGTATAAACAAAAGCTGGAATTTGAGGCTGTAAATATAGGTACCTACTTATAGCAACGCGGGGTTTCTCTATATGTGTACTGGAAGAAAATAAATTATTATTATTTTTACAAGCTTTTATTTGCTTTCACCTGTCTGTTGTCTGTCGATCTGTCATTTTGTCTGTCTGTCTGTCGGTCTGCCTGTCTGTCATTAAATCTTGCAAGTTAAATTTGACCCTCTTCCCGGTTTCCGATTGAGCTGAATTTTTGCATAAAGTATAAATTCGACGACAATGCAATACTATTATGACATGGAGCTGATCTGATGATGGAGCTGGAAGGTGGCCATAGGAACTCCGTAATTAAACGACGTAACCCCATCGAGTTTCGGCCTCATTTGACTCGTTGATGAGTACGTTGCTGCTAAATAAAAGCTTGCTTTTAAAAGTTGTTTGTTTTATTTTTTCTTATTTCGTCGGTAAAAACAGGTTGTGTTGCGAACGGTACAAAAGTCGGGCGCGTCGTGACAATCTGTATGTTTGTACATTATTAAATACGCACATCCTATATGTACATACATACATACATACACTACTCTTCCCGTGGCTTCACACGCACTAGTTATTTATTAGGCTTCCGTAGTCAACAAGAAAGCCTTACAGTTTCGCTTTGTCTGTCCGTTCGTCCGGGTAAGTAAACGGTACAAAAAATAATTTAAAATTAAGTAATTTATACCTTAAAAATATATAATTTAAAAAAAATGTTACATGAATACATGTAAGATGTTTTTTATGGCTGATCCTATCATTTGGGGTATCGTAGATGCAATTACTCAAGAGTTTTTTATGACTCTGCTCTAAGAAGCGTTGGCGCAGTGCACCTAGAATTTTACACCTTTGTAAAATCCTAGGTAGCACTGTATTAATTATAGGCAGCGTTATCTTTTACCATCAGGAGAGCGTCTTGCTCGTCTTCTTACTTATTTGTATAAAACAAGTAAAATTAATAATCTTTTATTATTATTACCATCCAGCAACAAAGTACTCTTCAAGATGAATCAAATGAGCCCAAACTCGATGGGGTTTCGTCGTTCAATTACGGAGTTCCAAAGGCCACCTTCCAGCTCCATCATCAGATCAGCTCAATGTCATAATATTGCATTTTCATCCGATTTATACATGCAAAATTTCAGCTAGATCGATAGTCGGGAAGTGGATCAAATTAATCTTGCAAAATTTTGATTACAAACAGACAACGGAAAAGTGAAGGTTAATAAAAGCTTGTAAAAATAACTCGTTCATAGGTTTTAAGTTATTGCATAGCTTCTATCGCGGGCCTTGAGCGTGGGGACCGAATCCAGAAATTCCGTAACGAAAAAACCTAACACCCCCACTCCGACCGGCACAGCGGTGATACTTTTTAGTTTTTCCATCTATAGATAAAAATGCTATGCAATAGCTTTACCGCGGCAGTCTCCGAGTGCCACACGTCTTTTTTTATATGCTTGAAGAGGTAACAGACAGACAGACAAACACTCGTATTTATAATATTAGATACACAGTTACCAACGAGTTTCATCCTAATCTCAGTTGTTACAATTTAGGGGAACAAAATGAACTTGGCACACTTACAGACGAGGAAAAAATCTTTAGTAAGAGGGTATTTTCTTTGTCGTTGTTATCCCTAAGTTTTTAGTATTTTTAAGCTATTGCGTAGCTTCTATCGCGGGCCTTGAGCGTGGGGACCGAATCCAGAAATTCCGTAACGAAAAAAACCTAACACCCCCCACTCCGACCGGTTAATTTAATAAAAGAAAAAAAAATGTTTTTTTTTCGGTCACCACGCTCAAAGTGTAACTTGAATTAATTTCAAAGAAAAAAAAAAGGAAAAAATACTGCATTAATAAAATAAATAAATAATTATAATTGCATAAGTTGATAAAAAATGCTATGCAATAGCTTTACCGCGGCAGTCTCCGAGTGCCACACGTCTTTTTTTTGTATGATTTTTCAAACTAATTCGAAATTTTTATCCCCCAAATTTGATTCACTTTCTACCCCGTTTCTTCGTTGGAATTGTTTTTATAGATAGATAGATAATCCTTTATTGAAACACAAAAATGTACAATAACAACTTAAAACTATAATATAAAACTAAGTGTTTCAATTGGCGGACTTATCGCTAATATCGATCTGTTCCAGACAACCGTGCAAGGAGAGGAGATTTATAGTAGTTAATGTATGTCTAGTATGTCAAGTAGTCGCTTTAACGAATGAATTAAATAAAAAAATTAACAAATTATTAAATTAAAATTTAAAAAAAACCTCCAACGCAACTCTATCAAAATATGTAATTCGCGGTTTTTGATGGCGGCCATCTTGGATCTTAAATTAATTATAGTACGTTGTATTCTACAAGTTTTGCCCTTTCATTTGATACCCATATTGAGGGGGTCGTGGAAGAAAAAAGTTATCCGCCATTTTGTAGCGGCGGCCACTTTGGACCAATTTCCACCAAACATGGCTAAGAACACTCTCGACTAACTCTACTTTCAAACATAAAAACTAAATCAAAATCCATTCATCCGTTCGGAAGCTACGATGCCACAGACAGACAGACACGTCAAACTTATAACATCCCGTCGTTTTTGCGTCGGATGTTAAAAATACCTTTGGGTAGAATTTTTATGTTACGGGTAGTTTATTTCCCCAGGGACGTAAAATTTTGTTTCTCAGGATTTACCCATACAGACACACAGACACGTCAAACTTATAACACCCCGTCGTTTTTGCGTCGGGGGTTAAAATACAACATATTTCGTAGCAGCTCGTAGCACTGCTACGGCGTAGCACCGAGCTATGACCGGGCGAAGCGAGCGGCCCACTACTACGTGAAAGTTTGTAAAAATGTATGGATGTCTGGATGTTTGTTACTCTTTCACGCCTTAACGGGTGTACCGATTGATCTGAAATTTGACACAGAGATAGCTAAGACCCTTTTTTTGACTCAGGAAAAATGCGTTACGCATCATCACCCCCACGCTTAGGGGCGCGAGGCGGAATGTGGGACTCCCTCGCCAAAGATGTGCGCGGCGGGGATACCCACTAAAAAACCTGGGGGTGTTCCTGCGGGACCCCATAATGCCTAGCATAGCTTAGACCCTGGAATAACATAATATAGGCTACTGTTGGCAGCAGGTAAAACCGCTGGGTGCAGCTAGTAATATAATAAAAGTGAAAAGAAATACAACTATTACGTCAAAACTACTGTAACAAGTGAATTAAATTAAAAATTTGAAAATACCCCAACGCAGTACGTAATTTACCATTTTGTGGTGGCGGCCATTTTGGTTTATAAATTTTTATAGTGAGTTGTATTTTACTAGTTAAGACCTTTCATTTGATATCCATATTGAGGGGGTCGTGAAAGAAAAAAGTAATCCGCCATTTTGGAGCGGCGGCCATCTTGAACAGATTTCCATCAAACATGGCTAAGAACACTCTCGACTAACTCTTCTTTTAAACAAAAAAAACTAAATCAAAATCCGTTTATTCGTTCGGGAGCTACGATGCCACAGACAGACACACACACAGACAGACAGACAGACACGTCAAACTTATAACACCCCGTCGTTTTTGCGTCGGGAGTTAAAAACAAGTGAAATTTAAAAAAAAACTTTTTAAAAACAAGTTTTTTATTATATTATTACAATCTAGTATCATAAAATATACTCGTCAAGATGAATCAAATGAGTCGTGAGCCCAAACTCGATGGGGTTGCGTCGTTTAATTACGGAGTTCCTATGACCACCTTCCAGCTCCATCATCAGATCAACTCCATGTCATAATAATATTGCATTGTAATCCGATTTATACATGCATGGAAGATTTCAGCTCAATCGGAAACCGGGCAGTGGGTCAAATTTAACTTGCAATTTTAAATTACAGATAGACAGACAAAACAGACAGGTGAAAATAAATAAAAACTTTTAATAAAGAAAAATTCGCACTTTCCGCACAGCATAATAAAATTAAAACAATTCCAAAGGCTCTCGTTGTCATGTGTCAATCCCCAGGGCCCGCACGGGTCAGCCGCGCCCAAGTCGCGGGCCGCAGCATAAATTATGTGCAAATATCGTCAAACGACCTTGACTTGGCCCGCTTTGTAACTGAGAATATTATTAAAAATGTCCACTGTTATGGAAATAGGATTGATGTAAAACGTCTATTATTATCTTCTTTTAAACCCCCGACGTAAAGACGGGGTGTTATAAGTTTTACGTGTATGTATGTGGCATCCCTGGCTCAGTGGTTGTACGACCGGCTTGTGATCTGGAGGCCCTGGGTTCGATTCTCAGTGTGGCAAAAACTTTTCGCCTGGACGAGAGAAAGATGGAGTTTAAGGTGTGTAGAGTTTAAGGTGTTTTTTCGGTGGCCCTTTATTAAATTAATAAACAAATGAAATTTTAAGAAATACTTTTAACAAGTGAATTAAATTAAAAATTTAAAAAACCCCCAACGCAATACGTAATAATTTTTTTTTATGGCAGCCATCTTGGATTTTAAATTTTATACAGTGGGCTGTATTTTACTCGTTAAGCCCTTTCATTTGATACCCATATCGATGGGGTCGTGGAAGAAAAAAGTAATCCGCTATTTTGTAGCGGCGGCAATCTTGAATCGATTTCCACCAAACATGGCTAAGAACACTTTCGACTAACTCTACTTACAACCAAAAAAACTAAATCAAATTCCGTTCATCCGTTTGGGAGCTACGATGCCACAGACAGACACACACACACACAGACAGACAGACAGACAGACAGACAGACAGACAGACAGACAGACAGACAGACACGTCAAATTTATAACACCCCGTCGTTTTTGCGTCGGGGGTTAAAAACAGGCTTTTATTATTATTACCATCTAGCATCAAAGAACTCGTCAAGACGAATCAAATGAGCCCAAACTCGATGGGGTTGCGTCGTTTAATTACTGAGTTCCTATGGCCACCTTCCAGCTCCATCATCAGATTAGTTCCATGTCCTAATAATAAATCCATAAATCATAATCTATTGTCATCTGATTTATACGTGCATGCAAAATTTCAGCTCAATCGGAAACCGGGAAGTGGGTCAAATTAAACTTGCAAGATTTGATTACAGACAGATAGGCAACAGACAGGTGAAAGTAAACAAGTAAAATTTTTAAAAATATTTTTAAAAACAAGCTTTTATTATTAAATAAAAAAATTAATAAATATTTCAGGACAATTCACACAGCGCCACCTAACCCCATACTAAGCAACTTAATGCTTGTATTATGGTGGTTAGGATAACGGATATAATACTTATATTATACTTTTCTTTTGTAAATACATACTTATAAAAGATATTGAAAACCACCCAGACCAGAAACAAATACCTGTGGATCACACAAATATTTGCCTTATGCGGGAATCGAACCTGCAACCTTATGCGTTGCAAGCGGGTATCAGCCCACCGCACCACAGACGTCGTCGTATTATTACCATCTAGCACCAACGAACTCGGCAAGATGAATCAAATGAACCCAAACTCGATGGGGTTGCAGCGTAACACAACACCTGTGTTTTTGAGGTTGGAACGCGAGTGCTGACGCCCACACACGTTTTATTTGTCAACCGATGTTAAGCTATTGCATAGCTTCTATCGCGGGCCTTGAGCGTGGGGACCGAATCCAGAAATTCCGTAACGAAAAAAACCTAACACCCCCCCACTCCGACCGGCACAGCGGTGATACTATAATTACATAAGTTGATAAAAAATGCTATGCAATAGCTTTACCGCGGCAGTCTCCGAGTGCCACACGTCTTTTTTGAAGTGAAAACTTCTTTAGCGGCGCTGAGCACTTTTTTGTATGGGTAAAAACTTTCAAACTCGCGTCAGGGTCACGTGATGCTGATCGAAAAAGCGTAAGATCGAGGGGAAGGGAGAGGAACTAGTATCTCTCACTCTTTCTACCGTGCTTGAGTGTGCTGCTCTGTGAATTTGGTTTAACTATGTCAAATGATCGCAATTTTAGCACAACGAAATACAAAACTACTATTGATGCGGTCTTTATTAGACACTTAAATAGGTTCGAATCAAAACTGTTTGTTTCTTACTTCAGTTATCATAAACCAATTGTATCAGTTGTAAAAATTTGGGATGATGATTCTGATAATAACGATGGTGTAAAAGTCGTCGAAATTATGGATGGAAGTTGATTTTTCTGAGAGATAAAATTTAATGTAATATATAAATAACGATATAATATTATAAATAACAAAATATAAATTGTCATATTTGTGTACGATAGCGCAATAAATAAACATTGTATTCTACCTCATAAATGATAGTATTTTTATACTTATAATTAAACACAACGTTAATATTGAAGTTTTCACTTCTGCCGGCACTCCCGGAGTGCTACCTTTTTTTTTTATACAAGAATAATTTCAGCGGGCAGGAACTAAACGGCGATCGCCTCCGCTTTTTAGGATTTCGTAGTCAACAAGGAAGTCTTGTAGTTTCGCTTTGTCTGTCTGTCCTGACGAACAAAGACTGACACTGTTTGACAGACGTCCGACTGCGGCTTTAAAGAGAAAAAAGACGTGTTGCACTCGGAGACTGCCGCGGTAAAGCTATTGCATAGCATTTTTATCTATAGATGGAAAAACTAAAAAGTATCACCGCTGTGCCGGTCGGAGTGGGGGGTGTTAGGTTTTTTTCGTTACGGAATTTCTGGATTCGGTCCCCACGCTCAAGGCCCGCGATAGAAGCTATGCAATAGCTTAAAAAAATTTCAGGCTTCGCGCAATGTAGCCTACATTACTTGATGAAAGTTAAGAGAGCTAATATTCGATTTGCCAGTACTACGGAAGCCTGCATTGCGTGTAGTCCGACTAGCGCTTGGCCTATTAATTTTTATATTTCACCAGTAATAAAAATATCATATAAATTACAAATAAATTAACGAGTAGGTAAAAGGAAATAAATAGCAACAAATACAATAATTTAAAAGATCAAAGAGATAAAGGATTCTGTTCAAAACCCATATTTGACACAAATGCTGTCACATTCAGGTGTAACACGACCATTTCAATTTCTTACTTGATCTAAAAATTACTTAGGTTTACTAACTTTAGTTTATTAATATTTGTTTTCAGTATTTCGAGGGTTAAATATTTTACGCTAAAATATTATTAACTTAGGTAGTTGAATTACGGAGTTCCTATGGCCAGCTTCCAGCTCCATCATCAGATCAGCTCCATGTCATAATCATATTGCATTGTCATTTGATTTTTACATGCATGCAAAAAATTTGCTAAAACGGAAACTGGGAAGTGGTTCAAATTAAACTTACAAGATTTGATTACAGACAGACCGACAGAAAGACAGACAACAGACAGGTGAAAGTAAATAATAAAAGCTTGTAAAATATCATACATTTAATTAAAGAGTAAAAGGAAACAATTATGAAAAAAAACCAATAATTTAAAAGATCAAAGAAACAAAGGATACTGTTCAAAACCCATATTTGACATAAATGCTGTCACATTCAGGTGTAACGCGACCATTTACATTTTTTGCGACACAACACAGAGGTGCTCAAAGTTTTCGAACTGACCCTCTCTGCATTATTACACAAGTGAATTAAATTAAAAATTTAAAACAAGTGAAATATTAAAAATACTTTTTAAAAACACGCTTTATTATTATTATCGTCTTGTATCATAAAGTACTCGTCAAGACGAATCAAATGAGCCCAAACTCGATGGGGTTGCGTTGTTTTATGACGGAGTTCTTATGGCCACCTTCCAGCTCCATCATCAGATCAGCTCCATGTCATAAAAATATTGCATTGTCATCCGATTTACACACGCATGCAAATTTTCAGCTCAATTGGAAACCGGGAAGTGGGTCAAATTAAACTTGCAAGATTTGATTACAGACAGACAGACAGACACGTCAAACTTATAACACCCCGTCGTTTTTGCGTCGGGGGTTAAAAACGCGGACTTACTATTAAAGTTCCGGGATTAACTCATATTATTTGTTCTTTTAGCACCTGGTTTAATGCTGGTATAATCATCAGTCAGTATTTTGTAATAACACGGTTTAGGTTCCAAGTTATTTTTTATTATTTTTGATCGGCAAATGCCTTTATTGAGAAAAACAAACTAACAATACTACAGCTACTACAGCAGTAAAGAACACTTTTATTAACCACAGATCGGCCACAAGCCGATCTACAGAAAATCCGCATGCTCCAAACCACTGTCAGATGGCAGAGTGCCCAGAATGCTGGCAGCATTGCCACGTTGAATTTTTTATTTCCTTTTTACAAGTTGTAAGGGTTCCGTAGCCAAATGGCAAAAACGGAACCCTTATGGATTCGTTATGTCTCTCCGTCCGTCCGTCCGTCCGTAAGTCACAGCCACTTTTTATTTACTTTCATCTGTCACGTTGGGTGTCTGTAATCAAATGATGCAAGTAATTTGATCCACTTCCCGGTTTCCGATTGAGCTAAAATTTGGCATGCACGCATCAATCGGATGACAGTGCAATAATATTATGACATGGAGCTGATCTGATGATGGAGCTGGAAAGTGGTCATAGGAACTCCGTAATTAAACGACGCAACCTCACCGAGTTTGAGCTCGTTTGATTCGTCTTGACGAGTACTTTGTTGCTAGATGGTAATAACAATTAATGTAAGTTTACTTCACTTGTTTACATATGTATTTTCTTAGGAAGAAAACTAAAACAAGTAAATTAAAAAATAACTAAAACAAGTAAATTAAAAAATTAAAAAACCCCCAACGCAATACCTAATTCACCATTTTGTGGTAGCGGCCATCTTGAATTTTTAATTTTATATAATGGGTTGTATTTTACTCGTTAAGCCCTTTCATTTGATACCCATATTGAAGGGATCGTGGAAGAAACAAAAATTTCGCCATTTTGTAGCGGCACTGAACACTCTCGACTAACTCTACTTTCAAACAAAAAAAAAACTAAATCAAAATCCGTTCATCCGTTCGGGAGCTACGATGCCACAGACAGACACACACACAGACAGACACGTCAAACTTATAACATCCCGTCGTTTTTGCGTCGGGGGTTAAAAATGAGCCCTTATTACATTTCAGCCTTTAACCACGATCTCACGTGATATTTAGCGACAATGCAGCCGTAGATGGTAGCAGACTGAACCGAGAAGGCGGGATAAATCCCCCCCTGGCTATGTAGTAGAGAAAAAAAATCATTCTTCATCAATAGCAGTTTAGTCAAGTGCTACGGAGCTACGACGTAGCACGTCTACGAATTGCTACGAACTTTCAATGTTTAAGAAAAAAAATCTCATAATATTATAATGTGAAAGAATTACTATTATTAAATTAATATGGGGCTAAAGAGTCTTAACATCTTATGACTCTTGAGTAAGAAGCGTTGGTGCAGTGCTCCTAGAATTTCACATAATTGTGAAATCCTAGGTAACACTGTACTGATTATGGGCAGCCGTTATCTCTTAACATCAGGAGAGCGTCTTGCTCGTCTTCTTACTTCTCCACAAAAAAAATAAAAAATAATGTGGAGTTTAAACACTCCGGTCAACGGATTCAACCGGTTTCAACAAACCGGTTACCCTAATTACACTGTCAGAGTCAAATCACAGTTTATAGGTTGTGTGGCAAACCTATATGATGCAGTTCATAAACAAAAAAAACACAACACAATCAAAATCATAAATTTAGGTCAGAACCTTTAGTTGGATACAGATATCCAACCTATACCCACTACATAAAATATCTCAAAGAAAACAGCCGGGACCCACAGTTTTACGTGCCTTCCGAAATACAGTAGAGTCCAGGCGAAAAGTTTGACACTCGAATCGAACCCAGGGCCTGTGCATTTCAAGCCGGGCGACCGCTGTGCCACTACCTCTATATAAGAAGTAGGTAAAATTAAAAAATGTATATAATACTAGCTTATGCTCGCGGCTTTGTCCGCATGGCAAAATCCTTTCTTAGAGGAGGTCTACCTCATAAAACATATCTATGTTCCAAATTTTAACCCGATCCGTCTAGCAGTTGAGGCTGTGCGTTGATAGATCAGTCAGCCAGTGAATCAGTCACTCTTTCTTTTTAACCCCCGACGCAAAAACGACGGGGTGTTATAAGTTTGACGTGTCTGTCTGTCTGTCTGTCTGTCTGTCTGTCTGTCTGTCTGTCTGTCTGTCTGTCTGTGTGTGTGTGTGTGTGTGTATGTGTCTGTCTGTGGCATCGTAGCTCCCAAACGGATGAACGGATTTTGATTTAGTTTTTTTTGTTTGAAAGTAGAGTTAGTCGAGAGTGTTCTTAGCCATGTTTGGTGAAAATCGGTCCAAGATGGCCGCCGCTACAAAATGGCGGATTTTTTTTTTCTTCGACGACCCCCTCAATATGGGTATCAAATGAAAGGGCTTAACGAGTAGAATACAGCCCACTATATAAAATTTAAAATCCAAGATGGCCGCCATCAAAAAAATGGTGAATTACGTATTGCGTTGGGGGTTTTTTAAATTTTTAATTTAATTCACTTGTTATATATTTAGATTCCCAACACTAAACAAGTGAATTAAATTAAAATTAAAAAAAAACCCCCAACGCAATACGTAATTCACAATTTTTTTGATGGCGGCTATCTTGGATTTTAAATTTTATATAGTGGGCTGTATTCTACTTGTTAAGCCCATCATTTGATACCCATATCGATGGGGTCGTGCAAGAAAAAAAGTAATCCGCCATTTTGTAGCGGCGGCCATCTTGGATCGATTTCCACCAAACATAGCTAAAAACACTCTCGACTAACTCTACTTTCAAACAAAAAAAAACTAAATCAAAATCCGTTTATCCGTTTGGGAGCTACGATGCCACAGACAGACACACACACACACACACACACACACACACACACACACACACACACACACACACACACACACACACAGAGACAGACAGACAGACAGACAGACATACACCTCAAACTTATAACACCCAGTCGTTTTTGCGTCGGGGGTTAAAAAAATGCCGAATTACATTGTTTGTGATGGTGGCCAACTTGGATTCGAAATTTTAGCATATAGAATACTACCTATATTCTACTATTCAAGCCCTTTCATTTGATATCACACTAAGGGAACTGTGGAAAAATATGTAATCCGTCATTTTGTAGCGGCCATCTTGGACCGATTTTTATCAAGAACACTCCCAACTAAATCACCTTTCAAACAAAAAACTAAATCAAAATCGGTTCATCCGTTCGGACGCTACGATACACACACAGAAAGACATGTCAAACTTATAAAACCCCGTCGTTTTCACTTCGGGGGTTAAAAAAGAAATGTCAGGAGATTTCTTAACTTCAAACAAATAACAAAAACAAGTAATAAAAGTTTAAGGCTATCATTTTTCCAAAGTTATTTTGCATTGTCAAAGCCTACTGCTATTAAATAACCATAACT
This sequence comes from Hemithea aestivaria, assembly GCA_947507615.1. Lineage (NCBI taxonomy): Eukaryota > Metazoa > Arthropoda > Insecta > Lepidoptera > Geometridae > Hemithea > Hemithea aestivaria. Next base: position 1,549,117 of record OX382353.1, on the reverse strand, counting down.
TTTAAATTAACATGAAAAAAGTCCTATGTGACTTGGGGGAAAATATTTCGGTCATTATTTGAAATCTTAAAAGTAACACTTTATTAAAAAAAATCTAGTGGCGTCCACCGGTTTTACGCGTTAAAAAGCCTATAAGTTATTGCAGGGACTATAGTTTATTTACCTCTGTAAGAAATTTCATCCCAATCGATTCACCTGTTTTAGTGTAAAGAGATAATATAACCAATCGAAGGTTGACTTCCTTTGCAGGAGGTCGACTCAGAGTTATTTTTACCGCCTGAGCAGTGATGAGTGCTGAGGGCACTGTAGCTAGTGAAATTACTGGGCTGTAAACTCTTAATAGCTTATGACTTTTGAGTAAGAAGCGTTGGTGCACTGCACCTAGAATTTTATGTCAATGTTGAATCCTGGGAAGCACTGCAGTACTTACTTAATATTATGGGCAGCGTTTTCTCTTACCATCAGGAGAGCGTCTTGCTCGTCTTCTTACTTCTTTGCATTAAAAAAAACTTAACTATTTATTAAACCCCATAATATAAGAACAAGTTTAAAATTAAGCACTTGGAAAAAAGAGTTACAATTGGCGGTCTTTTTGCTAACATCGATCTCTTCCAGACAGTCAGGATTATTAGAAAGGATTTTAAATTACTAGGACATTCATTTGAGAGCCTCTGGCTTTTCGCGAAGCCAAATTTCGTTGCTGCTAACGACTGGACAGCTGTGGGAGGGAGACAGAAGATATATGTGTTGGAAAGAGACGAGTATATACAGCCTGTTTCGCCTAATCAATGCATACAGCGTAGCCAAGCCTCTGCGGAGCTTCAGTTTTCCGCGACATCTTAACCGGGACGGTACTGTCGAATTTCCATCAAAAAATCAAACAAAAAAACACAAAAAATAACAATAAACCAATCAAATATATTCAAAACGCATCAATAACAAACAAATTCAACGAAAATCAACAAGCAATATCGATTTGAATTTGTAAAGTAGTAAAAATCGAAACGCCGTTCGAACAAAAGAGCGCGCAGAGTTGTGGCCTTTTTGCTTTTCAATTACAAATCAAATCGTTTCAATTGAAATTGTGACCTTTTTTTCAATTTAAAGTGCAAGAAAATACAAACGTGTGAAATTCGCTCCATATTTTTTGTAATTTTTTAAACTTATATAAAAATCGATTAATTACGTCCATATTCTTTCAAATTATTTTATTTTAAATTGTATTTTAGTGGGAAAATGACGTTTAGTTATGGAAGGTTAAATCCTTTGTCTGCAGTCAACGCAATACAAAAAGGTAACAAGTGCATGCAGCCGGTATTCGGCCATTTTGGAAAGCCACGCTTATGTGCAGTGTTGTTTTTTTTTAATTATATGGATTTCCCTGCAGCGAAACTCTTTGGTGTTGATCGTTTTAAACTCATTTTTAATTTGAAAATCTTTCGTTTGTAAAATAGAATGGTTTTTTGTTATTACGTTGCGTTTTATTTTTTTTGAAGTGAATTTCTTTGTAATATTATGTGTACATGCGTTTGTTCTAAATTTGAATTTATTTTGTTTTCTTGTGTTTAATTAAGATAAGGATTTTCCTGCAGCGAAACTCTGTGTATAAAAAACTCGTTTTGCGTTCTTAATTTGATTGTTTTTGTTTCTTTTTAAAAGAATTTTTATTTATTGTTCTGTATTAAGACATTTGTAATTTGAAATTAGATTTGATAGTATTTTATTTTTTAAGTTTTTAATTTAATTGTTTTAATAGTGTATATTGCGTAAAAAATATCAATTATTTGTTTTATTTTTTTAAGTTACGTATTGTAATTTTTTTACTGTGTTTTACAATTTATTGTTTTCGAGTGAAGTATTAAATTTATTTAATTTATTTTTGTGTTTTATTTTTTTACTTACTCGTATGTCAGCTGCGCTTGCGTTTTTATTTGCCTTGTTATATTTCAGGACTTCATACGTCTTCATACTGTAGAAATGAAGTAGTTTTAGATAATGAGGTAACAAACCTTTCGTAAACAAATTATCAAACCTATATATTTACTTGTATTCTTTACAAAAAATATGGAATTGGTTATATACACATTAACTTAAATAACTGATTTCGACTTAACTTCAAGTTGAATATTGCGTCAAGATTTGTCATTTGTTTGTTTGTCCGATGACAAAATGGTAAGCTATACGTATTTAATAGCTACATCAAGCGGTTTTACCTGCTAAAAAGTTCTTTTTCAGGTCCTTTCAGATATAAGATTACTCTTAATAACGTATCTTTTTTTCGACCACGGAAAAATGCGTTACGCACCGTCACCCTGCGTTGGGGAACGCAGGGCGGTATGCGAGACTTTCCCGCCAAATATTGGCGCGGCAGGGATACCCACTAAACAACCTGGGGGTGTTCCTGCGGGACGCCATAACGCCGGGGGAGCGGGTACGCCGAAGCACTCGTCCGCGGCTAATACCTTACCCCACTTACTTTTTAGTGTTTTTTTGTTTGAAAGTAGAGTTAGTCGAGAGTGTTCTTAGCCATGTTTGGTGGAAATCGGTCCAAGATGGCCGCCGCTACAAAATGGCGGATTACTTTTTTCTTCCACGACCCCCTCAATATGGGTATCAAATGAAAGGGCTTAATAAGTAAAATACAGCGCACTACATAAAATTTAAAATCCAAAATGGCCGCTATCAAAAAAATTGTGAATTACGTATTGCGTTGGGGGTTTTTTAAATTTTTAATTTAATTCATTGTATGTAAGTATACCTTTTTATTATTGGGGAACCTCAAAAGGACCTTAAGCCTTTTTTTTATAGCAGACTAAACAAGCGTTTGACCGCAATCTCACCTGTTGGTAAGTGACGATGCAGTCGAAGTTGTAGCACGCTTGTTCAGTAAGAACCTATTCACTCTTGATTTGAACATACCCACGTTATAGCATTCGGGAAATACTGAGAGTGATAGTGAGTTCCATAACTTCGCCGTTCTCATAATGAAAGACGAAGCAAATCGCTTTGTCCGAGCTGGTGGCATACTCACCAGATATTGGTGGCGAAGTGCCGTTTGCCTAGAGGTTCGGTAGTAAATGGGTGACCATTCGTGGCATTAGGGTGGCTTCGACCATTTCTGATCTTTTCTTTGTTTCTGATGTTTTATTTCCAGTTGAGTTACAATTCCCTGCTTAAGCCCGTATAGCCTCTAGGAAGTTCCAGATGTTTCGGGGAGTGACTTGTTGTATCTCTTCTGGGAGCATAAATAAGATAACCTATATAATAATAATTATAATAATTGGGGTTTATACTCCAACAGAACAGGTTACCCTACTTACACTGTTAGAGTCAAATCACAATGTATAGGTTGTGTGGCCAACCTATATGTTGCAGTTCCAGGTCGCCGAGATTACTACACCTGCAACATGACCTAACGACTGTCTTCTACATATCTTATAGGAAACAGCCGGGACACACAGTTTTACGTGCCTTCCGAAACACGGTAGCGTCCAGGCGAAAATCTTTGCCACACTGAGATTTGAACCTAGGACCTCCGGCTTACAAGTCGGAGGTATGACCACTGGGCCACGGACGCTACGTATAAGTTTGGTAGTTTTAATGTTTAGTTTTTCTTAACTGTCCTTGATATTGTCTGCACTCCTTCATTATTCATTTAATTTTCTCCAGGAACAGGTCAACTGGTTGAAAATGCTACTTTAGCATTAAGTTAGTCCTAGCGTTGTGCTGAATCTTATTAATATTATAAACGTGAAAATTTGTAAGAATGGGTGCTGGATGTATGGATGTATGTTTGTTACTCTTTCACGCCTAAACGCGTGGACCGATTAAGCTGAAATTTTGTATAGAGATAGCTTAGACCCTGGAATAACATATAGGCTACATAAGTACTGCGGGTAAAACCGCTGGGCGCAGCTAGTAATAAAATAAATATATATTCTTATAATATTTATTTCAGTTTGTGTTAGATACTGCTCTTACTTCGTTATAGGAAACAGTTAAACGTGTATTTGGAAAATCGGAAGCGTCCGAGCGAAAAAGTTCGGCCACACTTAGATTTGAACCCAGGGCATCTGGATCATAAGCTAGACGTCCGACCACTAGGTTACGAACACTGCAAACTTGATTTTTCCTTGGAGACATTTAATAACATACATATCGTATTACTAGCTGCGCCCAGCGGATTTACCTGCTGTACTGAAGCCTATGTGTTATTCCAGGGTCTAAGCTATTTCTATTCAAAATTTCAGCTCAATCGGTCCACCCGTTTAGGCGTGAAAGAGTAACAAACATACATACATACATCCATACATTCTTACAAACTTTTACGTTTATTATATTAGTAAGATGTGCTTCGGTAGGAGGGCATTGTAGCTAGTGAAATAACTAGGCTGAAGAGTCTTAACATCTTATGACTCTTGAGTGAGAAGCGTTGGCGCAGTGCACCTAGAATTTTACACTTTGAAATCCTGGGTAGCCCTGTACTAATTATGGGCAGCGTTATCTCTTACCATCAGGGGAGCGTCTTACTCGTGTTCTTACGTCTTTATAAATAAAAAAAACTTCCTTTTTAGAGTAGGTTAAACTAGACAAGTGAATTAAATTAAAAATTTAAACAAGTGAATTAAATTAAAAATTTAAAAAACCCCCAACGCAATATGTATTTCACCATTTTTTGTATGGCGGCCATCTTGGATTTTAAATTTTATATAAGGGACTGTAATCTACTCGTTAAACCCTTTCATTTGATACCCATATTGAGGGGGTCGTGGAAGAAAAAAGTAATCCGCCATTTTGTAGCGGCGGCCATCTTGGACCGATTTCCACCAAACATAGCTAAGAACACTCTCGACTAACTCTACTTTCAAACAAAAAAAACAAAATCAAAATCTGTTCATCCGTTTGGGAGCTACGATGCCACAGACAGACACATACACACACACACACAGACAGACAGACAGACAGACAGACAGACAGACACGTCAAACTTATAACACCCCGTCGTTTTTGCGTCGGGGGTTAAAAACCCCCAACGCAATACGTATTTCACCATTTTTTGTATGGCGGCCATCTTGGATTTTAAATTTTATATAGTGGACTGTAATCTACTCGTTAAGCCCTTTCATTTGATACCCATATTGAGGGGGTCGTGGAAGAAAAAAGTAATCCGCCATTTTGTAGCGGCGGCCATCTTGGACTGATTTCCACCAAACATGGCTAAGAACACTCTCGACTAACTCTACTTTCAAACAAAAAAAACAAAATCAAAATCCGTTCATCCGTTTGGGAGCTACGATGCCACAGACAGACACATACACACACACACACACACACACACACACACACACACAGACAGACAGACAGACAGACACGTCAAACTTATAACACCCCGTCGTTTTTGCGTCGGGGGTTAAAAAGAGGGTGCTAAAAACACTTCTCTTTCCAGTCGGGGGTAAAGGAAAATCGCTATCCAATCTGACAGCTCGTTAGGCAGACTTATGGCGCAATTCTTCATATTCTATACAAATTGATCCACTGTATTCTTTTATCCCTCTTGTCCTATAAATCGATGGAACGGAGTGGAATACTTTAGGAAAGGGATTGGTTGTGATATCGACATCTACTATATAAAAATAAGTCGGGTTTTCCTCCCTGACGCTATAACTCCAGAACGCACGAACCGATTTCCACGGTTTTGCATTCGTTGGAAAGGTCTCGGGCTCCGCGAGGTTTATAGCAAAGAAAATTCAGGAAAAATTTCAAAAGAAATAAAAAAAGTAAAAATAATATAATAATATTCAATTGGAAACCACGCGCGTATTGGGCAAATGTCAACAGCAGGCATTTGTCTTTAAGGTGGTAATGGCCGTGTCGGTGCGGAGGATATTGATAAGTTTTATTGCAACCTTATTTCGAATTAATACTGGCAACGTAGCAGCCAATGGCTCTCCTTGGATGAATACAAAAAAAAAAGCGTGTTCTTGGGCAAATTTTTATTAAATTTCAACAGCAGGCATTTGTCTTTAAGGTGGTAAGTTGAACTGTGTAAATTATGTGGATCGTGAATTTGAGGTTAAATAGGGATGAAAATAAATAAAATAAATGAACGCTAATCAGAGCGCGTGACGTCACACCATTGGCTGGACCTTACGCTTCCTATGAAATGTTCCTAATTTCGATACATTTTAATTATTCATAACATAAAAACCACTGAACCGATTTTGATGCAACTTATACTGTGCCCTTAGTTGGTCCATACTTAAACCAAAAATAAAGTCAATAACTAAAATGTCTCATAAAGAAATTACACATGAGAAATTATGAGGTGTTAAAAAGTTATTTAATATGCTAACTTTTAAAATTTGCGATAGTGGCGCCCCGCAAAAAGAACTCCTTTCGTGAAAAGCACTCTACCACAGATAAAAGAATACTAGACTCTACCTAGCAGTTACGGTTTCCGATTGAGCTGAAATTTCGCATACCGGCAATCGGATGACAATGCAATAATTTTATGACATGGAAGTGATCTGAAGTCTGATGATGGAGCTGAAAGGTGGTCATAGGAACCGCGTAAACAAAAGACAAAACCTCATGGAGTTTGGGTCCATTTGATTCGTCTTTACGAGTACTTCGATACTATATAGTAATCAGGATCTGATGATGGAGCTGGAAGGTGGCCATAGGAATTCCGTGATTAAAAGACAAAACCCCATCGAGTTTGGGCTCATTCGATTCGTCTTGACGTGTACTTTGATACGATATAGTAACCAGGTCTGATGATGGAGCTGAAAGGTGGCTATAGGAACTCCATGATAAAAAAACAAAACCCCATCGAGTTTTTGCTCATTTGATTCGTCTTGATGAGTACTTTGATAAGATATAGTAACCAGGGTCTGATGATGGAGCTGGAAGGTGGTAACAGGAAACGCGTAATTAAAAGACAAAACCCATCGAGTTTGAGCTTATTCGATTCGTCTTGACGAGTACTTTGATACGACATAGTAACCAGGGTCTGATGATGGAGCTGGAAGGTGGCCATAGGAACTCCATGATAAAAAGACAAAACCCCATCGAGTTTGGGCTCATTTGATTTGTCTTGATGAGTACTTTGATAAGATATAGTAACCAGGGTCTGATAATGGAGCTGGAAGGTGGTAACAGAAAACGCGTAATTAAAAGACAAAATCCATCGAGTTTGGGCTCATTTGATTCGTCTTGACGAGTACTTTGATACTATATAGAAACCAGGGTCTGATGATGGAGCTGGAAGGCAGCCATAGGAACTCCGTGATTAAAAGTCAAAACCCCTTCGAATTTGGGTTCATTTGATTCGTCTTGAGGAGTACTTTGATACTATATAGTAACCAGGGTCTGATGATGGAGCTGGAAGGTGGCCATAGGAACTCCATGATTAAAAGACAAAACCCATCGAGTTTGGGCTCCTTTGATTCGTCTCGAGGAGTACTTTGATACGATATAGTAACCAGGGTCTGATAATGGAGCTGAAAGGTGGTAACAGGAACCACGTAATTTAAAGTTAGCATTATTACACGATCAGTGGCGGATTTACAGTCTAGGCCGCCCTAGGCCCCAGTCCATGTAATACCTGCATTTACGTCTGTTCTGAGCGGTTCTGTTCTGTCATTGTTCTGAGCGGTGAGAAAATAAATATTCTTATTATAGAGCAGAGCCACCGAGAAAAACCCATGGTCCCTTGAAGCCTTTAAAATATTTACGTACTTTTAGTTATTTCTTGTCATCAGTGATTTTTCACTTCAGCTGTTTTCTTCATTTAAGTATTCATCTATCTCACAATAATTTCATTTCTGTACTCCAATCTACCTTGTTTTTCTGTTATTAATATCTACATGACTATTAAGCTCATATAATATTATGTATATAAGGTATTATGTGTATGTATATTATATTATTATAATAAGTATGTACTTATATTATTATTGTATATTATATTATTATGTTTATAATATATGATAAGTATTTAAACACTGTCTTTGTAATATACTGTATAATTATTATTTTATCACACCACAAACCCATGTGAATAGCAATATTCTCCTCTCCCTGCACGGTTGTCTGGAAGAGATCGCTTTCAGCGATAAGACCGCCAATTGTAACACATAGATTTTAATATTGTGTTTTATTTTTAGGTTTATTTCTGTATATTTTCTGTGTTCCAATAAAGAGTTATCTATCTATCTATCTATTTTTTTGTCACGATTGGCCGCCCCTAATATCTGGCCGCTCTAGGCCCGGGCCTACTGGGCCTTAGGGCAAATCCGCCACTGTACACGATATCATTTTATATTGCTAAAACTTAAATTATAATAAGGCGAATTTGTATATTTTTGTCGAATTTCGTCGTTACACGGTCTTTTATATTATTATTATTCTATTTTTAATACCTAATATTAAAAAAGAAAGGATTTAACGTTAAAATGTGATTACACAAAAAATCACATAATGATCCGCAGAACCAAACGCCCAAACCCAAACCCAAAGTTCCCAACAGTTCAAGTTCTTTGGGTTCCGCTTCAAACTGGGACCTCGCGGCCCAATTTCCGTTAAACCTTAGACTTTAGACCTTAGACTTTTTTTAAAATCTATACTATTATATAAAACAGTAAACTGACTGACTCATCATCGCACACGGCAAACCACTGGACCTAGAAAGACGAAATTTGGAACATAGGTTCTTTTTACCCTGGAGGCAGGTAATAAGAAACGATTTTTGAAAATTCTACCCCTAAGTGGGTTAAATAGGGGTTCAAAGTTTGTATGGAGAAAATCACATTTTTGAGTTGATTTACTTAAAACTTGGTAAAAACATTCTTAAATGAATATAATTAAACATTTCATGCAGGGTTTTTCGAAATTTAACTCCTGAGTTGAAATATATAGAAAAAGCTAAATAATACGCACATTTCAAAACATGTGCCGCCATCTGTTGATAGTTTATGAAATTGGCGCAATCTGTTGAAATTTGATAGATGGCGCTATTATAATTAAAATTAGCTAAAGTGCTTTTCTCGAAAGCAAAATTTATTATTAATTCTTCATAATTTCTTATATTGATTTTTTTAATTACATAGGTATATAGAAGAATATCTGCAAGATTTTACACTAAAATAAATAAATTATAAAAATATGTACATAATGTATATCATCCTCTCTAACACGTCCTATTAAAATTATTAAAATACTATTATTTCATTTCTTAATTTTAATAACAATTATTGTACATTCTAAATTGCATGTGCCCACCAGGGTCCTTAGAAATACTTACGTGCAAACTACACTAAGACCTTATTATGTACCTAATTCTAAGGGAGCAAATAAAGTATTGAGTATTGAGTATAATCATCAATTATTTAGGATAGGTAGGTATATTGTTCAGTAATCTATCTCTTATATAAAATCGTTCGTACACTTTCGTGCTATCAACGCACAGCCCAAACGGCTGGCCGTATCGAGCTGAAATTTGGACAGCGTGTTCTTTAGAAGATTTCACCGTGCAATAAGAAACGATTTTTTAAAATTCCCTCGGGAACAGGAATTGTTCCCGAAAAACGTTTGTATGCAAATCCGTAACCGCCGAACCGATTGAGCTGAAATTTTGTAAAACGATTGTTTGGACGGTGTTTAGGAACACTGAATAGTTTTTATGTCAGAAATTAGCTTTTAAGGGGGTCTAAAGGGGGGTTAAAGTTTGTATAGGAAATTTAGAACCGCTGACCCTATTGAGCTAAAATTTAGTACAGAGGTAGATTTAGTCCTAAAAAATGATATGGGATACTTTTTATCCCAGAAATCAACCTTTAAGGGGGGAAAGGGGGGGTGCAGGTTTGTGTAAGAAATCGTTAATAGCTTCTTTGTTTTAGCTGAAATTTGGACAGCGTGTTTTTTAGATAACGTGAACGACCGGTATGAAGGGATTTTGCAAAATTCCTACGGGAACGGGAATTATTCCCAAAAAATGTTTGTATGCAAATCCGTAACCGCTGAACCGATTGAATTGAAATTTTGTAAAAATATTGCTTGGATTGTGTTTAGGAATATTGAATAGTTTTTATGTCAGAAATTAACTTTTAAGGGGGGGGGGGTAAAGGGGGCGTCCAAGTTCGTATAGGAAATTTAGAACCGCTTACTCTATTAAGCTAAAATTTGGTACAGAGTTAGATGAGTCCTAGAAAATTATATGGCATACTTTTTATCCCAGAAATCAACCTTAAAGGGGGGGGGAAAGGGGGGGGGGGTGCAAGTTTAAGTAAGAAATCGTTAACCGCTTCTTTATTTTAGCTGAAATTTGGACAGCGTGTTTTTTAGGTACTAACGTAAGCGACCGATAAGAACGGATTTTGCGAAATTCCTACGGGGGTAAAGCAGGGTAAAAGTTTGTATGGGAAATTTAGAACCGCTGACCCTATTGAGCTAAAATTTGATACAAAAGTAGATTGAGTCTTCAAAAATTATATGAGATACTTTTTATCCCAGAAATCAACTTTTAAGGAGGGGAAAAGGGGGGTGCAAGTTTGTGTAGGAAATCGTTAACCGCTGCTTTGTTTTGGCTTAAATTTACACAGCGTGTTTTTTAGGTAACTTAAGCGACCGAAAAGAAGGGATTTTGCAAAATTCCCTCGGGAACAGGAATTATTCACGAAAAACGAAACACGTTTGTATGTAAATCCGTAACCGATAGTTTTAATGTCAGAAATTAACTTATAGGGAGTATCAGTATTAAGAGGGGGAGGGAGGGAGGGCCAGTTTAATGGGAATTTAGGAACCACGGTATTGATTTAAGTCACGGGAAGAATAGTGTGAGAAATTATACCAATAATAATTTAGCTTAGGTTTTTTTTATGTGATGAAGTAGAAGACGAGCAAGACGCTCTCCTGATGTTAAGAGATAACGCTGCCCATAATCAGTACAGTGCTACCTAGGATTTCACAATGATGTGAAATTCAAGGAACACTGCACCAACGCTTCTTACTCAAGAGTCATAAGATGTTTAAGACTCTTTAGCCCAGTAATTTCACTAGCTACAGTGCCCTCCTACCGAAGCACAGTAATGTTTGCACATCACTGCTCAGGCGGTAGAATAACTGGCACTTTTGGGCTTTGGGGTACCCACCTAGACGACCTCCTGCAAAGGAAGTCTACTCCCGGTACATTACAGTAGATGTAAGTTAAAGAGTTACCGCTAAACCGAGATAGTTCAACCTCCGGGAAAGGATTTAGGATTGGTTAATACAGTAGCGAAACAAAACTGCATCGAAATACCCAGCCCTATATTCTTCACTACACACTACCCACAGCGGGAGGGTTTAAACAGGCCTATACTTATTTTACGCTCACAAAGTCGCGGGGATGGAAATACAATCATAGTCTAAATGGCAGCACCAAATCTTCGCTTTATTGATTGACTGTCACGCGCAACGAAGTGCGCGCGGGTCAGCTAGTATCCTAATACAAGAACTTTAACTTTAAGTCGAAAAAATACACCCGTTTATCCTTCAAAAAATGTTTTGACTCTCTGAATAAATCAATATTCATAGAGAACTTGCCGTTACCCTATGTTTATGAAATTTGGCATACCTTAACATATATTTTAAATACGGGAAAAAATCTGAAAACTTTTAATCTACTATATAAAAATAAGTCGGGTTTTCCTTCCTGACGCTATAACTCCAGAACGCAAGTACCGATTTCCACGATTTTGCATTCATTGGAAAGGTCTCGGGCTCCGTGAGGTTTATAGCAAAGAAAATTCAGGAAAAATTTCAACAGACATTTCTTCATTTTTTAATCACCAAACGAAATGTTACATAAAACGAAGCCATCAGGTGGCGAAACGGAGTTCGCCGGGTTTGCTAGTCCTTATATAAAAACGGAATTTATGACTTCAAGTTAATTTTGTTTAAAAGTGAAATTTTTAAAAAACTTTTTAACCCTTTCAGGACCATAAGACTAGGAGAGGTAATGTTATGGTTATTTCTGTATAATATGATCTTTTTGATGTCTATAAAACATATTTTAAAGTCAAAAAGTAAAAACCTATTTTAGTTTTTTTGGAATTTTATGGTACATGGGTGTCCCTATGGTCGTCAACGGTAAATTTTATTCGAAATTATTTACAGTTTTGTTTCAAGGCTAGAGGAATATCTAGGATCTAAACACTTATTAAAAACGCAAATTTACTACCTATAATCATTAATTTATAAGAAATGAGTCAAGGTACAGAATAAAACAATTCAATCGGTCGTATATTACAGGTGAACTTTGCATATTATACAGGTGTTGTTAGTGCGATTATCTTTTGGAACGTGCACAATATGCGCATCATTTTTCGATGGATTGTAATAGGGTAGATCGATTTATAGGATTGCATAATATGGTAGGTACTTACTCATTTTTTCAGGAAGCCACAGAGACTTGCCTGATCTACAAACAACCAATCAATCTATTCTGACCGTGCTTCTCTGTGTAAATGGTATATGCGTTGTTCACTGTTATATCAAAAAGGTCAAAGAATAGTCTTAGATAATCTATCTTCTTATTCTTATTTTAACTTTGACCTGCGATCAAGCTCGTGTGTTATATTTCGTTGATCCGTTAGACCAATGCCACCCATATTTTTATTGTAGTTTGATACGAAACATATTTAGTAAAAAATCGTACCTAATCGTACCATGGTAATCAACTGGAAGCTTGGCTGGTAGCCAGCTTCAATTATTGGTATGAAATGATTGACCATCACTTGGTGCATTTTATGCAACCAATCTTACCCTCCAGTCTGGCTAAACAGCGACCCATGCACCCTGTCCTAACGGGTCAGGAAGAGAAGCTTTGCACATGGGAACAATATACGGCTCTAACGGTGTAGGTACCGTTAATCACCCAGGTAGAAAGTTCACCCGAATTCACACGGATTTTTTATATGATACAAGAATGCATTTTATGACTAATACTATTATCTTAAGGCTATCCTAAGAATCTATATCGTTTTACAGTTGGCTGTTTCTATTCATTACACGATATTTTTAAAGGTTTATGACTTTATTGAAATCAGTTATTTTTCTTTTATTGATATTGCTTGGTAACTATTCGGTTTTTGAATAACTTCATAATATTTTGTTCATATCGTCGTCCAAAAAAAGTATCCCTTCACGACCATAGGGACAGTACTGTCCCTTTTCATTTATGACTTTATAGCTTTATTAGGATCAAATTATCTAATAGTGTAGTAATTTATATAAATATAACATTAACCAGGCTATAGTTTTTTCATGAAATTTATTTATGATTCTCACTTTAACATCTTGTGAATCTTGTAAAAACTTTTTCATTTTCGCACCAAAAGATATGTCATCTTTTATAGATTATAGACACAATATAGTTCTACTTTTATGAAGCTGCTAGCTATCAATGGTTAAAATAGACATTTAAATTTTAGAAAACAAAAAAATATTTGAAATTGACCAAGAATTTATTTAGATTTTTAATTTTTTGTGTTGGGTACACGGATGTCCCCATGGTCGTCAAAGGGTTAACAAGTGAATTAAATTAAAAATTTAAAAAACCCCCAACGCAATACGTATTTCACCATTTTTTGTATGGCGGCCATCTTGGATTTTAAATTTTATATAGTGGACTGTAATCTACTCGTTAAGCCCTTTCATTTGATACCCATATTGAGGGGGTCGTGGAAGAAAAAAGTAATCCGCCATTTTGTAGCGGCGGCCATCTTGGATCGATTTCCACCAAACATAGCTAAGAACACTCTCGACTAACTCTACTTTCAAACAAAAAAAACAAAATCAAAATCCGTTCATCCGTTTGGGAGCTACGATGCCACAGACAGACACATACACACACACACAGACAGACAGACAGACAGACAGACAGACAGACAGACAGACAGACAGACACGTCAAACTTATAACACCCCGTCGTTTTTGCGTCGGGGGTTAAAAACAAGCTTTTATTATTAAACGGTTTTATATAGCTTACTCTGTCTGTTTTATTCTTTTTTTTTTGGGTCAAATTTAGTAATTGAAATTTCATCCTCTTTCTGTCAACCGATTGACCTGAAATTTGGTATACGCCTTTGGTTTTGATGACAATACAATAATGTTTATTCAATATTATTGTAAATCCAAGATGGCCGCCGCTATAAAATGGCGGATAACTTTTTTTTTATAATCCCATCATATCAAATGAAAGGGCTTAATAATTAGAATACAGTGCACTAAACAAAATCAGCTCCATGTCATAAAAATATTGCATTGTCATCCGATTTATATACACATGCAAAATTTCAGCTCAATCGGAAACCGGGGAAAGGGAACATATTAAACTTCCAAGATTTGATTACAGACAGATAGACAACAGACAGGTGGAAGTAAATAAAATCTTGTAAAAACGAAGTCGTAAGTTTGTACCTACCTAAACTTTATTATCTATCTTTCTTTGTACTCTTTCATGAAGTAGAGTTTCTACTACCAACGATGGCCAACCTACTACTAAGTAGTCTGTGGACACAATGGATCATACATCTCTGTGATAAATAGTAGCATCAATCTATTGCGGCCTATTTGCCTGTAATGCCATATTTTTTTATTTTTTTTATACAACGAAGTAAGAAGACGAGCAAAACGCTCTCCTGATGGTAAGTGATAACGCTGCCCATTATTAGTACAGTGCTAACCAGGATTTTACAAAAGAAAAAAACCTGTATACACAACAAAAATAATCGTCGCGACACCACACTGTTCAATGCGAAATAGAAATGAAAATATCTGGCTTGCTTTCTATAAGAGAGAGAGAGAGAGAGAGAGAGAGAAACATGCGCACGCCGCACAGCTTACAATAGCTTACTATAGCAAAAGTGTCGTGACAACTTTTCGTAAGAATTTTTTCCGTCTAGCCCCCTTTCACAACGCGCGATAAGGAACTTCGTTCCAAAATTCTGCGTGCACTGCGCCAACGCTTCTTACTTGAGAGTCATAAGATGTTAAGACTCTTCAGCCCAGTAATTTCACTAGCTACAGTACCCTACCTGTGCACAGTAATGTTTGCACATCACTGCTCAGACGTTAGAATAACTGGCACTGTTATTGGTGTACCTAGTCGACCTCCTGCAAAGGAAGTCTACCCTCAGTTGTCAGTTCCATAACAAAAATCCTACAATGCCCGATCCACTGCTAAGTAGTCTGTGGACACAATGGATCATGCACCACATTTATAAATTGTAGCATCAATCTATTTCGGTATATTTTCCTGTAATGGCTTCAACAGACTATTTCAGTTCTACTGGATTCTGGTGCCCCGCGCTGGGCCTGACCCCGCGCTGGGGCTCACAGCGTAGGGGGGCGTCCCCCAGGTGGCGGATGGGGGGATGGTCGGTAGTACAGTTTAGCTAGCTACCCGGCTAAGTCCGATGGACTCGCTGACCAAAGTAGGATGTGGTCCTCCAGCAGTATGGGGGTTGTGCGGTGGGTTAACACCCCTCCCACGGAAAAAATAAAACGTTACGAAACCGACAATAAGAGAAATCGGATTCTAGTGCAGAATACACTACTAGCACTGGCCTAGTCAAGTCACTTGCATAGAAGAGATTGCTCTAAACGCTGAGCGATAGACGATTTGTAGCGTCTCTGGCCCAGTGGTCATACGTCCGGCTTTTAATCCAGAGACCTTGGGTTCAACGTACATGTTGCAGCGTCCGTGGCCCAGTGGTCGTTGGTCCGGCTTGTAAGCCGGAGGTCCTGGGTTCAAATCTGTGTGTGGCAAAAAGTTCGCCTGGACGCTACCGTGTTTCGGCGCGGCACGTAAAACTGTGTCCCGGCTGTTTCTTATAAGATATGTAGGAGGCAGTCGTCAGGTCATGTTGCAGGTGTAGTAATCTCGGCGACCTCAAACTGCAACATATAGGTTGCCCACACAACCTATAACCTATAACACACTGTGTTGGGTAACCTGTTCTGTTGGAGTATAAACCCCAATTAATTAATTGAAAAAAAAGAGGGTGCCCTTAAAACTTAATATTGACCAAAAACAATTGTGCGTGTAAGTGGATTATGATGCTAATTATTAATATTATCAATTTGAGCCAACATATAGGTTGGCCACACAACCTATAAATTGTGATTTGACTCTGACAGTGTAAGTAGGGAAACCTGTTCTGTTGGAGTATAAACCCCAATTATTATTATTATTGAGATAATATGTAATTAATTAATATTATCTTAATTAAATCATTAGTAAATAGTAAATACATTATGTGCAATCAGGTCTTAATTATTTTGACTAAGGGGTATTCGACCGGGGGTGGACTTCCTTTGCAGGAGGCCGACTAGGTGGGTACCTCAACAGTGCTAGTTATTCTACCGCCTGACCAGTGACGTGCAAACATTACTATGCTTCGGAGGGCACTGTCATCATCATCATCTCAGCCGTAAGACGTCCACTGCTGAACATAGGCCTCCCCTTTGGACTTCCATATGTACCGGTTGGAAGCGACCTGCATCCAGCGCCTTCCGGCGACCTTTATAAGGTCGTCTGTCCACCTTGTGGGTGGACGTCCTACGCTGCGTTTGCTAGTCCGTGGTCTCCACTCGAGCACTTTTCGACCCCATCGGCCATCCGCTCTCCGCGCTATGTGGCCTGCCCATTGCCACTTCAGCTTGCTAATCCGTCGGGCTATGTCGGTGACTTTAGTATGCCTACGGATCTCTTCATTTCTGATTCGATCACGTAGAGAAACCCCGAGCATAGCCCTTTCCATAATAGGGCACTGTAGCTAGTGAAAAATTGAAATTTATTGCCAAAAAAAGTAGTATAAGTACAATTTTGGCTTACATATAACCTAGGTATAAGTACATCTAATTTTTATACAGGTAAGTAGTGGCTATTAACAATTTTATTTGATGTTGTATAATTTAATGAAGATACACTCAGTAGGTACATTGCATTGCAAACTAAAAATATGACTGAAATTGCTACATCTACATCTAATTTTTATACAGGTAAGTAGTGGCTATTAACAATTTTATTTGATGTTGTATAATTTAATGAAGATACAATCAGTAGGTACATTGCATTGCAAACTAAAAATATGACTGAAATTGCTATAGAGATAGAAAAATATGAATGCATTGCAAACTAAAAATATGACTGAAAAATAAATGAAGAACTATATTATTTCTTGACTTATTACCCACTACGAAGTGCGCGCGGGTTCACTAATCATAATTTATATTACTAAAGTATTCCTTTAATAATATTTAGATATCTCAATAAATATATTGGATTCGTATTGGCGACCTTTCATTCCGCGTGAATGGACAGAGATCGCCGAGAATCCTGAGTATTCCATTACAAGGGATACTTCTTATATTTTATTCCTTTATTCGTAATAAAAGGGAAATTCTCTTTGTTTTCGGGAAATTAAAAAAGAAATGAGGCAGAGGCTATCTTAGATCTCAGAGATGGAACGGTATTTGGTATGAACGAAAATTGTATTATCGAGTGTTATTAGATTTTTTTTGTTTTACCTGTGTCCAAGGGTGGATGCAGGATATATTTTTACAAGGTGCAGACGGGCAAAAATATTATAATTTTTACTACGAAAAGTGTGTGTTTAGCTCGCTCTGAACAGATAGAAAATTCAAATATCCCTAATAATATGTGCGTGAGCAGCTTTCTGCGAGAGCTGAGAAAAAAAAACTTGAGAGGTGTCAAGGGACACCTGGATGGAACGAAGTTCCTTTCGATTAATGAA
Source organism: Hemithea aestivaria (assembly GCA_947507615.1). Lineage (NCBI taxonomy): Eukaryota > Metazoa > Arthropoda > Insecta > Lepidoptera > Geometridae > Hemithea > Hemithea aestivaria. The sequence goes on along the minus strand of OX382353.1, from coordinate 1,531,316 downwards.
AATATCTGGCTTGCTTGCTATAAGAGAGAGAGAGAGAGAGAGACAGACAGAGAAACATGCGCACGCCGCACAGCTTACAATAGCTTACTATAGCAAAAAGTGCCGTGACAACTTTTCGTAAGAAATTTTTCCGTCTAGCCCCCTTTCACAACGCGCGATAAGGAACTTCGTTCCAAAACTTCGTTCCAATTATAATCTTGACCATGAAATATGTGCAAAATTCGTAGCCCTACAATGCTTCTGGTGGGGCCTTGGCCCCCTCAGAAGCGACGAGTGTGACAGGAGTTGCTACTCTTATGTCAATGTCTTACTATGCTAAAGGGGCTGATGGGCAGCGTTATCTCTTACCATCAGGAGAGCGTCTTGCTTGTCTTCGTACTTCTTTTCATAAAAACCATCCAATTTTGGATTTATCATAATCATAATCATAAATCATAAATCATTTATTCCTCAGATTTAAGGTTAATATACAGTTCACATTTCTAAACATAGTTCAGCTTAAATCTGCCTTTTCAGGCGTAGGACAATTAATTATATTACATTTGAATTGACATAACTTTCTTTACGGGTCCACATACACACAAAAAAAAAGACGTTTGGCACTCGGAGACTGCCGCGGTAAAGTTATTGCATAGCATTTTTATCTATAGATGGAAAAAATAAAAAGTATTACCGCTGTGCCGGTCGGAGTGGGGGGTGTTAGGTTTTTTTCGTTACGGAATTTCTGGATTCGGTCCCCACGCTCAAGGCCCGCGATAGAAGCTATGCAATAGCTTAAAAAGTCTGCCGAATTGTCTTCCTTTTTAAATCGGTTCATAAACCCTACTAAAATATGCGTATCTACCTACTTACAAAAATGAAAAAATAATTGTGTTTTATAATGCCTGTGAGCGCGCAATTATTCTTCATGTTTTGCTGGCGGGCCGTATAAACGACGCCATGGAAAATTAGGCTCGATTCAGACGTATAATATCAGGTGTAGTCTTCACTTGCTAGTCTAGTACTTAAATTATTTTTGAAGTGAAAACTTCTTTAGCGGCGCTGAGCACTTTTTTTTGTATGGGTAAAAACTTTAAAACTCGCGTCAGGGTCACGTGATGCTGACCGAAAAAGCGTAAGATCGAGGGGAAGGGAGAGGAACTAGTATCTCTCACTCTTTCTACCGTGCCTGAGTGTGCTCTGCTCTGTTGATGGTGTAAAAGTCGTCGAAATTATGGATGGAAGTTGATTTTTCTGAGAGATAAAATTTAATGTAATATATAAATAACGATATAATATTATAAATAACAACATATAAATTGTCATATTTGTGTACGATAGCGCAATAAATAAACATTGTATTCTACCTCATAAATGATAGTACTTTTATACTTATAATTAAACACAACGTTAATATTGAAGTTTTCACTTCTGCCGGCACTCCCGGAGTGCTACCTTTTTTTTTTTAGTGATGAATTAGAAGACGAGCAAGACGCTCTCCTGATGTTAAGAGATAACGCTGCCCATAATCAGTACAGTGCTACCCAGAATTTCACAATGATGTGCAGTTCTAGGTGCACTGTACCAACGCTTCTTACTCAAGAGTCATGAGATGTCAAGACTCTTAGCCCAGTAGTTTCACTAGCTACAGTACCCTCCTACCGAAGCACAGTAATATTTGCACATTACTGCTCAGGCGGTAGAATAACTGGCACTGTTGGGGTACCCACCTAGACGACCTCCTGCAAAGGAAGTCTACCCCCGGTAAAAAATAATAATGCCCAAATTAAAAAATCTAAAGAGATTGAACTTCTGTGCTTTTTTTGGCAGCGGGGGACGCCTTAGAGTGTCGTATCCAGTTGGATTTAAGGCTTAATATGATCTAAGGCTGCGCTCAAAGCTTCGCTAAACCTAAACAAGTTAAACACCCATCGCTTCGGTTCCATTTAGTAATCAGGTCGTATGCATTATCTTTTGGCACGGATGCTGTAGATTTTTGCGCTTTGACGGTTCGCACAGAGAATTATTAACAGAGAGTGCGTTTTGCGGAAGACAGTATTAAACCTCGAAATAATCAAGTTTTTAACCCCCAACGAAAGGATGCGGTGTTATGAGTTTGATGTGTGTGTGTCCTGCTTTGACATAGCTCACGAACGGATGAACCGATTTTGATTTTGTTTTTTTTTGTTAAAAATGTGAATTATTAGTCGGGAGTGTTCTTAGCTATGTTTGATGACTACTGGTCCAAGATGGTCGCCGCTACAAAATGGCGAATTACATTATTTTTTTACTACTTCCTCAATATTGGTATCAAATGAAAGGGCTTGAATATTAGAATACATCACACAATGATACATATCAAATCACCATGAAATGGCGAATTACATATTTTTTAGCTTTGGGATTTTTTCAAATTTTAATTTTATTCCTCCCTCCATCAGTCGTGGACCTCATATCTGAGGGTCGTGACCTCCTCCATCCATGACTTTTTCTATCACGATGTTCCGCCATCTTGTCCTATCTCCGGCCACCCAGAGAGCATCGAGACGGTACAGTCGAGAGTGGTGCGGATCTGGTCAGACCAACGCATATGGCTTAGGCGGGGTCTTTTCCCTTCCACTTTGCCAGTGATTACAAGTTTAATTTTATTCATTTGTGCTGATATTTTTGTACGAAACTCTCGGTCGGCAAGTCCCACTTGCTCTTGGCTGGTTTTATTATTTAATCTAAGATTCCAATCAATTTTACTATTAGCCTCGAGCGTTTAGCATAACTAAAGGGGCTGAAATAATAACACATTTGCCTTCAATACCCACGGCTCATTTCTTTCGGCACAAAATAATAAATTCCGAAAAGTTTGTCAAGATGAAACTCTGCACATTTGAATTGCTAAATCAGTGTTTATACAGGGCGTTTCTACGGGAAGCCGATTTAAATTCGGGAAGTTTTTATTTGAGTTCGGTTTACTTTTAGTCCTGGTGTAAGTAATATTGGGACTTGGGACTTATAGCTGGGGTGGATTGAAGCTAGGCGGACAATGGGCTTGATCAGAATCTATGTCCTCTATGTGGCATTCGTGGCCCAGGTTTTCTTTTATTCGATAATATTTAGGCTTCCGTGGTAACAAGTGAAATTTTAAAAAAAACTTTTTAAAAACAAGCTTTTATTATTATTACCATTTAGCACCATAAAGTATTCGTCATGACGAATCAAATGAGCCCAAACTCGATGGGGTTACGTCGTTTAATTACGGAGTTCCTATAGCCACCTTCCCGCTCCATCATCAGATCAGCTCCATGTCATAATAATATTGCATTGTCATCCGATTTATACATGCATGCAAAATTTCAGCTCAATCGAAAACCGGGAAGTGGGTCAAATTTAACTTGCAAGATTTGATTACAGACAGACAGACAGACAGACAACAGACAAGTGAAAGTAAATAAAAGCTCGTAAAAAGGCTTTATATCTTATGACTTTTGAGTAAGAAGCGTTGGTGCGATGCACCTAGATTTTACATCATTGTGAAACCCTAGAAGGCATTGTACTGATTATGGGCAGCGTTATCTCTTACCATCAGGTGAGCGTCTTGCTCGTCTTCTTATTTCTTTGCATAAAAAAACTCCCTGTATCCTCACCAGTAAATAATAAATAAATATTTCAGGACATTTCACACAACGCGACCTAACCCCAAGCTAAGCAACTTAATGCTTATGTTATGGTGGTTAGGATAACAGATATAATACTTATATACTTTTCTTTTGTAAATACATACTTGTAAAAGATACTGAATACCACCAAGACCAGAAACAAATACCTGTGGATCACACAGACATTTGTCCTATGCGGGAATCGAACCCGCAACCTATTGCGTTGCAAGCGGGTATTAGCCCACCGCGCCACAGAGGTCGTCAGTATTTACTTTCTTCTGTAATGAGCGACACGGGTGCTATCTCAGACGGCCGAGGATTTGGAGTGCTTCGCTAATAATTCTACTTCTGTTTTATTGGACAACTTTAGTTGGGCGACTTTGCTGCATGGGGCAATTTCATTTTTAGGGTCCCGTGCTCAAGGGACCTTAAAACTCTCTGTTGTTTATATTTTGTACGCAGAAAATGCTACGTGACATTGTGTAGAAAACAAACGAATTAAGAGCGTATATAGCGAAAGAATTTTTTTTGAAGTGAAAACTTCTTTAGCGGCGCTGAGCACTTTTTTGTATGGGTAAAAACTTTAAAACTCGCGTCAGGGTCACGTGATGCTGATCGAAAAAGCGTAAGATCGAGGGGAAGGGAGAGGAACTAGTATCTCCCACTCTTTCTACCGTGCCTGAGTGTGCTGCTCTGTTGATGGTGTAAAAGTCGTCGAAATTATGGATGGAAGTTGATTTTTCTGAGAGATAAAATTTAATGTAATATATAAATAACGATATAATATCGAGGGGTCTGAGGCGATTTGACTCAAGCGCCATTTTGGTAAGTGTTCAGGAGAGCGATTTTAAGATAAAAATTTTGGAAAAAAATTCATATCTTCTGAAGTATTCCTCTTATCGGATTACTACTGAGAGTCAATGAAGCAATACATAATAAGCTTTAATTTTATATGAATTTCATCGTTTTATAAGTATTTTTAACCTATTTAAATGTCACTTAAGCCAAAATGACCTATTTTCTGTTCAAGGCAAATTGATTGAAGTTCAAGGAAATTCAGTGACGGATGAGAGAAAAAAGATTTATAGACCATCATTTTAACACATAATTCAGGGCTAAAAGACTTAAATCACAAGAAATTCTGTAATTGATCAAAGAAAAAAGATTTATATACTAAATAAACGACAAATAGATCACGGCAAAATAATTTAACAGTGAAAACACTAATTGAAACTTAAGGAAAAAAGACTTTTATTACAACATTACTTTAAACACATAGATTCAAATCAAAGAAAAATGTTTATTTTATGAATCTTGGTCTTTGAGTTGTTCTATAATAAAGTACTTGTCCTTTCAGAAAATAATTTTAAATATTGAAATGAAAGGAATAAAAGAATTTACGTTAATAAATCAGCGTATATTAATTTTTTTATTATTTATTTTTGTATTTAATAATATAATATATAACTTTTCTTATTAATTAACTACTTAAATACTTATTGACATTAATTAAATTAGAGACCCATGGGAATCAACTACATAATAATATTAATAAATGTTTATTCTACTACCACTAGCAAAATAACTATCCATTAATTCCTAAGGGTGTAAGTTAGTTTAGAATAGAACAATAACAATGATAAAGAATATTATAATCAACGTCAACATAACGTAGTTGTAGTTTGTATAAACAAAACGCCTACTTATTTTATTATTAAAATAATACTAATAAATAATAATAATCTTACTAATATTAAAAACGTGAAAATTTGTAAGAATGGATGTCATGATGTTTGTCACTAAACGGGTGGACCGATTGAGCTGAAATTTTGTATAGAGAAAGCTTAGACCCCGGAATAACACATAGGCTACATAAAAACTGCAAGTAAAACCGCTTGGCGCAGCTAAAAAATAATATAACCAAAAGTACTGAGTAGCTGAGTCAAATTCCAATTAATATAATCATCCAAAACAATAAACAAATTTAGAACAATTCAAATTTGGTCACATCATGGAATAAAAAACTTATTATTTTCTACTAGAACCCGGATTTAAGTATCATAAGTACAACAATGCTTGCATAATCTTTACAAAAAAATAACTTATCTGATGGTAACTAGCCCCTTAGTCCAGTCAATAAGTGCTCAAAAGGGGCATGATGTTGGAATAGTCGAAAGCAGAAAAACTAACTTAGTAACTTTGTTTGGACTAGTTAGGAGATTAGTTAAATTAGTTTTGCATACAAAGTCGGTAAAAAAATCTTACAAATAAAATTTTACCAACTTTTGGTTGTCGTATCATAATGAAACTTTGCAAATGTCTAGAAATCTGATGACAGTTTAATAATCTGGTACCACTGAGCTGATCTGATGATGGAGCCTAGAGGGGTCTACTGAAACTCTTCAATGGCTATTAGTAAAACCGGGGAGTTTAGGCTCATTACATTCGGATTGATGAGACGTAGGCACTTCCTGGTTAATTATCAGACCCTCGACAGCAAGTGAAAAAATCTCATTGATTCGAATGTAATGTGCCCAAACTCGACGGGTTTACTAATAGCCATTGAAGAGTTTCATTAGACACCTCCTGGCTCCATCATCAGATCAACTCAATGGTACCAGATTATTAAACTGTCATCAGATTTCTAGACATTTGCAAAGTTTCATTATGATACGACAACCAGAAGTTGGTCAAATTTTATTTGTAAGATTTTTTTACCGACTTTGTATGGAAAACTAATTTAAGTGTCTTCAAAATAGACCATGTTTGGAAGCTCATAGCTGGACAACGATTTGAGATAGATGAAAAGTGTCAAGGTCGAAGTTGTAGAAAATTATTATTTTATGAGGTTTAATAATGTAGTACATTAAAATATCGTACAACGCACAGTTTTTGACATATATGCAAAAAACCTAAAAATGGGGCCTTCTTCGGGCTCCCCCCCCCTACGGCTCACCTCGGAGGGGTGGGGACTTTTAGTATGTTTATCTCCTAACTAGTCCAAACTAAGTTACTAAGTTAGTTTTTCTGCTTTCGACTTTTCGATCCACATACCCTTTTTGGGCACTTATTGACTGGGCTATAGTTTTTTTTTCTGTGTTTTGTTATTGTCATCAGCTGCATTTTCTCCACATAATAGAATCTCTACTGCATTTAAGAAAATCAGTCAATCAATCAAAAATTCAATTATGTAAGATCTTTATCTGTTAATGTCAAAGATTTTTATCTTTGACATTAAAAATAATAATAAAATAATTAACCATCATAATTATGTTATAAATAATAAAAACACGTATCGCCTAACGCTTATCGCATTTTTTTACGCGCGCTATCAATATACACTTTTGTCACAATCCGATGATTACCCTAAATGACAGGATTCAAGCGACCGTGCAGTAGCGCGTTCTTAGGATTTATGTATGATTTTAGTAGACTCAAATGACACTCTAAAACATGTCCCTTCAAAAAGGCTATGATTTAACGACCTCAAGCTGTTAGTTCGCAAGCAACACAAAGAGTTTTAAGTGCCAATATTTACTTTTAAAAATGAGATATATGCATAATTTTACAAGTTTAAGAAAAGTAAAATTGATTGAACTGACATTGATCAACTGTATTTATTCAAAGAAAAAAAACTTTTGTGACATAATTATCTAAATCAGTTCAAGGCAAAACGACTTAAGCGCCTATGCTACGAATATTAATTCAGAGTAAAACGATTCATATGACATAGTTTAATGAGACAGATCACGACAAAATACTTCAAAGAGCAGTGTGATTTTTTATGGAGCAGGTAAAACAGATTTAAAGGACTTACAGAGAAAAAAATGAACAAGGAAAAAAAGCTTAAGTGAGAAGTAAGTAAAGTTACTAGTCACTTAAATGGACTTAAGGGCATGTCTTTAAAAAAAACGTGTTTTTGTTGTCGCTTCACACCACGATTTTAGAAATGATAGTCAAATTTAGGATGGAATCAAGCGCCAAAAAAGTTGTCCGATTTACACGAAACCCAGCTCAAACGAAGGAGAAAAATTCGCTGATTGCAACGATATATATAACTCAATATCGCCTGAAATGGCGCTTGAGTCAATTCGCCTCAGACCCCTCGATATTATAAATAACAACATATAAATTGTCATATTTGTGTACGATAGCGCAATAAATAAACATTGTATTCTACCTCATAAATGATAGTACTTTTATACTTATAATTAAACACAACGTTAATATTGAAGTTTTCACTTCTGCCGGCACTCCCGGAGTGCTACCTTTTTTTTTAATTCTTTTCATGCCATCATTCTTTGCATGTATTTTCAAATTATGAAACACTTTTAAAATGTGTGCTCAAATATTATGGAGGGCTGTTCTTAAGGAATTTTCAATAAATTAATTCTATGAATTTATATTGCAAAATTTGTCAAATATCGAGCGAGAGAGTGTTACTCGATATACATATATAATGGACTTAATAAAAAAAATTTAAGCAAAAAATTAAAACGCCGAAACTCTGTAAAAACTTAATGTTTTTCGTAGGTTAAAAGATATATGGAACCAATTTCGAGCTCGCTTAATGCAAATTAATTTCTAATTCTATATTTTATTCTTATAATAGTTCAGAAAGTTTTGATATCTGAATACATAGATGGTAGATAGCTTGAACCCTGATATATGACTTATGTTCAAAGTACTAAACCACGGTTAATTCTAGTAACTTCGTAACTTTAAAACCGATCCCACTGTTTAGAATAGAATTTAATTGGTCTTGGAAACAAAAAAAAAAACACAAATCGGTTCAGACAATTGAATAAAACAAACGAAAAATCGACGGATTGTCAATCAATCCTTCTTTCATTTTAACATTGGTAACTTTATTTTTATACAGAACCCTTCATATCATACTTTAACTCTCTTTACCAGTTAATTCTACTTAATCTAAGTCAAAATTATGACTGAAAACTTTTCCATGTAAAATTAATTTTATTTCTACGTACTTAGAATTATACAAGAAGAATGGATATTAACCACGCAGGACTTGAAATATTTAAATTTATTATACTAAGTTATAGCTAACACGATTTGATTTTTACAAGCTTTTATTTACTTTCACCTGTCTGATGTCTGTCGGTCTGTCTGTCTGTATGTAATCAAATCTTGCAAGTTAAATTTGATCCACTTCCCGGTTTCTGATTAAGCTGAAATTTTTCATGCATGTATAAATAGCAAGCAAAAGATCAAGCATGAATATTTTGGATGAATATTTTGATTGGGCTAAAAGATAACAGGTAGTATATACATATACAGGCGCGGATCCAGGGGGGGGGGTCAAGGGGGTCATGACCCCCCCCAAAATCCTAGTCGGAAAAAAAATCCGATCTTGTCGACTGGTTTTACGCTACTTTCATAGTTAGAATTAGGAAATTTTCTCTTAGCAGCAAGCAACAACGTACAACGTACGTACGTACGTTTTATGAGCGTACAAGTTCATAAAATTGTTTCGCTGTTTTAATTATTTTTTTACATATTTTTTTCGGCCCTCGCCTACGAATTATCCTTAGATTCTCGTAGCAAGCTGCACAACATCTTTCATATTTAGGATTAATTGGATTATATTAACTGCTGCAAGCTGTTCGCGCTTTATGTCGTCTTTGCGCTTGCAGCAAGCTGCTCGCGCATGTATAATAATCTTTTTTTTTGGCATTTGGATTAAGTTGCGCGCCTTTCATATAATTTGAATTACTTACCAGTACAATTTATGAGCGTTCACAAAACTTCTAGGATTGTAGTCGACGACTAAATCGCTTCTTTTCGAGGTCAGAGTTATAAAAAAAAACTGGCTTTATTGATCAAAATATTTTATTTTCTTGCTTCTCGGAGCGAGCTAAACGTACATTTTTACTCAGGTCAGGCATTATTATTTTTCTTTGCGATAGCAGAAAACTGCTCGCCCTCTTATAAGAAATAATATTAAAATTTTCTTAACGCTCGCGTTCTGATAACAAACTGATCACGTACTTTTCGTGGTTAGGATTATATTTATGTTTTTCTTGGTACTTGGTGCGAAATCAGTGGATAGCACATAGGTTTTAACTTTTTCTCGACGCTAATTGCTTGCGCTCTAATAAAAATGACTATGATTTTGTGTGAACGAGCTAATAAACGTACATCTTTTGCACTTAAAAATACAAAATGGTCTCTAGTTGGCTCTTACGTCATTGGCTCGTGCTAAAAAGTTCAAAATTATCTCGGCGCTCGCAACGAGCTGCTCGCGCTCCATAAATATAAGAATATTTAGTTTCATTGCCACTCGGAGCAAACTAAACGCACATCATTCGTGCTGAAAAGTACAAAATTTTCTCGGCGCTCGCAGCGAGCTGCTCGCGCTCTATAAATAAGAATATTTAGGTACCATGCCATTTGGAGCAAGCTAAACGCACATCATTCGTGCTGAAAAATTCAAAAATTTCTCGGCGCTCGCAGCAAGCTGCTCGCGCTCTTAAATAAGAATATTTAGTTTCATTGCCACTCGGAACAAGCTAAACGCATCTCATTCGTGCTGAAAAATTCAAAATTTTCGTGGCGCTCGCAGCAAGCTGCTCGCGCTCTTTAAATAAGAATATTTAGTTTCATTGCCGTTCGGAGCAAGATAAAAGCACATCATTCATGTTGAAAATTTTGAAATTTTCTCGGCGTTCGCAGCGAGCTGCTCACGATCTATAAATAATAAGAATATTTAGTTTCATTGCCGTTCGGAGCAAAATAAACGCACATCATTCATGCTGCAAATTTCAAAATTTTCTCGGCGCTCGCAGCAAGCTGCTCCCTCTCTTAAATAAGAATATTTAGTTTCATTGCCACTCGGAGCAGGCTAAACGCATCTCATTTGTGCTGAAAAATTCAAAATTTTCGTGGCGCTCGCAGCAAGCTGCTCGCGCTCTTTAAATAAATTATTTAGTTTCATTGCCGTTCGGAGCAAGATAAACGCACATCATTCGAGCTGAAAAGTCCAAAATTTTCTCGGCGCTCGCAGCGAGCTGCTCGCGCTCTATAAATAAGAATATTTAGGAATCTTGCCACTTGGAGCAAGCTTAACGCACATCATTCGTGCTGAAAAATTCAAAATTTTCTCGGCGCTCGCAGCAAGCTACTCGCGCTCTTAAATAAGAATATTTAGTTTCATTGCCACTCGATGAAAACTAAACGCGCATCGTTCGTTCTGAATAATGTAAGATTTTCAAGACTACGCTTAAAAAAATCTCCAAAAAAATTCTAGCCGATGACCCCCCCCAAAATCATGGTCTGGATCCGCGCCTGTACATATATGACATTAATTTTGTTATTTCTATTTATATTAATTATTCAAAAATTCTAATTATCAATTCTTATCATAATGATTTAGTGCTCTTTTTGTATTGTCAATTCTTTATTTAATTATTTGTTATTATGTTAAGTGAGAAATGTTTCACTAGATTTATGGTTATTGACTGAAATAAATGACTATTTCATTTAATTTTTTAATAAATCGGATGACAATTGACAATGCAATATTACCATACAATACTAATGAAAAAATAATACTTTATTGCAAACCTGGTTACAAGGAATTGTTTCATAAGAAGACAATACACATAAAGCTAAAGGTATACAATCGGCGGTCTTATCGCATAGAGCCATCTCTTACAGACAACCTGGTTGGAAGGAATATTGAGAACATGTATAGAGGTGGTGTGCAATACTTCTGGAAATAAAGTTATCTTTTGTTACAATAATTAGATAGTAATATTTTTATGACATCGAGCTGATCTGATGATGGAGCTGGAAGGTGGCCATAGGAACTCCGTAATTAAACGACGCAACCCCGAGTTTGGGCTCATTTGATTCGTCTTGACGAGTACTTTATGGTGCTAGATGGTAATAATAAAAAAACTTGAGAGGTGTCAAGGGACACCCGGATGGAACGAAGCTCCTTTCGATTAATGAAAATATCTGGCTTGCTTTCTATGAGAGAGAGAGAGAAACATGCGCACGCCGCACAGCTTACAATAGCTTACTATAGCAAAAAGTGTCGTGACAACTTTTCGTAAGAATTTTTTCCGTCTAACCCCCTTTCACAACGCGCGATAAGGAACTTCGTTCCAATAAATGCTTGTTTTTGAAAGTTTTTTTTTTCACTTGTGTATGTTAAATTTGTAAGGTATTTATTACATAAATTGTTACAAACTTTCGCATTAATAATAAAAGTAACATTTTTGCCATTCAATGGGTAAATCCTTACCTTATTTATTTACTAAAAATTAAAAATTTAAAAAACCCCCAACGCAATACGTAATTCACCATTTTTTTGATGGCGGCCATCTTGGATTTTAAATTTTATATAGTGGGCTGTATTCTACTCGTTAAGCCCTTTCATTTGATACCCATATTGAGGGGGTCGTGGAAGAAAAAAATAATCCGCCATTTTGTAGCGGCGGCCATCTTGGACCGATTTCCATCAAACATGGCTAAGAACACTCACGACTAACTCTACTTTCAAACAAAAAAAACTAAATCAAAATCCGTTTATCCGTTTGGGAGCTACGATGCCACAGACACACACACACACACACACACACACACACACACACACACACACACACACACACACACACACACACACACACACACACACACACACACACACACACACACACACACACACACACACACACACACACACACACACACACACACACACAGACAGACACGTCAAACTTATAACACCCCGTCGTTTTTGCGTCGGGGGTTAAAAAGATGCTAAAATAAACCTAGATCAAGTTGGTATATAGTTAGATCCCCTAGAGGTAACTAAGAAAGGATTTACAACCTCCAGGCACTGAAGTCGCGGCCAACTCGGCTTCTTATCACCGCCCAGATTATCTGCTGAATACTAGATGTACAGACATACTATTGTGACTGGAGACACCGCAATAAAAACAAGTGAAAAAAATAAAATCTTTATTTTTACCATCTAGCACCAAAGTACTCGTCAAGACGAATCAAAGGAACCCGAACGGAAAGTCGTTTAATTACGGAGTTCCTAAGGTCACTACCCAGCTTCATCGTCAGATCAGCTCCATGTCATAATAATATTGCATTTTCATCTGATTATACATGTATGCAAAATTTCAACTTAATTGAAAACAGGGAAGTGGATCAAACTTTAACTTGCAAGATTTGATTACAGACAGACAGGCAGAGAGACAACAGACAGGTGAAAGTAAATAAAAGCTTGTAAAAAAACTTGTTGGCTCATAATATTAGTCACTGTAGGACCTATTTCTACACATTAATGACACAAAAAGTATTGATAACACACATTGAATTTGGCTACACATTTGATTTGGTTGTGCCATTATTAAATAGCCTGGAAAGATGTACAGAGCTCATCTCTAAGCAATACTCTATTCGAATAAATCAACATTTCTATGTTAATGAACTGATAGGAAAGGGAAAGAAAGGGTTTACTTTTGCAATGTCAGCGATGAAATGTCGTATACTGAATGAATCAGATTAGCTCCATGTCATAATAATATTGCATTGTCATCCGATTCATACATGTCAAAATTTCAGGTCAATCGGAGACCAGAAAAGGGTTCAAATTTAACTTGCAAGATTTGATTACAGACAGACAGACAGACAGACTGACAACAGACAAGTGAAAGTAAATAAAAGCTTGTAATAAAGTTGCATTTGCTTTGTACTGGTATCGTAAGAATTTTCAAGATTTTTTTTAACCCCCGACGCAAAAACGACGGGGTGTTATAAGTTTGACGTGTCTGTCTGTCTGTCTGTCTGTGTGTGTGTGTGTGTGTGTGTGTGTGTGTGTGTGTGTGTGTGTGTGTGTGTGTGTGTGTGTGTGTGTGTGTGTGTGTGTGTATGTGTCTGTCTGTGGCATCGTAGCGCCCAAACGGATGAACGGATTTTGATTTAGTTTTTTTTGTTTGAAAGTAGAGTTAATCGAGAGTGTTCTTAGCCATGTTTGGTGAAAATCGGTCCAAGATGGCCGCCGCTACAAAATGGCGGATTACTTTTTTCTTCCACGATCCCCTCAATATGGGTATCAAATGAAAGGGCTTAGCGAGTAGATTACAGCCCACTATATAAAATTTAAAATCCAAGATGGCCGCCATCAAAAAATGGTGAATTACGTATTGCGTTGGGGGGTTTTTTTAAATTTTTAATTTATTTAAATTTTGTTAAAATTTGAGTGTAAAATTTGACTTCCTTGTTGACTACGGAAGCCTAAAAATTAGGTCACCTAGAAAATTAGCTTTAAATCCTCGATTTCATTAAACCGTAAAATAGAAAAACCAAATTGATACGCTCTTGAACTATTTCTCAAAAGTTCAATAATAAAGTTAGCTGCATGTTAGCTGTGCCAAGAAATATCGACGTTGAGCTCTGCAATAACTTTACTTGACGGCTCACAGCTTTTCATATCCTCGTTGCCAGGTTTCACTGAATTACTGACTTTTAAGTTTTGCCCCTTTAACCGTTGCCTTTAACATAGTAAGACATTGACATAACCCTTAGTAGCCTGATTTATGAAAATGATTTTTTTTGAAGTGAAAACTTCTTTAGCGGCGCTGAGCACTTTTTTTTGTATGGGTAAAAACTTTAAAACTCGCGTCAGGGTCACGTGATGCTGATCGAAAAAGCGTAAGATCGAGGGGAAGGCAGAGGAACTAGTATCCCCCCCTTCTTTCTACCGTGCCTGAGTGTGCTGCTCTGTTGATGGTGTAAAAGTCGTCGAAATTATGGATGGAAGTTGATTTTTCTGAGAGATAAAATTTAATGTAATATATAAACCCTCGATGTATATAAATAACGATATAATATTATAAATAACAACATATAAATTGTCATATTTGTGTACGATAGCGCAATAAATAAACATTGTATTCTACCTCATAAATGATAGTACTTTTATACTTATAATTAAACACAACGTTAATATTGAAGTTTTCACTTCTGCCGGCACTCCCGGAGTGCTACCTTTTTTTTTTAATTTTACTGTGTTTGCTTGAGGGTCTAGATGAAGGGAATAAAACGGTCAAGTACGAGTAGGACTCGAGCACCGAGGGTTCCGTATAAACCTACGGCATTCTACAGAACCCTAAGGAAAAGTGGGTATAATATTATATAATGTAGGTTTTGATTCCCTTGCGAGTACCTGCGAGTTTGAAAATATGCGGCTAAAATTGCTGTTTCTTTTGATTTCGTTGACATAGATGTTTGATTTTTTTACAGCTTAAAGTTATTATAAAGCTGAGTATTTGGTATGAATTTCAATTTAATACCTGTATGCGTTCTTGAGGAAAGGGATAATAAATACAAAAAAATTATTAAAAATATTTTTTATATGATGGAACTAAAAATTTACAGTTTTCGCAATTTTTCCTGTGCCTGTGATTTAAGACGTTGCTGCGAAACAAATTTCAAGATTCTGAGTTAACGGCAAGTACCCTATAGGTTTTGATTCCCGTGAGAGTAGTCACGAGTTTAAAAATACGGCTAAAATTGCTGTTTCTTTTGAATGCGTTGAGATAGAGGTTTGATTTTATTACAGTTTAAAGGTATTATAGACCTTAGTATTTGATATGAATTTCAGTTTAATACCTGCACGTGTTCATGAGAAATAAGGTAGTAAGTATGAAATTATTAAAAATATTTTTTTGTATGATGTAACTAAAAATGTACAATTTTCGGAATTTTCCCTTTATCTGTGCTCTAAGGAATTGCTTTTTACCAAATTTCAAGATTCTACGTTCACGGCAAGTACCCTGTAGGTTTTGGTTTTTTGAGAGTAGTTGCGTGTTTAAAATTTCGGCTAAAATTGCTGTTTCTTTTGAATGCGTTGAGATAGAGGTTTGATTTTATTACAGTTTAAAGGTATTATAGGCCTTAGTATTTGATATGAATTTCAGTTTAATACCTGCACGCGTTCATGAGAAATAAGGTAGTAAGTATGAAATTATTAAAAATATTTTTTTATATGATGTAACTAAAAATGTACAATTTTCGGAATTTTCCCTTTATCTGCTCTAAGGAATTGCTTCGTGCCAAATTTCAAGATTCTGAGTTCACGGGAAGTGCCCCGTAGGTTTTGATTTATTTGGTAATGTCGAAAATTTGCTGAAATTTGCGACATATTCGACTATATCTTTTGATTGCGTTGTCCTAGAAATTTGAATTTTTCACAGCTCTAAGAAGCAATGGATCTTAATATCTATACTATTATATAAAACAGTAAACTGACTGACTCATCATCGCACACGGCAAACCACTGGACCTAGAAAGACGAAATTTGGAACATAGGTTCTTTTTACCCTGGAGGCAGGTAATAAGAAACGATTTTTGAAAATTCTACCCCTAAGTGGGTTAAATAGGGGTTCAAAGTTTGTATGGAGAAAATCACATTTTTGAGTTGATTTACTTAAAACTTGGTAAAAACATTCTTAAATGAATATAATTAAACATTTCATGCAGGGTTTTTCGAAATTTAACTCCTGAGTTGAAATATATAGAAAAAGCTAAATAATACGCACATTTCAAAACATGTGCCGCCATCTGTTGATAGTTTATGAAATTGGCGCAATCTGTTGAAATTTGATAGATGGCGCTATTATAATTAAAATTAGCTAAAGTGCTTTTCTCGAAAGCAAAATTTATTATTAATTCTTCATAATTTCTTATATTGATTTTTTTAATTACATAGGTATATAGAAGAATATCTGCAAGATTTTACACTAAAATAAATAAATTATAAAAATATGTACATAATGTATATCATCCTCTCTAACACGTCCTATTAAAATTATTAAAATACTATTATTTCATTTCTTAATTTTAATAACAATTATTGTACATTCTAAATTGCATGTGCCCACCAGGGTCCTTAGAAATACTTACGTGCAAACTACACTAAGACCTTATTATGTACCTAATTCTAAGGGAGCAAATAAAGTATTGAGTATTGAGTATAATCATCAATTATTTAGGATAGGTAGGTATATTGTTCAGTAATCTATCTCTTATATAAAATCGTTCGTACACTTTCGTGCTATCAACGCACAGCCCAAACGGCTGGCCGTATCGAGCTGAAATTTGGACAGCGTGTTCTTTAGAAGATTTCACCGTGCAATAAGAAACGATTTTTTAAAATTCCCTCGGGAACAGGAATTGTTCCCGAAAAACGTTTGTATGCAAATCCGTAACCGCCGAACCGATTGAGCTGAAATTTTGTAAAACGATTGTTTGGACGGTGTTTAGGAACACTGAATAGTTTTTATGTCAGAAATTAGCTTTTAAGGGGAAAGGGGGGTTAAAGTTTGTATAGGAAATTTAGAACCGCTGACCCTATTGAGCTAAAATTTAGTACAGAGGTAGATTTAGTCCTAAAAAATGATATGGGATACTTTTTATCCCAGAAATCAACCTTTAAGGGGGGAAAGGGGGGGTGCAGGTTTGTGTAAGAAATCGTTAATAGCTTCTTTGTTTTAGCTGAAATTTGGACAGCGTGTTTTTTAGATAACGTGAACGACCGGTATGAAGGGATTTTGCAAAATTCCTACGGGAACGGGAATTATTCCCAAAAAATGTTTGTATGCAAATCCGTAACCGCTGAACCGATTGAATTGAAATTTTGTAAAAATATTGCTTGGATTGTGTTTAGGAATATTGAATAGTTTTTATGTCAGAAATTAACTTTTAAGGGGGGGGAGGGGGTAAAGGGGGCGTCCAAGTTCGTATAGGAAATTTAGAACCGCTTACTCTATTAAGCTAAAATTTGGTACAGAGTTAGATGAGTCCTAGAAAATTATATGGCATACTTTTTATCCCAGAAATCAACCTTAAAGGGGGGGGGGGGGAAAGGGGGGGGGGGTGCAAGTTTAAGTAAGAAATCGTTAACCGCTTCTTTATTTTAGCTGAAATTTGGACAGCGTGTTTTTTAGGTACTAACGTAAGCGACCGATAAGAACGGATTTTGCGAAATTCCTACGGGGGTAAAGCAGGGTAAAAGTTTGTATGGGAAATTTAGAACCGCTGACCCTATTGAGCTAAAATTTGATACAAAAGTAGATTGAGTCTTCAAAAATTATATGAGATACTTTTTATCCCAGAAATCAACTTTTAAGGAGGGGAAAAGGGGGGTGCAAGTTTGTGTAGGAAATCGTTAACCGCTGCTTTGTTTTGGCTTAAATTTACACAGCGTGTTTTTTAGGTAACTTAAGCGACCGAAAAGAAGGGATTTTGCAAAATTCCCTCGGGAACAGGAATTATTCACGAAAAACGAAACACGTTTGTATGTAAATCCGTAACCGATAGTTTTAATGTCAGAAATTAACTTATAGGGAGTATCAGTATTAAGAGGGGGAGGGAGGGAGGGCCAGTTTAATGGGAATTTAGGAACCACGGTATTGATTTAAGTCACGGGAAGAATAGTGTGAGAAATTATACCAATAATAATTTAGCTTAGGTTTTTTTTATGTGATGAAGTAGAAGACGAGCAAGACGCTCTCCTGATGTTAAGAGATAACGCTGCCCATAATCAGTACAGTGCTACCTAGGATTTCACAATGATGTGAAATTCAAGGAACACTGCACCAACGCTTCTTACTCAAGAGTCATAAGATGTTTAAGACTCTTTAGCCCAGTAATTTCACTAGCTACAGTGCCCTCCTACCGAAGCACAGTAATGTTTGCACATCACTGCTCAGGCGGTAGAATAACTGGCACTTTTGGGCTTTGGGGTACCCACCTAGACGACCTCCTGCAAAGGAAGTCTACTCCCGGTACATTACAGTAGATGTAAGTTAAAGAGTTACCGCTAAACCGAGATAGTTCAACCTCCGGGAAAGGATTTAGGATTGGTTAATACAGTAGCGAAACAAAACTGCATCGAAATACCCAGCCCTATATTCTTCACTACACACTACCCACAGCGGGAGGGTTTAAACAGGCCTATACTTATTTTACGCTCACAAAGTCGCGGGGATGGAAATACAATCATAGTCTAAATGGCAGCACCAAATCTTCGCTTTATTGATTGACTGTCACGCGCAACGAAGTGCGCGCGGGTCAGCTAGTTCACTATAAATTTCAGCTTGTTACCTCCACGCGTTCCTGAGAAAAAGGGTCTTGACAGACAGAAGGACGGACGGACGGACGGACGGACAACAAAGTGATCCTATAAGGGTTCCGTTCTTTCCTTTTGAGGTACGGAACCCTAAAAATAATTTTAACATAGCGAAAATAATATATTCACTTATCTCAAAAGTATTTATATTCTTCAGAAAAAGAAAATATATCAAATTTGTATTCAACAAAACTTTTGGTAAAATGTGTTTACTTGTTCACTTTGCCGCGCAAGTAATATGTCATAGATAAAATAAAACAATAATGACATTTGATTTTTTTTTATTTTCGTTGGAATTATACAACAGTAAAATACGTACAGCCAACCTATAAAAAAAAACTAATAGTAATGTGAACATTCGGTTTAAGAGATTGGTATCAAAATTGAAACTCTAGGTTATTAAGGGATAAGACTAGCAACTCCCGTCCCACTGTCATGAGTAATCTCACATATGAAGACGCTACTCTTGCTACTCGCGCTGTCATTGCGTACAATTTGCAGCTACTCCCAATGTCATTGTGCTCTTACAAACGTCAATTACTCTTGACAGTAGGACGGAAGTTGCTAGTCTTATGTCAATGTTGAAATGTGCTACGTCGGCTGCTGAATTACTTTTAAGCTATTGCATAGCTTTTATCGCGGGCCTTGAGCGTGGGGACCGAATCCAGAAATTCCGTAACGAAAAAAACCTAACACCCCCCACTATGACTTTTTGAAATATCACGCTTGTCTCTTTTGTTTTTTTATCGGTCACCACGCTCAAAGTGTAACTTGAATTAATATCAAAGAAAAAAAAACAAAGGAAAAAAATACTGCATTAATAAAATAAATAAATAATTATAATTGCATAAGTTGATAAAAAATGCTATGCAATAGCTTTACCGCGGCAGTCTCCGAGTGCCACACGTCTTTTTAACCCTTTGACGACCATGGGGACATCCGTGTACCCAACACAAAAAAATAAAAATCTAAATAAATTCTTGGTCAAATTCAAATATTTTTTTGTTTTCTAAAATTTAAATGTCCATTTTAACCATTCATTGCTAGCAGCCCCATAAAAGTAGAACTATATTGTGTCTATAATCTATAAAAGATGACATATCTTTTGGTGCGTATATGAAAAAGTTTTCTCAAGATTCACAAGATGTTAAAGTGAGAATCATAAATAAATTTCATGAAAAAACTATAGCCTGGTTAATGTTATATTTATATAAATTACTACACTATTAGATAATTTGATCCTCATAAAGCTATAAAGTCATAAATAAAAAAGGGACAGTACTGTCCCTATGGTCGTGAAGGGATACTTTTTTCGGACGACGATATGAACAAAATATTATGAAGTTATTCAAAAACCGAATAGTTACCAAGCAATATCAATAAAAGAAAAATAACTGATTTCAATAAAGTCATAAAACTTTAAAAATATCGTGTAATGAATAGAAACAGCCAACTGTAAAACGATATAGATTCTTAGGATAACCTTAAGATAATAGTAGTAGTCATAAAATGCATTCTTGTGTCATATAAAAAATCCGTGTGAATTCGAATGAACTTTCTACCTGGGTGATTAACGGTACCTACACCGTTAGAGCCGTATATTGTACCCATGTGCAAAGCTTCTCTTACTGTCCCGTTAGGACAGGGTGCATGGGTCGCTGTTTAGCCAGACTGGAGGGTAAGATTGGTTGCATAAAATGCACCAAGTGATGGTCAATCATGTCATACCAATAATTGAAGCTGGCTACCAGCCAAGCTTCCAGTTGATTACCATGGTACGATTAGGTACGATTTTTTACTAAATATGTTTCGTATCAAACTACAATAAAAATATGGGTGGCATTGGTCTAACGAATCAAGGAAATATTGTAGCAAAATAAGCTACTAGGTCCTAGAAAAATAATGTTAATTTTACCTTCACACACATTCCACATCATATTAGCATATTTTCACTGTAGATTTTCAATGTTTTAAAGTAAATAATTAAAGTTTTTCATTCACCCTCCGTAATTGAAACAAACAAATAAAAATATCTTGAATTTCCTATAAAAAGGTGGGTGGATGAATAAGTTTGGTTGTCAGCTGTCAAAATGTCAGTTGTCAGTCCGACATTTATTTTTTTTAATGAAGGTCACAAGCGCAAATCATGTGCCAAATAAAAATAAATAGTTGCCAGGGAGATAAAAATCCACTCAATGGTAGGAAATTTTTATCTCCCGAGACAAATAAATGATAATAAATTCTAAAATAATAAAATTGTTAAAAATAGTTAAATACTAATTTATATCGGTTTCCTCTCCAATAAATAACAATTAAATAGTAGGCACTACCAACTACAGGTAGGGTTCATAGTGAGGGAATCGTCGTGGGTTATATGTGAGGCCGATTCGATGGATTTCACTGATCGGGTCGGATTCATATTTTGTAACAGGAGGGTAGTCGTGTCAAGTCTGTTGAGTAGTATTTGGATTTATGCGCTGGTAGCCCAGCCGTCCATGTTTTTTTCCCTTCCAGGCCATACGACGCCATGAAATCCTTTATAAGGCAAAACACGCCCATTGTTCTTGCTTTTACGCATCGAGAGCACTAGGAAGAAGTCGCGGTTAGGGCGGGGGAAGGCCGTCGGCTCTGCCGTGGCGTCCCTCGCCCATGGGTGTTTTATTCTTTTATAGGGACAAGTTCCCCAGCCTCCAGTAAAAGTTTTAATAGAAATACAGTAAAATCAGTGTTGTGTTTAATCACCGCACTGTTTCCGACACCCCGAGCTGCGCGTGCCGTTCGTCCCGCGGGTCCGCCAGGCGACCACGTGTCTGCATACCCACTTTTAAGTGGGTCCCGGGTTAGGGCTCCGCCTCTTCAAGCTTCGGCCGCCGCCCGTCACAGGCGAGGCTGCCGCCGAGCATATTCCAGCGGGTGGCGCTAGTGTAGCTGCCCAGCTGCGTTCTACGTGGTTTAAATTCCCGATTTTCAAGCCGCGCCGTCGCCGCCATTTTGTGGTATAGCCACGTGCGTGCCGCAGGACCCTAGGGCTCCTGTTGTAGTATTCGTGAGAGGAATATAGTACTTCCCCCATATAATCTCTGCCGATAACGCAAGATTTTTAATAGATTTATTGTAACTTTTGTTCTGTCCACGTGGGTGATTCCTGGTCACGGTCGAAGGGCCATCAGCAGCTCCCTGTGACATCACCACGTGTGATAAATAATACTGGACTTACTTAAATAACCTTTTTTTATTTAACCTAATTTGCTAATTTAATTTTGATCGTAACGTACCTTTTTATTTTTGGGCCCTCAGCCATTCTTAGGTACCATATTGTATATTAATATCATGTAAATGTACCGTATGTACATAATACGGTCTTGTTCTTAAAATTAGTTCCATTTTAGGCCACGCGCCATAAGATCCTAGTTTGTTTAAGCGGCTAGTAATAAGTCGGAATTGTATGTACCATAAATTAATTTCACCAGTACCTCAACTTGCTTACATATTTATTTTGATAATTTAATGCATGTTTATTTTGTAACCAATGATGTGGAACCAAGGAATAAAATAACCTATATAACTTTGTTAATGATTTTTATTTTGTACCAACCCCGCTTCTCGTTTGTAGGAGGGAGATCAGTGGCGCCCTTATTCTAAATTCTTCTGATCTTTCTCCTCTCTAGGCTGAAACCATCCATGACCCTGGCTCTCATGCTGGTGTACAATTTTGCTAGTCGAAAATTTCAGTCAGTACACCCTAAATTGCTACAATATAACACACGAGCTTGATCGCAGGTCAAAGTTAAAATAAGAATAAGAAGATAGATTATCTAAGACTATTCTTTGACCTTTTTGATATAACAGTGAACAACGCATATACCATTTACACAGAGAAGCACGGTCAGAATAGATTGATTGGTTGTTTGTAGATCAGGCAAGTCTCTGTGGCTTACTGAAAAAATGAGTAAGTACCTACCATATTATGCAATGCTATAAATCGATCTACCCTATTACAATCCATCGAAAAAACGATAAACAGAAAATGATGCGCGTATTGTGCACGTTCCAAAAGATAATCGCACTAACAACACCTGTATAATATGCAAAGTTCACCTGTAATATACGACCGATTGAATTGTTTTATTCTGTACCTTGACTCATTTCTTATAAATTTATGACTATAGGTAGTAAATTTGCGTTTTTAATAAGTGTTTAGATCCTAGATATTCCTCTAGCCTTGAAACAAAACTGTAAATAATTTCGAATAAAATTTACCGTTGACGACCATAGGGACACCCATGTACCATAAAATTCAAAAAAAACTAAAATAGGTTTTTACTTTTTGACTTTAAAATATGTTTTATAGACATCAAAAAGATCATATTATACAGAAATAACCATAACATTACCTCTCCTAGTCTTATGGTCCTGAAAGGGTTAAAGTGACGCCACACACAACAAAAATGATCGCGGTACGGGACGGAATTTTTGTAATGTTCGAATTTGTACGTAACCTGTCACATATAAAGCGAACGCGGGCAGGAACAAAATGAAGATCGCGACCGCTTTACCGCTCCGGCCTGCCTCTGTCTGTCGACAGCTCAGGTTTAGCTCAGTAGATATTATGCGTATTTTCTTTCTGTTAAGATAATATATAAATAAATAGGCCAAGTTCTAGTCGAGTTACGCGCAATGTAGGCTTCCCTAGTAGGTACTGGCAATACAATATTTATTGAAGTGAAAACTTCTTTAGCGGCGCTGAGCACTTTTTTTTGTATGGGTAAAAACTTTCAAACTCGCGTCAGGGTCACGTGATGCTGATCGAAAAAGCGTAAAATCGAGGGGAAGGGAGAGGAACTAGTATCTCTCACTCTTTCTACCGTGCTTGAGTGTGCTGCTCTGTGAATTTGGTTTAACTATGTCAAATGATCGCAATTTTAGCACAACGAAATACAAAACTACTATTGATGCGGTCTTTATTAGACACTTAAATAGGTTCGAATCAAAACTGTTTGTTTCTTACTTCAGTTATCATAAACCAGTTCAGTATCAGTTGTAAAAATTTGCGATGATGATTCTGATAATAACGATGGTGTAAAAGTCGTCGAAATTATGGATGGAAGTTGATTTTTCTGAGAGATAAAATTTAATGTAATATATAAATAACGATATAATATTATAAATAACAACATATAAATTGTCATATTTGTGTACGATAGCGCAATAAATAAACATTGTATTCTACCTCATAAATGATAGTATTTTTATACTTATAATTAAAAACAACGTTAATATTGAAGTTTTCACTTCTGCCGGCACTCCCGGAGTGCTACCTTTTTTTATTTATCATATCACATTGTAGGTGTGTTACAGGTCTTATATACATATATAAAGCTTAGTTCAACTACAACCCCGTAGGGGCATTGTGATAACATTATTTTAAATTTTATATAGTCATACTTTTATACTTTATGTCTTATATGCAATATCCAATAATAATGGTATAATATAATTGTAAATTGAAAATTGAAAAATTATGTTTTGATTCATACAATTATTTTAGTCAGGAATGTCAATTAATGTTAGAATATATTGTAGACTAGCTGACCCGCGCGCACTTCGTTGCGCGTGAGAGTCAATTAATAAAGCGAATTTGGTGCTGCTATGTTCACTATGATAGTATTTCCATCCCCGTGACTTTGTAAGCGTAAAATAAGGCATGGCTATATATTATTTGCTCCCGCTGTGGGTAGCGAAGAATATCGGGTTGGGTATTTCTATGCAGTTTTGTTCGCTACCGTAGAAACCAATCCTATGTCCTTTCCCAGAGGTCAAATTATCTCAGTTGAGCGGTAGTTTATCGCCTTCATAAATTTTCACGCCTCTTTTCAGGAATTAAAACTATTTGTGGTCCTTTCCCGGTAACTCTTTAACTTATCTCTACTGTAATGTACCTCAGCTAAATTATTATTCGTTACTAATTTCTCACACCATCCTTCCCGCGACTCAAATCAATTCCATGGTTCCTGAATTCCCATTAAATCTCTGATCCTTCTTCCCCCTCCTTTAATACTTAGTCTCCTTAAAGTTAATTTCTGACATAAAAAAACTATTCATTAACAGAACTTAACAAAATATCAGCTCATTTTCGGTTCAGCGGTTACTAATTTCCATGCAAACGTTTTTGTGAAAAAATTCCTGTTCTGGTGAGAATTTCACAAAATCCCTTCTTATCGGTCGCCTACGTTACATAAAGAATACGTTGTCCAAATTTTAGCTAAAACGAAGAAGCGGTTACCTTTCCTACACAAACTGGATCCCTCTTTCCTCCCCTCAAAGGTTGATTTCTGGGATAAAAAGTATCCCATATCTTTTTTTAAGACTTAATCTACCTTTGTATCAAATTTAAGCGCAATAGGGTCAGCGGTTCTAAATTTCCCATTAATTTCTGTCAAAATAAATATTTAATGTTCCTAAACACAACTCAAACCATGATTTTACAAAATTTCGATTCAATCGGTTTAGTTGTTACGGATTTGCATACAATTGTTTTTTGTAAATAAATCCCGTTCCAGTGGGAATTTAGCAAAAGCCCTTCTCGTGAGTCGCCAAAACCACCTAAAAACACGCTATCCAAATTTCAGCTCAAATAAAGAAGCGGTTAACGATTTCTTACGCAAACTTGCACCCCCCCCCCCCCCTTTCCTCCTCTTTAATGTAGATTTCTGGGATAAAAAGTATCCCATTTTTTAGGACTCAATCAACCTCTGCACTAAATTAATTTAAGCTGAATAGGGTCAGCGCAGCGGTTCTAAATTTCCCATACAAACTTTGACCCCCCCTTATAAGTTAATTTCTGATATAAAAACTATTAAAAATTTCCTTAACAAAACTCAAACCATCATTTTACAAAATTTCAGCTTAATTGGTTTAGCGGTTACGGATTTGCACACAAAAGTTTTTTGGGAATAATTCCCGTTCCTGTAAGAATTTCACAAAATCCCTTTTTATCGGTCGTCTTAGTTTATGTAACTAAGAACACGCTGTCCAAATTTCAGCAAAAACAAAGAAGCGGCTAACGATTTTTTACACAAACTTGCACCCCCCTTTTTTCCCTTAAAAGTTGATTTCTGGGAAAAAAGTATTGCATATCATTTTTTAGGATTAGATCTACCGCTGTATTAAATTTAAGCTCAATAGGGTCAGCGGTTCTAAATTTCCCATACAAACTTTGACCCCCCCTTTACCCCCCTTAAAAGTTAATTTCTGACATAAAAACTATTCAATGTTCCTAAACACACTTCAGACAATCGTTTTACAAAATATCAGCTCAATCAGTTCAGCGGTTACAGATTTGGATACAAACGTTTTTTAGAATTAATTCCCGTTCCCGTGGAAATTTTGCAAAATCCCTTTTTATCGGTCATCTACGTTACATAAAAAATACGCTGTTCAAATTTGAGCTTTAAAAGATGGCCGGTTACTGATTTTCTACTCAAACTTCTACCCCCCCCCCCTCTTCCCCCTTCAAGGTTGATTTCTGGGATAAAAAGTATACCATACAATTTTTTAGGACTTAATCTACCTCTGTACCAAATTTCAGCTCAATAGGGTCAGCGGTTTTAAATTTTCCATACAAATTTCGACCCCCCTTTACCCCCCCTTAAATGTTAATTTTCGTCAAAAAAAAAAAATTAATGTTCCTAAACACAATCTAAACAATCGTTTTACAAAATTTCAGCTTAATCGGTTCAGCGGTTACGGATTTGCATACAAACGTTTTTCGGGAATAATTCCCGTTCCCGGAAGAATTTTGCAAAAATCCCTTTTTATACGTCGCCTTCGTTACCTAAAGAACACGCTGGTTTAAATTTCAGCTTAAACAAAGAAGCGGTTACCGATTTCCTATTCTAACTTTGACCTCCTTTATCCCGCCTTAGAGGTTGATTTTTGGAATAAAAAGTATACCATTCAATTTTTTAGGACTCAATCTATCTCTGTACCAAATTTCAGCTCAATAGGGTCAGCGGTTCTAAATTTTCCATACAAACTTCGACCCCCCTTTACCCCCCTTAAAAGTAAATTTCTGACTAAAAAACTATTTGATGTTTCTAATCACAATCCCAACTATCGTTTTACAAAATTTCGGCTTAATCGGTTCAGCGGTTACGGATTTGCATACATTCGTTTTTCGGGAATAATTCCTGTTCCTGAGGGAATTTTAAAAAATCGCTTCTTATTACTCGATGAAATCTTCTTACGAATACGCTGTCCAAATTTCAGCTCAATCCGTCCAGCCGTTTGGGCTGTGCGTTGATAGAACAAAAGTGTACGAACGATTTTATATAATAGATAAGTAAATCTTTAGATAGATATAACTCTTTTATTTAAAAACCGATTTAAATAAAACCAATACTATTTACAAATTAAAGAAATTTGCAACGTTTTAGCGAAAACTGCATACAATTCGGTTGTGCCGTTTTATCACACATAAGTAATAACCTTTTTACAAATTAAGCCTAATAAAACTACTCTGGTAAATTTTCGTTTATGGCCACATCGATAGATGGCGTATTTTTAGTTTGTCGCACTTTTTGCTTTTTGCTTTTTTTGAATTGAATTTACTTTATATTCTATTACTTTTACTTCGAAATTTTGATGTAAATTAGGGGCGATGTGTCCGATATAAATGATTATTATTTATTTTATTATTTTATTTTACGTTTCCCTAGGAAAAATTGACAAAATGTTTTACGATCTAGATCGCGCAAGCGACTTTTTCGCGTCGTTTTGTTCATATGCGTATTTTCACAGTTCACCTTAGTAAAGGATCATAATGAATGGGGAGAAATTTCCATTCTTATTATATGTATGGATAGATTAGAACCAGATATTTTAACAATGCTATTTCATTATTTCCTTAGCACATAATGGACACAACAGCCTTATTATTATTATTGACAACCTTATTTTTCATCAACAATATCTTTAAAACTAATAAAGTTATATTAACCGCTACAGTTTTGATTTTTTCGTGCTTGATAGTACTGATTCATATTTTAGAGAGGAAGAGAAGTTTTAACTTGAATGTCTCTCAAGTTTTAAACTAAAATTCTTTTTCTTCCAAATCCACTAACCTACCACGCTCCATACAAAAATCTAAAGCCCCTTCATATTTTTACGTTATATCTGATGTCTTTCTAAATGCAGTACGAATAACACAAAGAATTTCCTCAATTCGAAAACTCTTCCCGCCATTTGACAGCTGCGCACGCCATATTCAAAATGGCGGCACACGTCACGTCCTTACAAATGCGGTGTCGGATTTGTTATTATTTACGCGCTCTACAGGGTTGCCATTGCTAGAAATAAACGCAAACATACGTTTGATTTGATTTTTTAATTGTGTTAGAGAATTATCAAAGAATCTTACGAATATTATAAACGTGAATGTTTGTGAGAATGGATGTCCGGATTTATGTTTGTTACTCTTTCACGCCTAAACAGGTGGACCGATTGAGCTGAAATTTGGTACAGAGATAGTTTAGACCTTGGAATAACACATAGTACAGCGGGTAAAACCGCTGGGCGCAGCTAGTATATTATATATAAGAAAATTATCGTACAAAATGAAAAATTTTGTACGTCTTCGCGTTTCATTTTACATGTCACACAATACAACACCGGGGGTAGATTTCCTTTGCAGGAGGTCGACTAGGTAGGTACCCCAAAGTGCCAGTTATTCTACCGCCTGAGCAGGAATGTTTTTAAACAACGTTACTGTGCTTCGGTAGGACACTGTAGCTAGTGAAAGTACGATAACCGATACCTAAATTATCGTACACATACGATAATTATCGTAAACTTACGATATTATCGCACTTCTAGCAACCCTGCTATATCTGTAAAAGGAAACAATATCCAAAGATTCTTGGATTTCAGACAGTTTTGGAATGAATATTATTAGGTTCGGGGCTTTCTAACCATTCCTCTGTTTTGTATGCATTTAACGCGTTTATTTTACTGAAGAGATTTCGTTCGTTTTGTGAGATTTTCGCAATCTCTAGGGATTTTGACTAAGTAACTAACACTTGCGTTTTAAACGAGAAAGGGAGACAACGATTATTCGATTTGGAAAAATCTTCTTTTGTTTCAAGTTTCAAGGGTAAAGTTTTAGGTAATCCCAATCCCAAAAAAAAAACTTAAGACCAAGAGCTAGAATCTCCCCTTGTGTTAAGAGATAACCCTGCCCATAATTATTATCAGTACATTGCCAATTGCCACCCAGGATTTTACAATGATTTTAAATCTAGGTGCACTACGCCAACGCTTCTTCAACGTTGAACAATTTTTAAACAAGAAATAAAAAATGCGGCTTATTCTTAACTACTGTTAAAAGCAAGTTTGAAAACGGTTTATGTTTTCGTTTTATATCTACCGGGTGTGAGACTGGTAAATTAAAAAAAAATTACACGTGGCGCATTAGTAGGTATATAAATAAGACTTTCTTTTTAATTACAACTATTTTCTTTGTTTGTTAATTTTAATCGTAATGTGATTCTCTAATATATCGTTATCTATTAAGCATTCAAGTGATTTCAATTCGGACCAGTCACCCTGTTTAAGATTAAAAATAATTGATTGCCAAATATCTAGCAAAAATATCGCCTAACACAAAAAATCCAAAAATCCGCAAGTAACTTAAACCAAATCAAAGAAATCCTCTTTCAAATCTGAATAATTAAACACCACTGCCAAGTTCGATTCTAACCTCAAAATTACGACTTGACTAGCCGCCAAAAAATATCGCGTCCCGCCGGCCATCTTGTCAACTGTCGCCATATCGGCGGGATGCCACGCCGTCTGTCATTTCAGTAAGTTAGTTTTTAATAAGCTGTTATTGATAAAACTTGGTAACTGGATATAACCTAACGGGCCCAGCCAGATCAAATCTACCGGGAGTAGACTTACTTCCTCTGCAGGAGGTCGACTAGGTACCCCAACAGTGCCAGTTATTCTACCGCCTGAGCAGTGATGTGCAAACATTACTGTGCACAGGTAGGAGGGCACTGTATCTAGTGAAATTACTGGGCTGAAGAGTCTTAACATCTTACGACTGAGAGCGAAGCGAGCGAGCACGACAACCACTGGCGGATTCTGGATTTTTTTTCTGGGGGCCAAAACTTTTCTTTATACTTTTGTTTATATCAACGTCGTCATCATCAGCTTTAGAACGGTAACATTGACAAGTGAAAAATTAAAAAAAAAAACATGCTTTTATTATTATTACAATATAGCGCCAAAGTACTCGTAAAGACGGATCAAATGAGCCCAAACTCGATGGGGTTGCGTAGTTTAATTACGGAATTCCTATAGCCACATTCATCAGATCAAATCGATGTCATAATAATATTGCATTGTCATCCGATTCATACATGCATGCAAAAATTTCAGCTCAATCAGAAACTGGGAAGTGAATCAAATTAAACATGCAAGATTTGATTACTCACAGACAACGGTCAGGTAAAAGTATATAAAAGCTTGTAATAAACACTATTTTTTGTTGACATAGTACTCGTAATAATATATTAAAGCTGCAAAAAAATCACGCTCTCTTCGGCGGCCATCTTGTGATTATACGTCGCCATCTTGGCACCGTGCCACGTCTGTCATACGACTGAACCACTGTTTCAATAAACTGTAGATAAAACTTCAACTGGTTGCGGATAACTTGGTGAGAGCTTAAGTTATTTATTAACTTATTTAGTTATTCAAACACGATGATCTAGAAACACATATGCACAGCTTACTCTTAAGAGCATATATGTATATCGAGTGACGCTCTCTCGCAAGCAATATTTGACAAATTTTAAAATATAAATTGATAGAATTAATTTATTGAAATTACTCAAGATCAGCCCTTCATAATATTATTGCACACATTTTAAAAGTGTCTCAGTTTGATAATATAACAAGTAAATTAAATTAAAAATTTAAAAACCCCCAACTCAATAAGTAATTTACCATTTTGTGGTGGCGGCCATCTTGGATTTAAAATTTTATATAGTAGATTGTATTTTACTAGTTCAGCCCTTTCATTTGATACCCATATTGAGGGGGTCGTGGAAGATAAAAGTAATCCGCCATTTTGTAGCGGCGGCCATCTTGAACCGATTTCCACCAAACATGGCTAAGAACACTCTCAACTAACTCTACTTTCAAACAAAAAACTAAATCAAAATCCGTTCATCCGTTCGGGAGCTACGATGCCACAGACAGAGACACACACACACACAACAGACACGTCAAACTTATAACACCCCGTCGTTTTTGCGTCGGGGGTTAAAAATGGTTTGAAGAGATTTTTTTTTAAATTACTCCCCATGGCATTTTTTTTAACAAACTTTCTTTACCGCTCCGTCCCGCCTCTGTTTTTCGTCAGCTTGGTGGTTTCTCTAGAGTATAGATCGTTGTTATTTATATCAACGAGTCGAGTATAACTACAGAAAAAGTAGAAAAAATGTAAAGTAGGCCGTGAAGTGAAGGGTTTTCTTGGCGTATACCAAGCTTTTTGTACTAGACTTGGCACGGTGCGACTAATCGATACTTTTATAGATGGGGATTTTAATAGCTTTGAGTCTTGAAAGATTGTTGTTTTACCGGGGGTAGACTTCCTTTGCTAGATGGGGGGGTTTTTTTTTTTTTGGTTACGCCGGGAAAAAATGCTTTACGCATACCCTCCCAACGGGGGTATGGGAGGGTTATGTGGGACTCCCCGTGCAGAGCGAATGCACGGGTATACCCACTAAAACAACCCGGCGGCACTCCCGCATCGTCTTTGTGACAGGGAACTGGGAATCGGCAGAGCCTTGCATCCAGTTGGGGGGTAGATACTCGTAGAAATATGTCGTACGTCTTAAGTACCTCTATGAGAGAATACAGTTACGTCTATATAAATTATTTTTATTAACTGATTTCACAACAAGTGGTAGATTTCCTTTGCAGGAGGTCGTCTAGGTGGGTAGTGGGTACCCCAACAGTGTCAGTAATTCTACCGCCTGAGCAGTGATGTGTAAACATTACTGTGCTCCGGTAGGAGGGCACTGTAGCTAGTGAAATTACTGGGCTAAAGAGTCTTTACATCTTATGATTCCTGAGTAAGAAGCGTTGGTGCAGTGCTTCTAGAATTTCACGTCATTGTGAATTCCTAAGTAGCACTGTACTGATTATGGGCAGCGTTATCTCTTAACATCAGGAGAGCGTGTTGCTCGTCTTCTACTTCATCACATAAAAAAAATTATTCTTTGCTAGTGTACCCGCGCGCACTTCGTTGTTGTTTAACAGTAAATTGACAGTGTTTCTCTACTATATTACGCATTATTATACCTCTACATAATAAACTTTTGACTTGAATCACTCTTTTATCATATTTAACAAGTGAATTAAATTAAAAATTAAAAAAAACCCCCAACGCAATACGTAATTCACCATTTTTTGATGGCGGCCATCTTGGATTTTAAATTTTATATAGTGGGTTGTATTCTACTCGTTAAGCCCTTTCATTTGATACCCATATTGAGGGGGTCGTGGAAGAAAAAAGTAATCCGCCATTTTGTAGCGGCGGCCATCTTGGACCGATTTTCACCAAACATGGCTAAGAACACTCTCGACTAACTCTACTTTCAAACAAAAAAAACTCAATCAAAATCCTTTCATCCGTTTGGGCGCTACGATGCCACAGACAGACACATACACACACACACAGACAGACAGACAGACAGACAGACAGACAGACAGACAGACAGACAGACAGACAGACAGACAGACAGACAGACAGACAGACAGACACGTCAAACTTATAACACCCCGTCGTTTTTGCGTCGGGGGTTAAAAAAGTTTTAAAGTTAAATATATTTCAAACGAAACGCTAAATCGAAAAAGTTTCCTATAAACCTATTCTTCATTCCAAGCATTTATTTACTTTCACCTGTCGGTCTGTCTGTCTGTCTGTCTGTAATCAAATCTTGCAAGTTTAATTTGACCCACTTCCCGGTATCCGATTGAGCTGAAATTTTACATGTATAAATCGGATGACAATGCAATATTATTATGACACCGAGCTGATCTGATGATAGAGCTGGAAGGTGGCCATAGGAACTCGGTGATTAAACGAAGTAACCCGAGTTAGAGCTGATTTGATTATATTTTGTTTTTAATTTTCACTTGTATTAAGTTAGATATAAACTCCATATAAGTAAGTAAAACAGCATACCACAGCTAGTTTTCAACAATAGCCAGAATTTATATCATTTATAGTAAGTAAGCCGTTTCCAAAGGATCATAAACTGAAATTTATCGCGTTCGTTTCCTCGGCCGACGCATAAATTCAATGAAACGTAGTCGTTTATCTTACTATTTCAATAATGGTATTAATATTATTGAGATTTGGTTTGTGGCTTTATAACCCATGGATATATCATACTAGTGACCCGCGCGCACTTCGTACCGTGTAAAAAGTCAACAAATAAAAGACAAGAAATAACGAGCAATGTAGGTTTCTGTAGTAATGGAAAATGGAATATTAACTGCCTTTACTTTCATCATAGTGCGGCTCCTTAGCTCGATTTTGTAAAGAGGTATGACCCGGAGCGGCAGAAAGCATGAAACTTGGCATGCGTGTAGCATTACCGTTCATAAGAAGATATTTTAGTAGAAACACCCCCCACGACAATGTTTCCACCTCTCCCCCCCACTTTTATGTCCCTATTTTTAGTTTTTTGCGTTTTTCTTGAAAACTATGAGAGCTAGAATAAAAATGCCAAGGGAAAGTTTATTCTCCGTAACATTTTCTACAATATTGGCCTGTATAGTATATTGCCAGGATTTATAGTTTCAAAAATATGATTTATTTCTTTTTTGAATATTTTCCAAAATTCCATATAAGACGTTCTCTGGGCGCAAAACATGTCGTTTTCATGCAGAGGTTTGAAACTTGGTACAATGATCCCTTATCTCCAAATAAGCAGATTAAGATTGAAAACCCCCCCTATCACCCCCTCTGGCAGTAAGGAAGGGGGGCAAAAGGAGCCGCGCCACCTTTCTCCATTTAATTAACTCTGGGAGACGATGTAGTACCAATTTTTTGGTGTTTCAAGTCATTGTATATTTTATACTGTTAGTATTTTTTCAAATTAAAAAATATATTAATATAGCCTATATTATGTAGATTAAATAACATATACTACTACTACTACTTTTAATTTTTTTTTTTTTATATTTAATGCCAAAAAAAAAAAAATTTTAGCAAAGGGGGCCACGAATTTTTTGTTAGAAAAATTATAGTTTTCCTTATTTTTCTCAAAAACTAATTGGCCAAATAAAAGTATCTGTTATATATGGATTGCCTATTAAATTTCCTACAATAATGTCCTTGGAGGTATGATGCTAGCACTTATGGTTTGAAAAATATATTCAACGCTACTGGTGCACGAAAAGGATTCACGAAGTCAACTTTGACGCTTAATAACTCCAAAAGCTGACACTTTAGGTGGGTGGATTTCATAATATTTATGATTGGTATTAATGCCAGCTGTCGATTTATATTGATTT
Organism: Hemithea aestivaria; assembly: GCA_947507615.1. Classification (NCBI taxonomy): domain Eukaryota; kingdom Metazoa; phylum Arthropoda; class Insecta; order Lepidoptera; family Geometridae; genus Hemithea; species Hemithea aestivaria. The sequence continues at coordinate 1,496,918 of OX382353.1, read as the reverse complement.
TATTATCGTCCCGGAACTTTGAAAAAAAAAATCAAAATGTCGGAAAAGTAGGTATATTATAAATCTTCTATATTTTGTATAAAACCTATATAAATCGATAGCTTACATTAATGCCAACAATAAATATTATTACATCCGCCCACCTAAAGTGTCAGCTTTTGGAGTTTTTAGCATCAAAGTTGACATCGTGAATCCTTTTCGTGCACCAGTAGCGTTGAATATATTTTTCAAACCATAAGTGCTAGCATCATACCTCCAAGGACATTATTGTACAAAATTTAATAGGCAATCCATATATAAAAGATACTTTTATTTGGGGTATTAGTTTTTGAGAAAATAAAGAAAACTATAATTTTTCTAACAAAAAATTCGTGGCCCCCTTTTCTAAAATATTTTTTTTGGCATTAAATATTTAAAAAATAATTATTTAATCTACATAATATAGGCTATATTAGGATATTTTTTAATTTGAAAAAATACTAACAGTGTAAAATATACAATGACTTGAAACACCAAAAAATTGTTTTTTTTTTTCATTTCTAGTTTTTTTGCTAAACATAACGCCACCAATACCATGGTTTTATATCAGAAATGAAATCTACATCATCGGTTTATCCGAAATTGATACCAAAATTTTTCTCGTGGCTCTACATCGTCTTCCAGAGTTAATTAAATGGAGAAAGGTGGCGCGGCCCCTTTTGCCCCCCTTCCTTACTGGCAGAGGGGGTGATAGGGGGGGTTTTCAATCTTAATCTGCTTATTTGGAGATAAGGAATCATTGTGCTAAGTTTCAAACCTCTGCATGAAAACGACATGTTTTGCGCGCAGAGAACGTCTTATATGGAATTTTGGAAAATATTCAAAAAAGAAATAAATCATATTTTTGAAACTATAAATCCTGGCAATATACCATACAGGCCAATATTGTAGAAAATGTTACGGAGAATAAACTTTCCCTTGACATTTTTATTCTAGCTCTCATAGTTTTCAAGAAAAACTCAAAAAACTAAAAATAGGGACATAAAAGTGGGGGGGAGATGTAGAAACATTGTCGTGGGGGGGGGGGGGGGTGTTTCTACTAAAATTTCTTCTTATGAACGGTAAAGTTATATGCGTGCCAAGTTTGATGCTTTCTGCCGCTCCGGGTCATACATTCGGCTAAGGAGCCGGTCTATATTATAATACATAGTAGAGACTATTGCGGACTATAGAGCGCCAAATTGCACCCAGCAATATCATACTCGTAGGAATTATCATCCGGGCCGAATTTCACTACACCTGCCCGCGGTTGGCTGCGGGCCAAAGGTTGGCTACACCTGTTATGTTCCCTATTATTGGACTTTTATTTATGGGGGTCTGTGAGTGTTTTAACCTACTGAAAGGAAGGAGGTTATTATTTTTACAAGCTTTTATTACAAGCTTTTAATTACTTTCACCTGTCTGTTGTCTGTCTGTCTGTCTGTCTGTCTGTCTGTCTGTAATCAAATCTTGCAAGTTTAATTTGACCCACTTCCCGGTTTCCAATTGAGCTGAAAATTGACATCGAGCTGATCTGATGATGGAGCTGGAAGGTAGCCATAGGAACTCCGTAATAAAACGACGCAACCCCATCGAGTTTGGGCTCATTTGATTCGTCTTGACGAGTACTTTGGTGCTAGATGGTAATAATAATAAAAGCTTGTTTTTTAAGTTATTTTTTTTAATTTCACTTGAATTGAGTTAAAAACTCATTTCATAGCAATTCTAATGAGCACTTTCATAGCTCATCTCAAGAATGTGTCAATTTATTAAGAAATACACAAATTAAACAAATAAATCATTTACATATTAAATGAGCTTAAACACACGAAGACGAGTAAATTATTAATAATATTAAATTAACAAGTTAAATTAATATTAGTATTTTAATTTAGTTTAAGTCTATTTTGTTATTTTTTTGTCCCAATAAAGAGTATTGTATTGTATAAATACAAGTAAAATCATAGAAACGCTTATCGCTACATTTAACAAGTGAATTAAATTAAAAATTAAAAAAACCCCCAACGCAATATGTAATTCAAATTTTTTTGATGGCGGCCATCTTGGATTTAAAATTTTATATAGTGGGCTGTATTCTACTCGTTAAGCACTTTTATTTGATACCCATATCGATGGGGTCGTGGAAGAAAAAAGTAATCCGCCATTTTGTAGCGGCGGCCATCTTGGATCGATTTCCACCAAACATGGCTAAGAACACTCTCGAATAATTATTCATCTTTCAAATAATCTTACTAATATAATAAAGGTGAAAGTTTGTAAGAATGGATGTCAGGATGTTTGTTAATCTGTCACGCCTAAACGGGTGGAGTGATTGTGCTGAAATTTGGTATAGAGATAGCTTATACCCTAAAATAACACATAGACTATAGTACAGCGGGTAAAACCGCTGTGTCTTTATAATAAAATGTAAATTTCAAGCAGTTCCAACAATATTACATTTATTCATAACAAATTTAATAACTCCCATTTTTGTTGTCGGTAAAAATCCAAATTTCCACGTGGAAGTAATGTTTTGAGGTCTCGAATTAAAAGGCCCTTTAATAAAAAGCTTGTCTGGGATCAAACTCACAATAATACAAACGTAATAAGGTTTCTAATCCTTTGCCCGAGGCTTCGAGGGTACCTATATAATATGATATGTATCTATAGGTATATTAAGGCTCTGCGTAACAAACGCTCAGTAAGAGAACAAGTGAAACTCAATAAGAGAAGTGTTTTTTTTTTACAAGCTTTATATTACTTTCACCTGTCTGTTGTCTGTCTGTCTGTCTGTCTGTCTGTCTGTAATCAAATCTTGCAAGTTTAATTTGACCCACTTCCCGGTTTCCAATTGAGCTGAAAATTTGCATGCGTATGTAAATCGGATGACAATGCAATATTTTTATGACATCGAGCTGATCTGATGATGGAGCTGGAAGGTGGCCATAGGAACTCCGTCATTAAACAACGCAACCCCATCGAGTTTGGGCTCATTTGATTCGTCTTGACGAGTACTTTATGATACAAGACGATAATAATTATTAAAGCTTGTTTTTAAAAAGTAAAGTAAAGTAAAGTAAAGTAAAGTAAAGTAAATTTTTATTGACATAAAATTACATGTACATATTATGTGAATCCATAGGTCCCCAAACTAGTCAAAACTGTGTTTTGGGGACCAGTGGCTTCTCCCATACAGTGGCTCTTAATAAAATTATGTCATTAACAATATGAGGTATTTATAAGCAAAATCTAATATAACCTATAAGAATATTGAACTTACTATATGTATCTAAATAGAACATAGGTATATATATTCATTATCTTATAAAGTATAGTTAAGTTTAAGAGAATAATAATTAATAATTTGTGTGTGTGTGTGTGTGTGTGTGTGTGTGTGTGTGTGTGTGTGTGTGTGTGTGTGTGTGTGTGTGTGTGTGTGTGTGTGTGTGTGTGTGTGTGTGTGTGTGTGTGTGTGTGTGTGTGTGTGTGTGTGTGTGTGTGTGTGTGAGTGTGTGTGAGTGTGTGTGAGTGTGTGTGTGTGTGTGTGTGTGTGTGTGTGTCTGTCATAGATGTAAATTATTTAACAAACTTTCAATACCTTCATAGTCATATTCTTTTAACCAAGAAATAATAGTCGTTTGAATTGTCCTTCGATTAGCGTTCCGTATTTTATACATCATTTTTTTTTTTTTTTTTTCGAAGGAAAATTTACAGCTAACTACACACATATAGATATTAAATACACATATTAATCATATTAAGCTTGTTGTACAAGTGTGGAGTGATAATGGAGTAATGTTTAGATGCAAAAGCATGATGAACTCTAGGGACTGTAACGCGGTCAATCCTTTTAGTATTAGTTGGTAATGTTTGAACAGTAAGTATTTTTAAAATTTCACTTGTTACTACCATCCAGCACCAAAGTACTCGTCAGATGAATCAAATGAGCCTAAACTCGATGGGGTTGCGTCGTTTAATTACGGAGTTCCAATGGCCACCTTCCAGCTCCATCATCAGATCAGCTCGACGTCATAATAATATTGTATTTTCATCTGATTTATATAGGCGTGCAAAATTTCAGCTCAATCGTATACCAGGAATGGGATCAAATTATTATACTTGTAAGATTTGATTACAGACAGACAGACACATCACTGTTCAGGCGGTAGAATAACTGGCACTGTTGGGGTGCCCACCTAGTCGACCTACTGCAAAGGAATTCTACCCCGGGTAAAATTGAATTGATTTTTGCTTTAAATGAATTGAATACCCCCCGTTAAAAAAATAAAAATATATCGCTCTAATATTGTAAACGTTAAAGTTTTGAGTTAAAGAATGGAAGTCTGGATTTCTGCTCTTTCACGCCTAAACGGGTGGACCGATTGAGCTAAAATTTGGTCTACTACTACGAAGTGAAATTACTGGGCTAAAGAGTCTTAACATCTCATGACTCTTGAGTAAGAAGCGTTGGTGCAGTGCTCCTAGAATTTCACATAATTGTGAAATCCTAGGTAACACTGTACTGATTATGGGCAGCCGTTATCTCTTAACATCAGGAGAGCGTCTTGCTCGTCTTCTACTTCATTACATAAAAAAAAACAACGACTATATTGGTAGACCCTGGAATAACACATATAGGCTTCAGTACAGCTTTAGAAATCTTTTAAATATATAAAAGGAAAGAGTGACTGACTGATCTATCAACGCACAGCCCAAATCGCTGGACGGATTGAGTTGAAATTTGGCATACAGGTAGGTTTTATGACGTAGACTTCCGTTAAGAAAGGATTTTGCACGCGGGCAGAGCCGCAAGCGTAAGCTAGTAATATATAAAAGGAAAGATTGACTGACTGATCTATCAACGCATAACCAAAACTACTGAACGGATCCGGTTGAAATTTGGAACACAGATAGGTTTTATAACGTAGACCTCCGCTAAGATAGGATTTTGTCACATGGGCAAAGCCGCGAGCATAGGCTAGTTATTATTATAAGAACTACATAAAAACATATTCTTATCTAGAAAAGTTCAACCACCCTATCTGAGCTCCGTTTTAAAAGTTAAAACTTAAAGTTAGCTGAGTTCGTAGTTATCATGCCGACCACTTCAAAAGGCGCCGACAAAAGGGGAGATCAAAGGGATGCCGCCAGCCACGGACTTTGTACGTGAATTTAATGTTTTAATCAATTATTGTTGAGCGTTGTCTTTAAAATTACATGACAGAATGTACTTTGATCAGAAGCATTTTTAACCCCCGACGCAAAAACGACGGGGTGTTGACGTGTCTGTCTGTGTGTGTGTCTGTCTGTGGCATCGTAGCTCCCGCACGGATGAACGGATTTTGATTTAGTTTTTTTTGTTTGAAAGTAGAGTTAGTCGAGAGTGTTCTTAGCTATGTTAAAACCACAAAATGGCAAATTACGTATTTTAACATTAGGGTTTTAAAATTTTACTTGTAACATAATTAAAAATTCACTTATTAATATCACGTTTACTACAACAATGATGACATTTCTCCCTCACAATTCACAAAATCTTATTAATATATAATTTATCCCTTCATAATCAGGAACCCTTGAGCCAATTCTTAAATGTATGGCCCGAGGAAATATCCGTAACCAAGTTACGTAGCGCAAATATAATAACAAATGAAATTTTAAAAATTCTTTTTAACAACAAGCTTTTATTATTATTACCATCTAGCACAAAAGTACTCGTCAAGACGAATCAAATGAGCTCCAACTCGATGGGGTTGCGTTGTTTTATTACAGAGTTCCTATGGCCACCTTCCAGCTCCATCATCAGATCAGCTCCACAATAATATTGCATTGTCATCTGATTTATACATACATGGAAAATTTCAGCTCAATCTGAAACCGGGCAGTGGGTCAAATTTAGCTTGCAAGATTTGATTACAGACAGACAGACAACAGACAGGTGAAAGTAAAAAAAAGCTTGTACAGTCAACTACAAAGTACAAAGAGATGTATCCATGTTAGTCTTACAAAATGAAGGAACTTTTAGTATGCAAAAATTATTTACCCTTACTTCGTGTCATTTTCAGTATCCACCAAATCTTATACCATAGTCGATTCATTTTAAATGCTATTTTTATGTATCACCTAAGGAAAAGTAGTGGGATACATCATTGTTGCATATTAAACGAGTCGATGATAATATAAAGTTTGATTGCTACTAGAAATGTCACGAACCAAGGGTAGTTTATTGTGGCAAATGAAAATTTACTTCATTTTGTAAGCCTAACATGGATACATCTCTTTGTAGTTGACTGTACTAAATTATCCTTTCATATTCACGAACCCTTGAGCCAATTCATAAATGTATGGCTCGAGGAAATATCCGGAACCAAGTCACGTAACGCAAATATATTTAAAACGTCAATCTTGAGGACTCAGTTTTTTGTCTTGCCAATTGAATTCGGAATTGCCTATTATAATAATTTGAGCTGGAGTTTTTACCAGCTTTTATTTATTTTCACCTCTCCCGCTGTCTGTCTGTCTGTAATCTGGGGGCACGGTAGTGCCCCCGCCAAGTCGAGCGCGAAGCAAGCACTGCCGTACCATCCTTTACAGGAACCATTTCGCCGCATTTTCAGGCCCCTATTTGAGAACCTCTGGATAAGACCAGAACGCAGAAATTTTTGTCATCCAGTAAGCTATAATTACATACTTAAAATCCAAAATTTCAAGTCTGTAGGTCATTAAGTTCCGAAGTTATGCGAAAGCAAAGTTTCGCATTTTCGACACTCATTCATTCACTCACTCACTCATGATCATCAAAATAGAACTAGTACTTCCCTAAAACTCAGAGAGCTGAAATTTGGTACATACTTAGACTTTATTGTATAAACCATAGAAAAACTATAAAAACATGCAATTTCGGTCTCGTTTTCGAGATAATTAATCTGCATAAATAACTTTGTAATCTCATATAAATGTATAGGATTACAAAGTTACATTTGCAGTCAATGGTTAAAATTGTGTAAAGCTTTTATTTACTTTCCTTTAATTGTGTAAAGCTTTTATTTACTTACCTGTCTGTCTGTCGGCCTTATAGTAACCTTATAATATAGTGTTTCTACAAAAAGAAGTGAAATCCCACCAAAACATTCTGTAAAAAACTAGCCAAGTCTCGATGGAGCTGCTTGTTTATCTCTAAAAAATAATGAAATCTAGACAAAGTCGTGCCAAGTCTAAGGTACCTTATTGCGATTTATTTATTATTATAGTTAATGTTGTGTGACTTGGCCGTTGAAGGGTACACAAGGGTATTATACCAGGTGCTCGATCTAGACAAAGTCGTGCCAACGTGTATACCCTTCATCGGCCAAGTCACACAACATTAACTATAATAATAAATAAATCGCAATAAGGTACCTTAGACTTGGCACGACTTTGTCTAGATTTCATTATTTTTTAGAGATAAACAAGCAGCTCCATCGAGACTTGGCTAGTTTTTTACAGAATGTTTTGGTGGGATTAAATCTTTCAAGTTTAATTTGACCCATTTCCGATCGTCCTAAAATTTTGCATGCATGTATAAATTGGATGACAATGCAATATTATTATGACATCGAGCTGATCTGATGACGGAGGTGGAAGTTGGCCATAGGAATCTGAAACTAAACGACGCTTCCCTTCCCTATGTCCATCCAAGAAGTTGAAGCCATGGAAGGATTTATCCCGCCTTCTAGGTTTAGTCTCTTACCATCTACGGCTGTCATCGCTTAACATTACATGAATATAAAAATGTCATTATTAAGTACAATACGTATCGTTTTGCTCAAACAAACCTAAAACTGACGCCACACACAGGCGGGAAAGCGGTCGCGGTGCGGACGGAATTTTTGTGATGTTCGAATTTGTACGTAACCTGTCACATATAAAGCGAACGCGGGCAGGAACAAAATGAAGATCGCGACCGCTTTACCGCTCCGGCCCGCCTCTGTCTGTCGACAGCTTTTACAGGGTAAATGTAAAAAGTTCTCATTACACCGGTCACGGCTCTAAGCCCGCGCATTTGTCAAACGTCAAAATGACAGCCAGCCATTTTGTTTCCGAAGTTCCGAGTCCGGCAACAGGTTGGCTGTGTCTGTAAATAATGATTCTACACTTTTCACTTATCGATTTATGTTTGGGAAGACTTTAGGCTTCGCGGTTTTTAACCCCGACGCAAAAACGACGGGGTGTTATAAGTTTGACGTGTTGGTCTGTATGTGTCTCTCTGTGGCATCGTAGCTCCCGAATGGATGAACCGATTTTGATAAAGTTGTTTTTTATTTAGGCTCCCGTAGTCAACAAGATAGCCTTATACACTTTTAACTTTCGCGATTTTGAACTCTTGTTATTTTTTTCAATAAATGGAGGAATTGAAGAGTCTTTACGCGTAATTATTTTTATGTTAGTTACATCAACGACTCAAAATAACTTAGGTTATACTAAAATTATAATATTTTATTTTATTGCTTTTTAGTATTTTCGTTGGTTTAATTTTTAACCCCCGACGCAAAAACAACGGGGTGTTATAAGTTTGACGTGTCTGTCTGTCTGTCTCTCTCTCTCTGTGTGTGTGTCTGTCTGTGGCATCGTAGCTCCCGAACGGATGAACGGATTTTGATTTAGTTTTTGTTTGAACGTAGAGTTAGTCGAGAGTGTTATTAGCTATGATTGGTGGAAATCGATCCAAGATGGCCGCCGCTACAAAATGGCGGATTGTTTTTTTCTTCTACAACTCCCTCAGTATGGGTATCAAATAAAAGGGCTTAACTAGCAGAATACAACGCGGTATGATATATTTAAATTGCGTTGGGGTTTTTTTTAATTTAATTCACTTGTTTGATAAAAAGCTCTATTTATCCTTAATTCCTATAATGTGGAGTATCGTAAGGTGCTATTTTAAATTTATTGAGGAAACTAATTCCATTGTCACTTAAAGATTATAAGGCACATTTTGAAAACAAAGATTTCAATTTGATTTGTCAGAACTACGAAAGCCTACATTTTTTTTTTTGTGATGAAGTAGAAGACGAGCAAGACGCTCTCCTGATGTTAAGAGATAACGGCTGCCCATAATCAGTACAGTGTTACCTAGGATTTCACAATTATGTGTAATTCTAGGAGCACTGCACCAACGCTTCTTACTCAAGAGTCATAAGATGTTAAGACTCTTTAGCCCAGTAATTTCACTAGCTACAGTGCCCTCCTACCGGAGCACAGTAATGCCACAGTATGTGAAAGCCTACATTGGGCGTAGCGCTTGACTTATCTATATTTTGAAAACTCAACGCAACTAGTAAATACATAACCCCACTTTTCTCACAGCCAGTTAATTAATTTCGTTTAAAAAATGTACATTTTTAAAAGTACCCTCGGAATACAAAGCAGCGTGATAAAAAATGTAAACGAAGATATGATTTATAGCGTTAAGACCGGAGATTTTCATTATAGATTAGGGATTTTCATTATTATTTGTTAGCTTATGTCAATAGTGGTTAAGCCTAATATTGGTTGTTGTAACCTATTTTAGAAATCGACTATTTTACAAGCTTTTATTTACTTTCACTTGTCTGTTGTCTGTCTGTCTGTCTGTAATTAAATCTTGCAAGACAAATTTGACACACTGCCCGGTTTTCGATTGAGCTGAAATTTTGCATGCATGTATAAATCGGATAACAATGCAATATTATTATGACATGGAGCTGATCTGATGATAGAGCTGGAACTCCGTAATTAAACGACGCAACCCCATCGAGTTTGGGCTCATTTGATTCGGCTTGACGAGTACTATATGATGCAAGATGGTAATAATAATAAAAGCTTGTTTTTAAAAAGTTTATTATAAAATTTCACTTGTTTAATCCCCGAAGCATAAAAAACGTGGTGTTATAAGTTTGACGTGTCTGTTTGTCTGTGTGTGTGTCTGTCTGTGGCATCGTAGCTCCCGAACGGATGAACGGATTTTGATCTAGATTTTGTTTCAAAGTAGAATTAGTCGAAAGTGTTCTTAGCTATGTTTGGTGAAAATCGGTCCAAGATAGCTTTATAATTTTTTAATTTTATTCACTTCTTAATGTCTTGTTTCCTTACGTAGGTGATTCAAGAGGAAGGTTTATAATATGTATAATAATACTTGCATATAATAGTAGAGATGTACTGATAATATTTGTAAGGCGCTACGAAGTGCGCGCGTGTCCTATCACATAAATGATAAATAGTAAAACAAGAAAACTTCAATTTAGTGAAGTGTTATTTAGTCCGCGTAGCTTTAAAGCTACGAATTAGTGCTACGAGACTGCTACGCGGTGCTACGCGGTGCTACGCGGTGCTACACGCTGCTACGAAAAAGCTACGGTGTGACGTCCGTCTAATAGGGATGTTCACTAAAACATTTTTGATGTCCAATGATTGTTATTAAGCAATAAAAACAAGTGAATTAAATTAAAAATTAAAAAAAACCCCCAACGCAATACGTAATTCACCATTTTTAGATGGCGGCCATCTTGGATTTTAAATTTTATATAGTGGGCTGTATTCTACTCATTAAGCCCTTTCATTTGATACCCATATTGAGGGGGTCGTGGAAGAAAAAAGTAATCCGCCATTTTGTAGCGGCGGCCATCTTGGACCGATTTTCACCAAACATAGCTAAGAACACTCTCGACTAACTCTACTTTCAAACAAAAAAAACTAAATCAAAATCCGTTCATCCGCTTGGGAGCTACGATGCCACAGACAGACACATACACACACACACACACACAGACAGACAGACAGACAGACAGACAGACAGACAGACAGACACGTCAAACTTATAACACCCCGTCGTTTTTGCGTCGGGGGTTAAAAAAACACTTTTTAAAAACAAGCTTTGCTTATATTATTACCATCTAGCACCAAAGTACTAAGTACTCGTCAAGACGAATCAAATGAGCCCAAACTCGATGGGGTTGTGTCGTTTAAATACGGAGATCCTATAGCCACTTTCCTGCTCAATCATAATATAATCTGGGGGCACGGTAGTGCCCCCGCCAAGTCGAGCGCGAAGCAAGCACTGCCGTACCATCCTTTACAGGAATCATTTCGCCGCATTTTCAGGCCCCTATTTGAGAACCTCTGGATAAGACCAGAACACAGAAATTTTCGTCATCCAGTAAGCTATAATTACATACTTAAAATCCAAAATTTCAAGTCTGTAGGTCATTAAGTTCTGAAGTTAAGCGAAAGCAAAGTTTCGCATTTTCGACACTCACTCACTCACTCACTCACTCACTCACTCACTCACTCACTCATGATCATCAAAATAGAACTAGTACTTCCCATAAACTCAGAGAGCTGAAATTTGGTATATACTTAGAATTTATTGTATAAGCCATAGGAAAACTAAAAAAACATGCAATTTCGGTCTCGTTTTCGAGATAATTCATCTGCATAAATAACTTTGTAATCTCATATAAATGTATAGGATTACAAAGTTACATTTGCAGTCAATGGTTAAAATTGTGAAAAGCTTTTATTTACTGTCACCTGTCTGTCTGCCGGCCTTATAGTAACCTTATAATATAGCGTTTCTACAAAAAGAAGTGAAATCCCACCAAAAACATTCTGTAAAAAACTAGCCAAGTCTCGATGGAGCTGCTTGTTTATCTCTAAAAAATAATGAAATCTAGACAAAGTCGTGCCAAGTCTAAGATTTCTTACTGCGATTTCTTTATTATTATAGTTAATGTTGTGTGACTTGGCCGTTGAAGGGTACACAAGGGGACAAAACCAGATGCTCCATGACACTTGGATCGCCTAAACATAAGTATTATTGAAATACGCAGCTTTATCAAGCCTACAATTGACTGGTTATTCAATCAACGTTTTCCAAGTGGCAATTTTCTATCATGAATGGTTAGCGAACAGATTGGTGCAATGGTGTCATGGAGCACCTGGTATAATACCCTTGTCTACCCTTCAACGGCCAAGTCACACAACATTAACTATAATAATAAAGAAATCGCAGTAAGAAATCTTAGACTTGGCACGACTTTGTCTAGATTTCATTATTTTTTAGAGATAAACAAGCAGCTCCATCGAGACTTGGCTAGTTTTTTACAGAATGTTTTTGGTGGGATTAGTAATTACATAAATTGACGTTTTATAAAACATCAATTATACTAGCCATATTACGTCAATATCAATTAATTCAATTATTACAAGCTTTTATTTACTTTCACATGTCTGTTGTCTGTCTGTTTGTCTGTAATCAAATCTTGCGAGTTTAATTTGACCCACTTCCCGGTGTCCGATTAAGCTGAAATGCATGCCTGTATAAATCAGATGACAATGCAATATTATTATGACATCGAGCTGATCTGATGATGGAGCTGGAAGGTGGCCATAGGAACTTCGTAATTAAACGACGCAACCCCATCGAGTTTGAGCTCATTTGATTCGTCTTGACGAGTACTTTGGTGCTAGATGGTAATAGTAATAAAAGCTTGGTTTTAAAAAGTTTTTTTTTTAATTTATACAATGAAGTAAGAAGACGAGCAAGACGCTCTCCTGATGGTAAGAGATAACGCTGCCCTTAATTAGTACAATGCTACCGAGGATTTCACAAAGATGTAAAATTTTAGCACTGCGCCAACGCTTCTTACTCAAGAGTCATAAGATGTTAAGACTCTTCAGCCCAGTAATTTCACTGTGCCGTCCTACCGAAGCACAGTAATGTTTGCACATCACTGCTCAGGCGGTAGAATAACTGGCACTGTTGAGGTACCCTCCTAGTTGACGAGCAAAGGAAGTATCTATATTATATATGTATATACATATATTTTTATGTTAGAGACAGACAAATAAGCAAACGGCCCGCCTGATGGTGAGCGGTTACCGTCGCCTATGCTGCCGTATATTATCTATAATGCCGTTAACTGACATCTAGACGCATGCCATTATGTACCTTATTTTTTTAGTTTTTTTTGCTCATAGTTTAAAATTAGGTTTTGGTAGATAACGGCATTATAGATACCACGGCAGTGTGGACGTCTGCAACACCAGTGGTAGTAATATATATTAATATCTCAGGATAATAAATAACCTCCCTCTTAAGTCAGTTAAAAACTCAAAAGTTATATAAACCATACATTTAATTATCCAAGATGTACAAAAAACAATTACATTACGCGAAAAACTAGAACTAATTGTTAATTCCAAGTGGAAATACCGGGAAGTGGATCTAATTTATACAATACAATACAATACAATACAATACAAGATCTTTATTTGCGATAATAGGTAAATTCTAGATAGTAAAATACATCGAAAGTATGTTCAGCTATAATCTGCCATATTATGACATGCAAATTTTTTTAATTTTTTTTAATTTAACTAACAAGATTTGATTAAAGACAGACAACGGACAGGTGAAAGTAACTAAAAGCTTGTAATAACTATATCTCCAGAGAGTGATAACCTCCGCTTTTAAAAAACCCAAAAGTTATATATGTATACGAGTAAACCATTTTTTTATGTGATGAAGTAGAAGACGAGCAAGACGCGCTCCTGTTGTTAAGAAATAACGCTGCCCATAATCAGTACAGTGCCACTTAGTATCATACATTTTAATTATCCAAGAAGTACAAAAAAACAATTACATGCCGTGAAAAACGAGAACTAATTGTTAATTCCAAGTGAAATTCACGTGATATCTTAAGGAGCGGCGAGATCAAAGCGGCGCTCACAAAGGAGGGGATCAAAGCAATTGAATATTTATACTCGTACATTTTATAGTAGACCCGGCCTGATTGTACCGTCATGGTTATATGGATAGTAATCCCTTGCAGAAACCTTTGTTTTTGTTATAAATAATAATAATTGGGGTTTATACTCCAATAGAACAGGTTACCTTACTTACAGTGTCAGAGTCAAATCACAAATTATATATGTATAGTAGAATAGAATAGAATAGAATAATACTTTATTGCGTACCAAATAATTACAAATAAACTTACTGAGCTAAATATCTAAATGCTAGGTAAACAATCGGCGGTCTTATCGCACTAGGCAATTTCTTACAGACAACCTAGGAATGGAACAGGACTTATATTACAATACTAGACGGTGGTGCGCAGTATCTGTATACATAGACTAGTTACAAAAAAATATATATACCTATAAAATGGTTTACATATTACATACCTACTTACATATTATTATAAATATAGTAAGTAGCTTATGGGTCAACGCTATCTCTATACCAAATTTAACATCAATTTGTCCACACGTTTGGCGTAAATGACTAACAAACATGCATTCAGACATCCATACATTCTTACAAACTTGCACGTTTATAATATTGGTAAGATATCTATTTGCGTCAACTTATATAAACCTCCTCTATTTATTTCGTCAGTTAATAAGTGAATTAAATTAAAAAATTTAAAAAACCCCCAACGCAATACGTAATTCACCATTTTTTGATGGCGGCCATCTTGGATTTTAAATTTTATATAGTGGGCTGTATTTTACTCATTAAGCCCTTTCATTTGATACCCATATTGAGGGGGTTGTGGAAGAAAAAAGTAATCCGCCATTTTGTAGCGGCGGCCATCTTGGACCGATTTTCACCAAACATGGCTAAGAACACTCTCGACTAACTCTACTTTCAAATAAAAAAAACTAAATCAAAATCCGTTCATCCGTTTGGGAGCTACGATGCCACAGACAGACACACACACACACACAGACAGACAGACAGACAGACAGACAGACAGACAGACGGACAGACAGACAGACACGTCAAACTTATAACAACCCGTCGTTTTTGCGTCGGGGGTTAAAAACAACCTAAAGTTCCGCCACAATTCTTGCACAAAAATGACAGCATTTTACTTATCGCGGAGCAATGAACGTGGAAAGGGTTTCGTGACAAAAAATAATACATAACGAAACCGGGGCACGCCTCTAGTTTACGAAATTAGCAGAAATATTATGGTTATTAACACGGCATGAGTAGGGACAGGATCGGCCTTGGTATGGGTGATAGATAAATATATAACTTTAGAATAGAATAGAAAACTCGTTATTGTACACCACAAATCCAATAAATTAAGCTTAGAAATAAGATCCAAGAGTAACGATTTTATTGCATCAAGAACATACATATCTCTCTATTTTTTTCTCTTTCTTTGACCGACTTTTTTATGACACATAAACTGACACCCACTGACACACAAACTGACACCCGCTTGATGGTGATTATTTAGATTTGGAACTTCCTACCCGCTTCTGTTTCCCGAAAATTACAACTTGGGTGACTTCAAGTCAAGGGTTAAATAGGTATTTGCTAGACCTGTTTGTAACAGCTTCGACCACGTCTTCACTTACCAACAGGTGAGACTGTGGTCCAACGCAGTCCTATTCTATATAAACAAGTGAATTAAATTAAAAAATTTAAAAAACCCCCAACGCAATACGTAATTCACCATTTTGTAGCGGCGGCCATCTTGGACCGATTTCCACCAAACATGGCTAAGAACACTCTCGACTAACTCTCCTTTCAAACAAAAAAAACTAAATCAAAATCCGTTCGGGAGCTAAGATGCCACAGACAGACACACACAGACAGACAGACAGACACGTCAAACTTATAAGACCCCGTCGTTTTTGCGTCGGGGGTTAAAAAATAAATAAATAAAAGTGACCTTACCGTTGCCCATAGAGTAAAATCAGTATAACTTCTGACACGTACCAGTCAAGAAGTAGTAGTAGCAAGAAATATCCGTCAAAATTAGTTTATTTAATAGATTAATTATAAATAAAAAAAGACATAATAATTTCAATAATATTGAAGTAATCTTACTAATATTATAAACGTGAAAGTTTGTAAGAATGGATGTCTGGATGTCAGGATGTTTGTTACTCTTTCACGCCTAAACGGGTGGACCGATTGAGCTGAAATTTTGTATAGAGATAGCTTAGACCCTGGAATAATACATAGGCTACATAAGAACTGCGGGTAAAACCGCTGGGCGCAGCTAGTAATATCATACCTATTCTAATTTATATAGGACTTAACTTATATGGAAAGTACCTTTACTCGTGAGAAGAATACGCAAAGGGCAGCAAACTCGTGAGGAAATACATTTGCTTCGTCTTTCATTATGAAAACGGCGAAGTTATGGAACTCGCTACCACTCTCAGTGTTTCCCGAATGCTATAACATGGGTTTGTTCAAATCAAGAGTGAGTTTTTGAGCCGTTTGGGGTAGAGACATTGGGTACTTGGGGTCCGGGAGCTCACCGCATTTTCCAAAACTTATCTGAGCGCTTGGTCGAGGCGACATGTGACCAAAATGCTGGGGTATATTTGGCCCAACGTATAAGTATTGCCATTCAACGTGGCAATGCTGCCAGCATTCTGGGCACTCTGCCATCTGACAGTGGTTTGGAGCATGCGGATTTTCTGTAGATCGGCTTGTGGCCGATCTGTGGTTAATAAAAGTGTTCTTAACTGCTGTAGTAGCTGTAGTATTGTTAGTTTGTTTTTCTCAATAAAGGCATTTGCCATTAAAAAAAAAATTAAAAAAAAAAAAGAGTGAATAGGTTCTTATTGAACAAGCGTGCTACAACTTCGACTGCATCGTCACTTACCAACAGGTGAGATTGCGGTCAAACGCTTGTTTAGTCTGCTATAAAAAAAAATGTTTTTAGACCCAATCTCATCTTCCTAAGTAACCGATGGTTGTTAGACAGATAGCAGCGAAATTGCGTACTCCCCCTTTCTGTTGACTCGAAAAAATCAAAATTCTCTGTAAGTTGCAGGAATTTTGCGTTTGAAGTGAAATATTGTCTATCTCTTTCTTTATTATATAACTTCCTACTTTCTACTATTATTATAAAGCTGTTTTTTTTTTGTTTTTCAGATGAATGTACCTCTTCTTAACCGATTTAGACGTAATTTGGTATAGAACTAGTTTTCATTTCGTTTTAATTCATTTTAAGCCTAGCGTTTGCCCACGATTTCGCGTGAAGATGGTAGCAGACTAAACAAAAAAGGCGGGATAAATCCCTCCAAGTGTCG
This sequence comes from Hemithea aestivaria, assembly GCA_947507615.1. Lineage (NCBI taxonomy): Eukaryota > Metazoa > Arthropoda > Insecta > Lepidoptera > Geometridae > Hemithea > Hemithea aestivaria. The sequence goes on along the minus strand of OX382353.1, from coordinate 1,479,815 downwards.
AGAAAGAACCCTCGGGATAAGAACTGTTTTATCGCGTGGCTTGCAAGTACTACATACTAGCTGTGCCTAGCGGTGCCCGCTGTCCTATAGCCTATGTGTTATTCCAGAGTCTAAGCTATCTCTATACCAAATTTCAGCTCAATCGGTCCACCCGTTTAGGCGTGAAAGAGTAACAAACACACATCCAGACATCTAGACATCCATTCTTACAAACTTTCACGTTTATAATATTAAGTAAGATTAACACATGCAATGAAATACCTCCCTTTTTAACCCCCGACGCAAAAACGACGGGGTGTTATAAGTTTGACGTGTCTGTCTGTCTGTCTGTCTGTCTGTCTGTCTGTCTGTCTGTCTGTGTGTGTGTGTGTGTGTATGTGTCTGTCTGTGGCATCGTAGCTCCCAAACGGATGAACGGATTTCGATTTTGTTTTTTTTGTTTGAAAGTAGAGTTAGTCGAGAGTGTTCTTAGCCATGTTTGGTGGAAATCGGTCCAAGATGGCCGCCGCTACAAAATGGCGGATTACTTTTTTCTTCCACGACCCCCTCAATATGGGTATCAAATGAAAGGACTTAACGAGTAGATTTCAGTCCACTATATAAAATTTAAAATCCAAGATGGCCGCCATACAAAAAATGGTGAAATACGTATTGCGTTGGGGGTTTTTTAAATTTTTAATTTAATTCACTTGTTTAAAGTCAGTTAAAATATCCAAATTCAATGTATTAAAGAGACATACCAGAGTGTAAGCGCGGACAATGTTGAAATACCAGTGATAAGGGAACACGCCACCAACAATAGTTAGGGCGCGTCACCCACTGGTTACATATCTATGGTTTTTGAGAGATAAAATATAAGTTGAATCATTAATTTATTTTAATAGTCCGTTCGTGATTTTTTAAGCTATTGCATAGCTTCTATCGCGGGCCTTGAGCGTGGGGACCGAATCCAGAAATTCCGTAACGAAAAAACCTAACACCCCCCACTCCGACCGGCACAGCGGTGATACTATAATTACATAAGTTGATAAAAAAGACGTGTGGCACTCGGAGACTGCCGCGGTAAAGCTATTGCATAGCATTTTTATCTATAGATGGAAAAACTAAAAAGTATCACCGCTGTGCCGGTCGGAGTGGGGGGTGTTAGGTTTTTTTCGTTACGGAATTTCTGGATTCGGTCCCCACGCTCAAGGCCCGCGATAGAAGCTATGCAATAGCTTAAAAATGCTATGCAATAGCTTTACCGCGGCAGTCTCCGAGTGCCACACGTCTTTTTTTATTTATATAGTAATAGATAGAAGAACTATTCTTCTGTTACTAAAATTTTAATTAAATATACATTAACTGACAACCTTTAATATGCAAAGTCGCTTTCCGCTGTTAGTCTGTCCCTATGTATGCTTAGATCTTTAAAATCTACGCTCTGATTTTGATGGGCTTTTTTTAAGATGAGTCAATATTATGACATGGAGCTGATTTGATGATGGAGCTGGAAGGTGGTATTTCAATGTCGCTCCATCGAGTTTGCGCTCATTTTATTCGTCTTGACAAGTATTTTGGTGCTAGATGGTAATAATAATAAAAGCTTGTTTTTAACCCCCGACGCAAAAACGACGGGGTGTTATAAGTTTGACGTGTCTGTCTGTCTGTCTGTCTCTGTGTGTGTGTGTGTCTGTCTGTGGCATCGTAGCTCCCAAACGGATGAACGGATTTTGATTTAGTTTTTTTTGTTTGAAAGTAGAGTTAGTCGAGAGTGTTCTTAGCCATGTTTGGTGGAAATCGGTCCAAGATGGCCGCCGCTACAAAATGGCGGATTATTTTTTTCTTCCACGACCCCCTCAATATGGGTATCAAATGAAAGGGCTTAACGAGTAAAATACAGCCCACTATATAAAATTTAAAATCCAAGATGGCCGCCATAAAAAAAAAGTGAATTACGTATTGCATTGGGGGTTTTTAAATTTTTAATTTAATTCACTTGTTAAAAAGTTTTTTTTTAATTGTCACTTGTTTTAATCCACTATGTCACCACTACAGTTCGCCGGCCAATAACAATACCAACTTCACAAAAAAAATGCACACAATTCTAACAGCAATTATGATAGCATAGCAACGCAATGTGCACATACTTTACTAGTTGTTGCACGCGATATCGTCACGAACGGCGTACTCTGTTCGGGAAGTGAACCGACGTGGATTTGACTTTCGGTAAATGATATTCAACTATCCTACTGATCAAAGTTTTTTGGAACGAAGTTCCTTATCGCGCGTAGTGAAAGGGGGCTAGACGGAAAAAAATCTTACGAAAAGTTGTCACGACACTTTTTGCTATAGTAAGCTATTATTGTAAGCTGTGCGGCGTGCACATGTTTCTCTGTCTGTCTCTCTCTCTCTCTCTCTCTCTCTCTCGCTCTTATAGAAAGCAAGCCAGATATTTTCATTTCTATTTCGCATTGAACAGTGTGGTGTCGCGACGATTATTTTTGTTAAGTGTATACAGGTTTTTTGTAAATAATAAATAATAAAACCCCGGACCCCGGATGGAACGAAGTTCCCCGACGAAGTATCCCTTGACACCTCTCAAGTTTTTTTTACAAGATTTAATTTACTTTCACCTGTCTGTTGTCTGTCTGTCTATCTGTAATCAAATCTTGCAAGTATAATTTGACCAACTTCCCGGTGTCTGATTAAGCTGAAATTTTGTATGCATGTGTCGCAGTAAGAGAAAGAAATAGCCATAATATCATAATTATGTTACTATACTTCGTTTCATAAACAAGTTAATTTTTGCAGCGGGGATGAAGGTTATATATCAATGAAAATATCATTGATATATTCACAAAAACTGTTATATCCGATATATCTTATGATATACATATATCGCATATATTATGATATTTATTAAGATATTGATCCTTTGAACCGTTCAAAAATTATCTTTGGTTTTGAAACGAAGTATAGGGATATTATAATTATGAGCCGGAACTTAGTAATATGCAGCTAAAGTCCGAAGCACGGCTACTACCGGAATAGGTATTCCTATATTAAATGATGAATTGTGAACCATGTATTACGAACAAGTCATACCTGGCGCTCCGCCGGCCGCTGCCGCGGCACGTTTTTAAATATTTCACTTGTTCAGATTACCGCTTGAGCTGACATTTTGCATGTAAATCGGATAACAATACAAAATCTAATGATGGAAACGGATGATAGGAACTGGGTAGGTTAAAAAATCGGTTATTTAGCTACTTTACGATACGCAAACGGTACTTTCTCGATCATTCTAATACATTTTCAGCCTAAATTTTAAAAGAATGTTTGCAGTTATGACTTGTACGTGAGGTATCGACGAAACAGCGCGCCACTGACTTCCCCATTATCTTAGGAGACAAAATAACCGTTTTTCCTAAATATCAGTTTTTTTTACCCCCGACGCAACGACGGGGTATATAATGACGGGGTATATGTCTGTCTGTGTGTGTGTGTGTGTGTGTGTGTGTGTGTGTGTGTGTGTCTGTCTATCTGTGGCATTGTAGCTCCCGAACGGATGAACGGATTTTGATTTAGTTTTTTTTGTTTGAATTAAAATACTACACTCTATGATAAACTCAAATTCAAGATGGCTCCCACCACAAAATCGCGAATTACATATTTTGAAAGCGTTGGGGGTTTCTTTTTTTTGGAACGAAGTTCCTTATCGCGCGTTGTGAAAGGGGGCTAGAAGGAAAAAATTCTTACGAAAAGTTGTCACGACACTTTGCTATAGTAAGCTATTGTAAGCTGTGCGGCGTGCGCATGTTTCTCTGTCTGTCTCTCTCTCTCTCTCTTATAGAAAGCAAGCCAGATATTTTCATTAATCGAAAGGAACTTCGTTCCATCCGGGTGTCCCTTGACACCTCTCAAGTTTTTTTAATTAGTCTATGCTGTCCCACTGCTGGGCAAAGATCTCCCCAAAATCCCTCCAAGCATCTCATTAGAGAGTTTCTTAAAATTTTTATTTTACTTGTTTTGTACAAGCATACTAGTATTTTTGAGTTGTTTATAAAATACTTATTTATATTTCATAGCAGTCGAATCTCGCAAGCAAAGCCATGTGTATAAGTTAACCTAAAAACATGAAATGCGGTCTTTTTCGGCGAAAACACCCAAAGTTTGTCGGCGAGCAGGTGTTGATTCGTCCACTTTACATAAAGAATACGTTACAGGCGCCCTAAGCATCTTAGTGGGTACTTGAACTAAGTTAGTCTTTTGGGCCTTTTTTGAGGTCCATTATAAATAACGAAGTTGCACGTATAAAAGGGAAACTTTTTACAAGCTTTCATTTACTTTCACCTGTCTGTTCTCTGTCTGTCTGTAATCAAATTTTGCAAGTTTGACTTTTTAACCCCCGACGCAAAAACGACGGGATGTTATAAGTTTGACGTGTCTGACTGTCTGTCTGTTTGTGGCATCGTAGCTCCCGAATGCATGAACGGATTTTGATATAGTTAGTTATTTTTTGTTTCAAAGTAGAGTTAGTCGAGAGTGTTCTTAGCCATGTTTGGTGTAAATCAATCCAAGATGGCTGCCGCCACAAAATGGCGGATTACTTTTTACCACAACCGTTCAATATAGTTATCAAATGAAAGGGCTAAACTTGTAGAATATAACGCACTATGATAAATTTAAAATCCAAGATGGCCGCCACCACGAAATGGCGAAGTACATTCCTATTTTGAAAGCGCTGAGGGTTTGATTGTTTTTATTTGATAAAAAAAAAAAGACGTGTGGCACTCGGAGACTGCCGCGGTAAAGCTATTGCATAGCATTTTTTATCAACTTATGTAATAGGGTAAATCCTGAGATCGGGCGTATTTAAGTGATTTCCGTGGCAGATTTTAAATCAAAGTATTATTGAATTTTACATGTAAAACATCAAATTTCCCATAATTATAAGCACATCCATCAAATAGGCATCAATATAACTTGTTTTGTTCAGAAGATATTTAAATTTAAATTTTTGATGCCACGGGAATCAATAAAGTGTGGCATGGGAATCAAAATTAAAACTATTTTGTTTGAATTCTATGTTATTATTTAAATATTGACCTCTACATACTAATCATATAAAATAGAAATATTAAAAACGGTGATCCAAACAAATACACACCAAACATAAAGTATAAAATGGTCTATATTGGCTTTCTATATAATAATTATGTAAACTAAATAAAATCAACATATTGCTGTCTTAAAAAATGTAAAAATATTGAATAAATAGTCCTAGAACATAAAATTAAGTTCTCAATCACAGTCACTGACAGTATTCACTCCAGAAGCTGTCATCAGATTGTACATTTATCATTAGTTAGGTTAATCTGGACTGAAGTTGTAGTCAGCCCATAGTTTCGTTTTATTTTTTCATCATACATCATCTCAGCCATAAGACGTCTACTGCTGAACATAAACCTCATCTTTAGACCTCCATTAATATAAAACTTTTTTTGTTGTTTGCTTGTCCGTGGTAGCCACTTCAGAACTTTTGGACCCCATCAGCCATTTGCTCTACGTGCTCTGTGGCCTGCCCATTACCACTTCAGCTTCCTGATCCGCGGAGATATGTCAGTGACTTTGGTTCATCTTCGGATCTCCTCATTCCCGATTCGATCACGTAGAGAAACCCCGAGTATAGCCCTCTCCATAGCTCGCTGAGCGACTTATTTTAATGTGGGGATATATTGGTGCCGCATAAGCCAAAGCGGCTGTCTACTATAGTACAATATAAAAAAAATCTGATGTATACAATATAAAAAAAAAACATCTGAAATAATGAAATAAACAAATATAAACTCTCAAAATCACTTCCATACCTGCGGCTTCGCTGTAGTTGGGAAAAAAGTGAAAGAATGCGCAAGAAAACTCAGGGGAAAATTGATCACCGTGGTAAAACGCCACGAGAATCAGTTCCATGGAAATCAAAATTGTATAGTTTTTTGTCAATATTTTTAAATACCATAATTATAGACCAATAATAATAAAATATATGATAAACAATACCCTTTTCCTAACTGCACACCCTAGTCAAAAAACCGTAACGGATAAAAAAATATTTTTAAACATGGAAATGGTAATCAATGATCTAGTGAACCAAAACCATGGTAATCAATTTCTCACCTTCGTAAATCCAGTTTATAACAACGAGAGGAGCAACCTCTCTTCACGATGTTTAGAGCGCAATTGAAGTTAGCCAACAGCGTGAGTACAAACTTCTAATTCTTGTGGTTTGTGAAATGTGGGTAGTTATGTCGCGCGCCATGGGAATCACTTTTTGTCCGGGGACAAACCTAAATTTGTGTTTTTTTCTAAAACTACGCTGAGTACAGTCTTCACGTATTTTTTTGATCATATAACAGTTCACCCTTTACAGCTAAGATCACAACAATTAATAAAATTCCGTTTATAAATTGGTGTAAAAAATATATTTTGTTCCAAAAAAGTGTAAGGGACACCCCATGGTAATCAAATTTCAGGGCTTTAACATTTTTTTTCAGATACTTGCAGCTAGATTTAACCTTATATCTATCATGCATTAAGTAGATTAAACCTTAAACTAACAGAAAAAAAATATCCTTGGGTAGAATTTTTATGTTACGAGTAGTTTATTCCCCCAGACACGTAAAATTTTGTCTCTCAGGATTCACCCAATAATAGTATCACCGCTGTGCCGGTCGGAGTGGGGGGTGTTAGGTTTTTTTCGTTACGGAATTTCTGGATTCGGTCCCCACGCTCAAGGCCCGCGATAGAAGCTATGCAATAGCTTAAAAGTTTTATTGCCAAAAATAAAATACAATTTCAAATGACATTAAACTAATACAAGAAAATGAAGGAAACGTAACAAAAGAATTGTTGTAATTGTGGTTAATTCACCTGTTTATTTATTTAATTCACTTGTTGGGCACATGATTTTCATCCCTCATAATATAAGCACTATATAATACAAAGTTAATCAAAGGGCAGAAATCAAAGTGATATGAAGGGCCTAGAGATGTGACGTCATCGGATGCCCCTTGTTAGCTGAATGTTTAAGGGCACGTCAGACCGCTTTGAAACTTGACACTTTGAGGCCCAGCTTTGACCACAGGCTATTTAATAACATTATATTGGTCTCACGATGAAACGCTTCAAAATTTAAATCTAAATCATCAAAAGAGAATCAAACAATGAATTAAAAAAAAAAAAATTGTGCGTGTACTAGTTTACACACGTAAGAAGTGAAACTTCTTTAATTAAATTAAATTTAAATATTAAATTTATAATTTTTTTAAATTCATGTTCATTGGAGAAAGTGAAAGTACTCTTCGTCTGAACCAACCGTGGTAGGGGCAAGAAACAAAAGATGGCGCGTAACTGAAAAATGTGACGCGTAACCGTGACGCGTAACCGAAAAAATGCGGTAAATTTTTTCCAACGCCGATAAAGAAGTTTCACTTCAAAAAATTAAAAATAAGCTTTTTTTATTATTATTACCATCTAGCATCATAAACTACTCGTCAAGACGAATCAAATTATGAGCCCAAACTCGATGGGGTTGCGTTGTTTAGATACGGAGTTCGAATAGCCACCTTCCAGCTCTATCGTCAGATCAGCTCGATGTCATAAAAATATTGCATTGTCATCCGATTTATACATGCATGCAAAATTTCAGCTCAATCAGAAACCAGAAGTGGATCAAGTTAAACTTACAAGATTTGGTTGACAAACAGACAGACAGACCGACAGACAACAGACAGCTATTCGGGCTACACGCAATGTGTACATCCGTAGTACTGGCAAATCGAATATCAACGGCCTTAATTTTCATCAACGATATCTTTAAAACTTATTAAGATATCTTAACCGCTATAGTTTTCCTGAAAAGTTCATGGTTGATACCATATTCTAGATTTTTTTAGATTTTTAAAGCTACTAGTTCAGACTTTAGAGAGGAAGGGACGCTCAAAAAAAGGTTTAAACTCGAATGTATTTTAAACGAAACGCTAAATCGAAAAATTTCTTAAAAATTCATCCCTCATTTTAAAATACCTATTTAAGGATACCCCACATGATGGGATCAGCCAGAAAAAATTCATCCCCATCTTACGTATATGGAAGGTACTATAAATTAATTTTTTTTTAATTATTTTTTGTTACCGTTCTCTTACCCTGATTTCAGTTTTCTAAATCTTATACTCGTAGTTTCTCGATAAAGCCGCCGACAGACCGACAAACAAAGCGAAACTATAAGGGTTCCTTGTGACTACGGAAGCCTAAAAATATTAAAGTAAGGAAAAAAACATACATTTCTACCATATTCCAAAGCCAAGAAATTGAACTCCACAATTCGGAAGCAATTCGAAACAATACCAATTTTGATAAACATTACATAATTTAACTCTCCCAAACTATTGCAATAGGAGCAGATACTCGAGTCCCGCGCAATCTTAGATACGTCAAGATGGCTACGCGCTGAATTTCTTATCTTTTTAAATAAAATAAATAAAAAGCAATTTATCCACTCACACGTCCGCCCTTGACAGCTGAAAAAGCGTCGAACGTCCGCGTCCATGATCCAAATAGAATCGCGTCGAGCGCGCACTACTGATACCTACTAAACGTCTATTTTCTTGTAAACTATTGAACCATTTTCTATGAAAAAATAGCATTATATAGTTAAAATATAGAAAATTTTGATTCAAATATTAACACAAAGTATATAAAAAAAAATTCGAACTTGGCAATATATGTTAATTTAAGGTATTTTTTTGGTTTAAACACTTTTTTACGGAACATCTCTGAATATTTCTTATTTTTACCTGCATATTATTAAACTAGATTATATAAGCTTTGATTTGATACCAAAATATAATTACTTGAAAATTACAGTGTAGCACAATAAATCAAAACAAAACACCCATTCGTTATAAATCTTCAGCGCCTAGAACAAAATCCTGAAAATGGAAATATTAAATCAATGAATTCAAACTATTTTTGTTTATATTTTTTAATTTTAGGTATACGTAACTAATCATGTTGAACTGTTTTTCTAAATTTACGTTGTATTTTAATAAAATAATTGTTGATTGAAATTAATCATGGAAAAAATATTACGGAAACGCGGCAAACGCGACAAAAATTTTACATGTCGACTTTAAGACATGTAAAATTGTCCTGATTTTGTTTATTTCCTTAATATCTGTACCAATTCCGAAAGATAGTATCATGAGGATCATAATAATATATAATTTTAATAAAAAAAGGTGAATTATAAACATTTTAAACGCAGATTTCACTGGCACGCATGAAAACTTCGAAACTATAATTTAAAAAAAAATATTTAAAATTTTGCCAAGAGCTTAGCTTCAGATTTAATGACCACAGATTTAAAACGTTTATTACAAAGCCATTTACAACCATATTTACGCAAATTTTCAGTGTTTTCATGGATAAAAACATGTTTTAAAAGTAGTAAGTCTCTAAAGCCGCTATAGCGGCTGTAACGTTTAACTCAACTTTTTTTCGGACCGCTATAGCGGTCGGGACGTTTGAGTGGTTATTGACAGTAAAACAGCAAAAAAAAATACACATGAAAAAAAGCATACACAATTTGAACAATTCTATTGTCAAATAGGATAGACTTAGCTTTGTGCGGCACAGGGAGAAACCACTGCGCAGCGCTGGTTTTCAGTCTATCCCATACTCGAGCGCCGGTGTTAGTCGAGTAGTTACAAAAGTAGTTCCAGCGGGGTTTCTCACACATAAAAAAAATAAGACTACTTACAGCTAATTAAACATCCACAAGATTTATTACAAATATAATATAATGTCCGTATGAGTGCGGTACCTTTAGTGTTATTTTGTGCTTGTTTTATAATTTGTTAATATCTCTTTAGTAAAAACTAAATAAAATTCAGCTCAATTGGAAACCGCGAAGTGTATCAAACTTAACTTGCAAGATTTGATTACATAATGAAAGCGGATAGGTAAAAAGTAAAAGACTCTTCACCTATCTGTTGTCATTGAAGTGTTGTGTCAAGTGAAGTTGAAAAAAAAACTTTAAAAAAGCTTTTATTATTATCACCATCTAGCAGCAAAGTACTCGTCAAGACGAATCAAATGAGCCTAAACTCGATGGGGTTGCGTCGTTTAATAACGGAGTTCCTATAGCCACCTTCCAGCTCTATCATCAAATCAGCTCGATGTCATAATAATATTGCATTGTCACCCGAGTTATTCTTGCATGAAAAATTTTAGCTCAATCGGAATCCGGAAAGTGAATCAAATTAAACTTACAGACAGATAGATAACGGACAGATGAAAGTAAATAAAAGCTCGTAAAATACTGTTTACCTCTTTGCCCTCACTTTGGTCTAAGATGTTGGTATCTGATTCTATTCCAATATTCTGTGCCCCTCATAATTGTTGAGCTTAGTTATTCGAAGGGCCGTTCGTTAATTCGCTAAGTTTAAGATAATTGCCCCTAAATCCAGAAGTTAATCTTAATATTTCAAGGGACTTTGACTCCCTTATTCACTTTCTTATAGACTATAGTAGGTACTATAGAAACTCCAGTTAATGAAAAAATAACTTTAAAATAAGTAAAATTTTAAGATAAAAATTTAACAAGTGTATTAAATTTAAAAATTTGAAAATCCCCAACGCAACGCTTGGATTTTAAATTTATCATAGTGAGTTGTATTCTACTAGTTAAGCCGTTTCATTTGATACCCATATTGAGGGGACTGTGGGAAAAAAAGTAATCCGCCATTTTGTAGCGGCGGCCATCTTTGAACGATTTCCACCAAACATGGCTAAGGACACTTTCGACTAACTCTACTTTCAAACAAAAAACTAAATCAAAATCCGTTCATACGTTCGGGAGCTACGATGCCACAGACAGACAGACACGTAAAACTTATAACACCCCGTCGTCGTTACGTCGGGGGTTAACTAAAAGAAATCGCATTAAAATCCGTTGTATAGTTTTGAAGATATAAGCATACATATTGACAGACAGACAGACGGGAGCTTCTTTATTTACTACTAGCTGCGTCCAGCGGTTTTACCCGCTGTACTGTAGCTTTTGTATTAATCCAGAGGCCAAGCTACCTCTATACCAAATTTCAGCTCAATCTGTCCACCGTTTTAAGCGTGAATAAGTAACAAACATACTCACAAACATTCGCATTTACAATATTAGTGTGATTGAAAAAATGAAATGAAATGTAAAATGAAATGTAAAATGAAATGTAAAATGAATTGTAAAATGAAATGAAAAATGAAATGAAATGGATAAAATTTATCGACAACAGAAGATACATCATATTCAGTATAATATTAGGTACAAAGTAATATAAATAATTCAATAAAGGTAGGTACCTATATCAGTTTTTTGCGTAGAGTTCATTTAATTTTGAATTAGAATCAATTATTTCACTAACTCAGTTCACCGGCAGCTAAATATTATTCTACCCAGTCGTTTAAATTTATGATTGTTTCTCTCTCGCTCGCACTCGTGCCCGTGAATACACTTCGACCGATCGTGCGTCTCTTTCTGTTCACGCATGCGCTGTGCGTTTCTCTTTGTTCGTAGTATACATAAATACTGGTGCAGTATTGACAGTAGGGGTTGAATTGCATTTGAAAATATTGAAAAATTTAGAAGAAACCGCAGTAAAGCTTACGTCAGACTGAGGCGGTAAAGCGAACGCGAAACGGGACGAAACTTTTGTTACTGTAACAATTACTGGGCTGAAGAGTCTTAACATCTTATGACTCTCAAGTAAGAAGCGTTGGCGCAGTGCACTGGGTAGCACTGTACTAATTATGGGCAGCGTTATCTCTTACCATCAGGAGAGCGTCTTGCTCGTCTTCTTACTTCGTGGTATAAAAAAAATGTTCGAATTTGTACGTAACCTGTCACATATAGGTATAAAGCGAACGCGGGTAGGAACAAAATTAAGATTGCGACCGCTTTACCGCTCCGGCCCGCCTCTGTCTAACGTCAGATTTGAATTATCAATCGGTCAAGCGCTAGTCGGACTTCACACAATGGCTTTCGTAGTAGGTACTGGTAAATGGAATATTAACCGTCATAACTTGCATCAACAATATCTTTCAATCTAATAGAGATATCTAAACCGCTATAGTTTTCCTGAAAAGTTCATAGTTAAAACCATAGTCATGATTTTTTTCAGTGTTTGAAGTGTATATTGTTTTTCAGTGTTGAGCCAGTAGTTTAGATTAAAGGGGGGGGGGGGGGGCAATAAAACAGTTTTAATTCTCCCTACATTAATTGAATTATTTTTTTCTACCGTTCAGTTGCCCTGATTATAGCCCTCATCTGTGCAAAATTTCAACTTTCTAAGTATTATAATTACTCTGTGAAGCCGCGGTTAGGCGGACGGACAGACAAAGCGAGACTATAAAGGTTACGTCAGACTGAACCGGGATGCCGTCGGGGCCGCGGATGAGTGCTTTGGCGTACCCGTTGCCCCGGCATTATGGCGTCCCGCAGGAACACCCCAGGTTTTTAGTGGGTATCCTCGCCGCTCCCGTCTCTGGCGGGGGAGTCCCACATACCGCCCCGCGCCCCCCGGCGTGGGGTGATGATGCGTAACGCATTTTTTCTGGGTCAAAAAAAAAAAAAAGACAGCCGGGACGGAACCGTAAAGCGGTCGCGATCTTAATTTTGCTCCTGCCCGCGTTTGCTTTATGTGTGACAAGTTACGTACAGTCAACTACAAAGAGATGTATCCATGTTAGGCTTACAAAATGAAGTAAATTTTCATTTGCCACAATGAACTACCCTTGGTTCGTGACATTTCTAGTAGCAATCAAACTTTATATTATCATCGACTCGATTAATATGCAACAATGATGTATCCCACTACTTTTCCTTAGGTGATACATAATAATACCATTTAAAATGAATCGAATATAGTATAAGATTTGGTGGATACTGAAAATGTCACGAAGTAAGGGTAAATAATTTTTGCATACTAAAAGTTCCTTCATTTTGTAAGACTAACATGGATACATCTGTTTGTAGTTGACTGTACAAACTAGAACATTACAAAAATTCCGTCCCGAATCGCGTTCGCTTTACCGGCTCAGTGTGACGTAAGCTTAAGGCTTCCTTGTTGACTACGAAAGCCAAAATATGGAGTCACCCATACTGTTTCTATTTCTATACATACGTACATGTTGTGGATGTGAAATTGTGTTTTATTAATGCGAAGTGAAGTTTTGCCGGCGGCTTCGCTCGCTCGATCATTGTTCGGTAATTGTACTGCTTTCATTGTTCTTTGGTGTTTGATGAATCGAACTCATGTTCAAAATTGAGTTACTGTCTTTTATAAAATCATTATCATATTTTCAGTTGTTGCCCCATATCACTTTGCCAGTTTTTCAAAAAAGGATTATTATTCATAGAGACTGCTAGGTGTTATAAATACTTAACTTCTTGAATCACTCTATAATATAATTATAATAAAAGTGAAAACTTTTAATTGGCTTTCCATGTTTACATATATACTAATCGTAAGCTAGCTGTAAGTTTTCCTATTATTGTAACAAGTGAATTAAATTTAAAATTTAAAAACCCCCAACGCAATTTCTTTTTTATGTGAAGAAGTAGAAGACGAGCAAGACGCTCTCCTGATGTTAAGAGATAACGGCTGCCCATAATCAGTACAGTGTTACCTAGGATTTCACAATGATGTGAAATTCTAGGAGCACTGCACCAACGCTTTTTACTCAAGAGTCATAAGATGTTAAGAAAACGCAACACGTAATTCACCATTTTTTTATGGCGGCCATCTTGTATTTAAAATTTTATATAGTGGGCTGTATTCTACTCATTAAGCCCTTTCATTTGATACCCATATACACACACAGATGTGTGTGTGTGTGTGTGTGTGTGTGTGTGTGTGTGTGGCATCGTAGCTCCCAAACGGATGAACGGATTTTGATTTAGTTTTTTTTGTTTGAAAGTAGAGTTAGTCAAGAGTGTTTTTAGCCATGTTTAATGGAAATCGGTCCAAGATGGCCGCCGCTACAAAATGGCGGATTACTTTTTTCTTCCACGACCCCCTCAATATTGGTATCAAATGAAAGGGCTTAACGAGTAGAATACAGCCCACTATATAAAATTTAAAATCCAAGATGGCCGCCATCAAAAAAATTGTGAATTCCGTATTGCGTTGGTGGTTTTTTAAATTTTTAATTTAATTCACTTGTTTAAATTTTAAATTTAATTCACTTGTTAAATTTTTAATTAAATTCACTTGTAAGCTACATTCAAAATGTCATCGCAAGTTAAACCTGCCTCTATAATGTCACAATACCTCTTATTTACGTTGGAATTATCAAACCCTCGCACCCTTTGCCCTTAAGGTACGTGTTCCATAGAGCATGTGACTGAAAATCGATTATTGGTTGAGTAAAAATCATTACATGAAAAATGAAATTATGAATGAAGATGATGATGATGATGAATGAATTTACTTAAAGTTTTAGTGAAACTTTTAAAAACAAGCTTTTATTATTACCATCTAGCATCAAAGTACTCATCAAGACATCCAATGAGCCTAAACTCGATGGAGTTGCGTTGTTTAATAACGGAGTGCCTATGGCCACCTTCCAGCTCCATCATGAGATCAGCTCCATGTCATAATAATATTGAATTAACATGCGATTTATATACATATGCATGCAACATTTCAGCTTATCGGAAACCGGGAAGTGGGTCAAATTAAACTTGCAAGATTTGATTACAGACACATATACAGACAACAGACAGGTGAAAGTAAATAAAAGCTTGTAAAAAATTATAAGGTACAACTTGATTATTTCACTTGAATTTTATTCAGACAATAAATGATTTTTAGTCAGCGATTGATCGATTGCCTGTAATGTAACATTCGTCAGAACGTTACATTACGAAGCTTAGTGGACCCAGCCCTTACAACCATCTCTCGTACCCTTTGCCCTTTAGGTAACGTTCGCAGGTAGAAGCGGCGACCCATCACAATTATCCCGCCTTCTATGTTCAGTCTGCTACCAGCTACAGCCGCATTGTCACTTTACATCACGCCAGACCGTTGTCAAAGGCTTACCTAAACTAAATTTAAAAAAAACATCATCGTACCAAAAGTTACGTTTGCAGTTATCGATTTAAAGATCAAAGCATACATATAGACAGACAGACAGACGAGAAGCGACTTTGTTTTACACTATATAGTGAATAGTGATTAATGTTTTTCTTAGTTAGCGAATAATTGCCTGTAATGTAACATTCGTCAGAACGTTACATTACGAAGCTTAGTGGTCACAGCCCTTACGAACATCCCTCGTACCCTTTGCCCTTTAGGTAACGTTAGCAGGTAGAAGCGGCGACCCATCACAATTTTTTTATCGTTTGAACCGTTGATATGTTTATCTGTGGATATTGCAATTCTTCTTCTTTTCGATTCGATCGGCTATAACTTATAACAAGTGAAATTTAAAAAAAAAAGACGTGTGGCACTCGGAGACTGCCGCGGTAAAGCTATTGCATAGCATTTTTTTATCAACTTATGTAATTATAATTATTTATTTATTTAATGCCACCTAAAGGCGGGTTGCTGAACTAAAGAGACAAGCGTGATATTTCAAAAAGTCATTAAAAGTTCTGGTATTTATCTATAGATGGAAAAACTAAAAAGTATCACCGCTGTGCCGGTCGGAGTGGGGGGTGTTAGGTTTTTTTCGTTACGGAATTTCTGGATTCGGTCCCCACGCTCAAGGCCCGCGATAGAAGCTATGCAATAGCTTAAAAAACTTTATAAAAACAAGCTTTTATTATTATTACCATCTAGCACCATAAAGTACTCGTCAAGACAAATGAAATGAGCCCAAACTCGATGGGGTTGCGTCGTTTAATTATGGAGTTCCTATGGCCACCTTCCAGCTCCATCATCAGATCTGCTCAATGTCATAATAATACTTAGCTGGAGGTCGACTATGTGGGTCCCCCAAAAGTAGCAGTGATTCTACCACCTGAGCAGTAATGTGCTCGAACTCAAATTCAAAATTCATTTATTCAAATAGGCTACATTAGAGCACTTTTGCAAGTCAATTTTACATTTTTTTATTGTATAATACTCTACTACTCGTTCGAATCACCTCAATGAGATGCAAACATTACTTACTATGGTTCTGATGGAGGACAGCTTGAGAAATTACTAAGATAAAGGCTTTTATTTTAACATTTTTAAAAGTTAACGCTACAAATTTATATTTCTAGGTTCGTCATATCGTGCAAGCGAGTGGGTCGCGCGGTTCGACAGGAGCGTTAGGAGTCTTAACATCTTGCTTCTTTATGAACGTTGGTGCTGTGCACCTAGAATCCTTTATTGCAAACTTAAAGTTTACTAAAATACCTTACCGAACTACATCTTCTAATAAACGATAGTTTCACAATCGGCGGTCTTATGGCACGAAGCAATTTCATTTTCACGCAGCAGTTTGGTACATTTTGGCTGAGTTTCACAACCGACACTAATAGTTATAATTCAACCATCCACAAAAACACCTCCTTTGCAGAAGGGTTGCAGATATCCCTATAGGGTAAATACGCTAGCCCTTAGGGCAGTAGAGTATTAGGTAATGTGTTTATTGCACGGAAAAATATTATATGTTAGACCGACCGAAAAAAGGGGGTTCTCAATTAGATATTATGTGTATTCTATGACTCAAACGGAGGAAAAAAGGCATTTTTGACCGATGGAGACATTATTAAACAGTTTGACACATGCAGCAGTTTGGTACTGTTTGGCTGAGTTTCACACTGGACGTAGAATACAAGTGAATTAAATTAAAAATTTAATAAACCCCCAACGCAACGCTTGCAAAATATCTAATTCGCGGTCTTATGGTGGCGGCCATCTTGGATTTTATATTTATCATAGTGCGTTGTATTCTACGTGTTAAGCCCTTTCATTTAATACCCGTATTGGGGGGGACGTGGAACAAAAAGTAGTCCGCCATTTTGTAGCAGCGGCCATCTTGGATCGATTTCCACCAAACGTGGCTAAGAACACTCTCGACTAAAACTAAATCAAAATCCGTTCATTCGTTCGGGAGCTACGATGCCACAGACACACACACACACACACAGTCACACATGCAGACACACAGACAGACACGTAAAACTTATAACACCACTTTTTGCGTCGGGGGTTAAAAAGGCCATATAATAGTTATATTTCTCATCAAGTCAGGCCGGGGTCGGGATCGGGAGTCGAACCGGGTCCCGCTGAACAAACTTTGTCCCAAGAATGTTACACATTAAGACCCTGCGGTGGCACAGATCGTTTGGGTAGATTTACTCATCTGACTATTGGACCCGACTAGCGACCCGACTAGCGAGACACACTGTCAAATTTTCTATTAAGCGCGGGTCGTCCAAGTTGGTCAATACAAGCGCTAGTCGGTCGGGCTACGTAGGCTAATGTAGGCTTCCATAGTAGCCGTCGGGGCAACGGATGAATGCTTCGGCGTACCCGTTGCCCCGGCATTATGGCGTCCCGCAGGACACCCCCAGGTTTTTTAGTGGGTATCCCCGCTTCTACCATCTTTGGCGGGGGAGTCCCACATACCACCTCGCGCCCCCCGGCGTGGGGTGATGATGCGTAACGCATTTTTCCTGGGTCAAAAAAAAAAAAAAGGCTTCCATAGTAGTACGACGACCTCTGTTTTTATAGCATTGAAGACTTTTTTAAAAAGTCTTCATGTCGCTTCTATGTTTATGGAGCATTGTAATTAACATAATATTGGATACCTACATATATTATAATATTTTGATCATTCTATTAAGTAATATTAATACCTACATTATTTCATTGTATTTGACATTGCATGCCTAACGTATTTGACATTGCAAGGCTGATATTGGAAGAATCTATATGTATAAAATTATATTAAGAACTCGTTGTACCCTTTATCTCGCAATAAATGATTTGATTTGATTTGTGGCGCGGTGGGTTAATACCCGCCTGCAACGCAGTAGGTTGCCGGTTCGATTCCCGCATGGGACAAATGTTTGTGTGATCCACAGGTATTTGTTTCTGGTCTGGGTGGTTTTTCAATATCTATTATAAGTATGTATTTACAAAAGAAAAGTATATAAGTACTAGCTTACCCGGCAAACGTTGTTTTGCCATATAAATAATTTCCTAGTAATTTCTAGTGTAGACAAAAAATAGCTTACTTATTGGAAGTATGTATGTATTTTAGAATGTGTATATTGTATGTATGTAAGAATGTGGTATATGCGTGAAATAAGCATTATTTTATGGAAAATTTTTTTCAAACAAAAGTAAAAAATTAAATTTTATGAAAACATTGTCTCTTATAATTTTTTCATACAACCAATATTTCCATTGACATTTCAAAATAAAGATTCATAATGATTGATTTTTTGGAAACTATGAAAATCTTAATTGTTCAATTACATTTTTGTAATAAAATTAAATTAAAATTACATTTTTATAAGATCAACAACATTTTCGATATAAATAAAAAAAAGTATACTTACAACTTACAACACAAAATCCGTTGTTATTGAAAGCTCGTGTCACGTGTTGATTACTTTTGAGGTTATAAAATCACTTGATTAACTAATCGTGCAAAATACACTCAAAATTGATAATTTAATTATTATTGATAAAATAGGAATGATTAAAAGTTAATATGAGAGTTACACTGAGATAGCAAAATAATAATTGTCAACGTTACTACTACACTTGATGCATAAACAATAATGATGGCCGACAACTGTGTAGGGAGTGAGAAAGAAAGGAGACCGGCTTCGTTCTCATCCCTACTCCGTGCTGTTTACTGGGTCAGAAGTGACACCTGTAGACATCTGGCGGGGATAACTAATTAAATGACGATTGATCAGTTTTCGACCGGAGAGGAAAAATGATTAAATTACTAAAATGGCTATTAAAAAATAAGGGTTGATCGTAGAAGGGTGAAAATTGAGGATTGTATGTATTTTTGTATGTTGTATCATAAAAAAATAGAAATTAAAAATTTTGTCCATAAAATAAATAAAAAAATTAGGGGTGGACTACCCCTAACATTTAGGGGGATGAAAAATAGATGTTGGGCATAGATACCAGATAAGCACAAAAAATTTCATCAAAATCAGTCAAGCCGTTTCGGAGGAGTATGGCAACGAAAACTGTGACACGAGAATTTTATATATTAGATTATATCCGTTATCCTAACCACCTATTACAAGCATTATGTTGCTTAGTTTGGGGTTAGGTGGCGCTGTGTGAAACGTCCTGAAATATTTATTTTATTTATTTATTTAGTACTGGCAAATCGAATATTTAACTGCCTTCAACAACTATGTATCTTTAAAACTATAATAATAAAGATATCTTAACCGCAAAAGTTTTCCTGGAAAGTTCATGGTTCATCATGTTCTTGATTTTTTTCAGATTTTTAAACCTAGTAGATTTCAAAGGCTTTTTTTTTTTGAAAAAAGTTTCTTAGCAACCCATAATTCATTTTAAAATACCTATTCAACGATTCCCCACATGATGGGATCTGCCAGAAAAAAAACAACCCCATCTAACATGTTTTTACAAATTAATTGATTTACAATTATTTTTTATTACCGTTCTTTTACCCTAATCATTGCTTTCCTCTGTGCAAAATTACAGCTTTCTTGGACTTATAGTTTCTCCGTAAAGCCGCGGACAGACGGACGGACGGATTGACGGTCAGACAAAGTGAAACTATATAAGGCTTCCTTGTTCACTACGGAAGCCTAAAAATAAGGTGTATTAACAAGTGAAATATTATAAAATCTTTTTAAAAACAAGCTTTTATTATTATTGCCATGAAGTATCATAAAGTACTCGTCAAATGAGCCCAAACTCGATGGGGTTGCGTCGTTTAATAACGGAGTTCCTATGGCCACCTACACTCATCAGATCAACTCGATGTCATAAAAATTTTGCATTGTCATCTGATTTATACAGGCATGCATTTCAGCTTAATCGGACACCGGGAAGTGGGTCAAATTAAACTTGCAAGATTTGATTACAGACAGACAGACTGACCGACAGATGGACAGACAGACAACAGACAGGTGAAAGTAAATAAAAGCTTGTAATATACAGACATTGGGAATGACATTGGTAACCAACGCCGCAAAAACACAGTAACAGAAGTCTACCCTCCAAACAGACCTCTAGCCCCTCGTAAATAGTTAATGCCCTCTACAAAGGACCGTTAAACTCTACATCTCCCTTAATTCGTGAAATCCTGGAGCATTGAGTCCCATTCAACATTTTTACATTTCAAAAGGTATACGATTTCACACTGAGTTTTGTAATCGAGGCGGATGGCGCGTACTAAAATTAACTGAAGCTGAGCACAATAATTCACAACAAAGAAAAAGAAAGAAAAATATTACGGGACATAATAAAATAAACGAGAAAAGAGCAAAAAATATAACATGAAACAATATTACAAGGTGAAATACTAATAAGTTTAACACACACTAAGTATTATTTATTATTTATTTATTTATTTATTTATTTAGTGATAAAAACGACTATACATCACTTACATTTATCACAGTCAACAATATCCACATTATCCATCCATTTATCAAGTATATAATAAATTGTAGAAACCCCCAACGCAATATAAATTTATCATAATGCGTTGTATTCTACTAGTTAAGCCCTTTCATTTGATACCCGTATTGACGGCGTCGTGGAGAAAAAAAGTAATCCGCCATTTTGTTACGGCGGCCATCTTGGACTTCCACCAAACATGGCTAAGAACACTCTCGACTAAATCTACTTTCAAACAAAAAAACTAAATCAAAATCCGTTCATCCGTTTGGGAGCTACGATGCCACAGGCACACGCACACACACACAGACAGACAGACAGACACGTCAAACTTATAACACCCCGTCGTTTTTGCGTCGGGGGTTAATAAAGCTTTTATCAAAAAATTAAACCGACGAATACACTGAAAAGCCAAAAATCTTACTAATGTTATAAACGTGAAAGTTTGTAAGAATGGATGTCTGGATGTTTGTTACTCTTTCACGCCTAAAAAGGTGGACCGATTGAGCTGAAATTTTGTATAGGATAGCTTAGACCCTGGAATAACACATAGGCTACATAAGTACTGCGGGTAAAACCGCTGGGCGCAGCTAGTAATAGTATAATATTAGTATACCTATATAATTTTTAGTCCCTGTGTTCGGAGCCCTGCAGTTTGTATTAAAGCGGTATCTGCCCTTACAATAGTCTGTATTTCAAACATTTTACATTTGAAAAGGTATACGTAACGTATTGAATTGACGCCATTTTGGTATTCTATTGAAGGAAACTCCGGGCCTTTTTTATTCCCGAATTGAAAGTGTTTGTTTAGGCATATGTGAAAACAAATGGTGGGCATTGATCTGGATTACTTTCTAACCCACGACTAAAACGAGGGGTGTTATTATGTGCCGCGGATGAGTGCTTCGGCGTACCCGTTGCCCCGGCATTATGGCGTCCCGCAGGAACACCCCCAGGTTTTTTAGTGGGTATCCCCGCCGCGCTTATCTTCGGCGGGGGAGCCCCACATACCGCCCCGTGCCCCTCGGCGTGGGGTGGTGATGCGTAATGCATTTTTTCTGGGTCAAAAAAAAGAAAGGGGGTGTTATTATGTTAAATCACTGTAAAAAAAACGGTGTTGACTTGCGGTCATTGTGACTATATTCGGTTCCAGCATTGTAGTAGTGAAGGCAGGGCCATTTATTACGTCTTCTAGATTTATTAAATAAATATTTGTTTATTATTTATTTTATACATCGAAGTAAGAAGACGAGCAAGACGCTCTGCTGATGGTAAGAGATAACGCTGCCCATAATTAGTACAGTGCTACAGTGCACTGCGCCAACGCTTCTTACTTGATAGTCATAAGATGTTAAGACTCTTCAGCCCAGTAATTTCACTAGCTACAGTGCCCTCCTACCTGTGCACAGTAATGTTTGCACGTTACCGCTCGAGCGGTAGAATAACTGGCACTGTTGGGGTACCCACCTAGTCGACCTCCTGCAATGGAGGTCTACCCCCGGTATAAAAATTCAAAGTTGTCAGTAAGTTGTAAGTGTTGCGTTGTGTTGGTGTGTCGTTGTTGTAGTTGTTGTTGTAAGTTTGTTTTAAAGTTCAGTTTGGTTTGTTCCACTGCGCGGCAAAGGCTACCCTACGGCCCTACCCTACGGCCTCCACCTTAGGCCTCCCCTTTGGACTTCCATATGTACCGGTTGGAAGCGACCTGCATCCAGCGTCTTCCAGCGACCTTTAAAAGGTCGTCTGTCTCTTATAAATACATTGATGATAATAATTTTTACAAGCTTTTATTTACTTTCACCTGTCTGTTGTCTGTCTGTCGGTCTGTCTCCGTGGTCTGTCTGTCTGTCTATCTGTCTGTCTGTCTGTAATCAAATCTTGCAAGTTTAATTTGACCCACTTCCCGGTATCCGATTGCTCTGAAATTTTGCATGCATGCGTAAATAGGATGACAATACAATTCAATGTTATTATGACATCGAGCTGATCTGATGATGGAGCTGGAAGGTGGCCATAGGAACACCGTGATTAAACGACGCAACCCCATCTAGTTGACTCATTTGATTCGTCTTGACTACTTTGATGCTAGATGGTAATAATAATAAAAGCTTGTTTTATTTTTTTTATATTTCACTTGTAATTACATTGATGATAATGATTTTTTTTCTTGTTTCAGATTGCAACCAAAGTATTACACGAGCGCTGAAAGAATCAGGTCTTTACATAAAATAAAAACTAATTAACTACTGAATTTTAAGCTTATAGCTTCGAATATTTTGTAGACCGTTCCCGATTGAAAGATAACCATTAAGCTTACGTCACACTGAGGCGTGACGGAGCGGTAAAGCGGTCGCGATTTTCATTTTGTTCCTGCCCGCATTCGCTTTATATGTGACAGGTTACGTACAAACTAGAAAATTACAAAAATTCTGTCCCGGATCGCGTTCGCTTTACCGGCTTAGTGTGACATAAGCTTTACACAAGCTGCGTTTCTGCGTTGTATAGAAATTGATATAAGTCATTTTAATTTCTGAACTATAGCATAATATTAACAAATTGGCCGCACATTCTCTCCCTTGCGATTCTGTTTATATTGAAAATTTCATTACGTCAACAAAGATATAATACATCGATAGATGCCGCGATGGCAACTTTTCGGCATGTCTCATGAAAAACATAATAAATTTAATATCATAATTTAGTGATACATTGTAAGATACATGTACACCGGCAGTGGTTTATTATCTTTTTCGTCATCGTTTCGTACTAAGTTTTGCGTCCCCACATGACTAACACTAACAATAATTAGTTTGACTTTTTTGTCTCCGTTCACGCCTATAAAAAGGCTCGGGTTTAGCCCGTGTTTAAGAGCGACATTAGTTACCTTTGATGCATGCATATGGTCGCACTCAGTGGTTAAATTAATACAAATTACTATATTGGTATCGTTTGAATTCCTCGCCTTCTCTAAAACCTTAGTTAGACTCCGAAATTGGCGTGGAATGAACACGAAATACTAATATTTATCCTGAATTTTCACAAAGGCCTCCCTACCCTCTCTCGAACTGTCTCGGTCTAGGTCTATGTATTTCCATCCTTCCGCATGTGAGTAAAGGTCATCCCGCCATCTCTTCCTTGGTCTGCCGCGTGACCGTTTGGTACTACCAAATTGGTAGTAGGTGCCCATTCAGTTGTTATTTTGGCCCAATGTTTCTCTGGCATGCGACAGACATGTCCTGCCCAGTCCCACTTAAGAAAAGCCTTTTTTGGGCCTAATTAAATTAAATAAATAAAAATTGTTCACGGTTTTTCTTTAATGTGTATATGATAGGTTATACTGACTTCTCTACAAAATCACACCCTACTTTTTAGGTTCAAACAATCCATGCAAAGCTGGTTGCCTGGAAGAGATCGCCCTAAGCGATAAGGCCGCCTATTGTAGACCTTTCTATAGTTTAGTTTTAAGTCTTTTTTGTTATCTTTTAACTGCAATAGAGAGTATTGTATTGTAACTACGAAGGTATATGCATGGGTTTAATAAACGCTGTCGCGGCACCTATCCCACTACGTTACCTGTACCCAAGCCAAACTATGGCAATTAGCAGCTAGTGCAGGGAAAAGTTAGACTTTATCGATAAGAAACTTGCGACCGCCGGTTATCGGTATTTATTGGAATTACGTCATTTAATCGTGAGATTTTAGAACGGGATTTAGGTCACCGGAGATTAAGGCATAGATAGAGCAATAAATAGGCCAAGCGCTAGTCAGGCTACGCGCAATATAGGTTTCTGTAGTACTGGCAAATCGAAAATATTTACTGAGTTAATATTCATCAACGATCTTTAAAAGTAATAAAGCTATCTTAAATCTTAACCACTATAGTTTTTTCTGGAAAGGTGAAACTATATTCGTGATTTTTTTCAGTGTTTGAAAGCTAGAATAGTTTAGTTTTTAGAAGAGGAGACGCCCAAAAAAGTTTAAACTTTAATTTATTTTAAATGGATCATTAAATCGAAAAAGTGGCGCAATTATTTCCCATCACTAGTGAGTCTAATGAATATTTTGTCGTTCGCCATACAAGGGTTGGCAACAAAACTTAATATTGTTCATTCGTCACTGTTAAACCATCCGCACACTGGATGTTTTGAAAATGAAGTGGATGAACGAAAGCCACCGAGTGTAGACTTCCTTTGCTTCTGCAAACTACTAGGTCGACTAGGTGGGTACCCCAACAGTGCCAGTTATTCCACCGCCTGAGCAGTGATGTGCAGACATTACTGTGCTTCGGTAGGGCACTGTAGCTTGTGAAATTACTGGGTTAACAATTAAGTGAAATTTTATGACAACTTTTTAAAAACAAGCTTTAATTATTATTATTACCTTTTATCACCAAAGTAAGTACTCGTAAAAGACAAATCAAATGAGCTCAAACTCGATGGGGTTGCGTCGTTTAATTACGGAGCTCCTATGGCCACCTTCCAGCTCCATCATCAGATCAGCTCCATTCATAATAATACATTGTCATCCGATTTATAAATGAATGAATGAAAAGGCATAAACGCACTTGTATTCACTTCGGCTTCGTGTCGACCGCTTTGAATACTCAGGAATCGTCTCGCATGATTTGATTACAGACAGACAACAGGTAAATAAAAGCTTGTAACAAGTGAATTAAATTAAAAATTTAAAAAACCCCCAACGCATTACGGAATTCACCATTTTTTGGTGGTGGCCATCTTGGATTTTAAATTTTATATAGTGGGTTGTATTCTAGTTAAGCCCTTTCATTTGATACCCATATTGAGGGAGTCGTGGAAGAAAAAAGTAATCCGCCATTTTGTAGCGGCGGCCATCTTGGACCGATTTCCACCAAAGGCTAAGAACACTCTCGACTAACTCTACTTTCAAACAAAAAAAACTAAATAAAAATCCGTTCATCCGTTCGGGAGCTACGATGCCACAGACAGACACACACACACACACACACACACAGAGACACGTCAAACTTATAACCCCCCGTCGTATTTGCGTCGGGGGTTAAAAAATGGTTTATTATGTAAATATGACGTAGGTACTACATTCCGACTGGCCCAGAACTCAGTTGTATAAAGCCCTTTCAGCGAAAAGGGAATGCCTAACGAGAGGCACGCGGACTCTTTTAACTTTTTGTTTTAGAAGCGCTTATACAGTTGGTCGCTGTCTCGCTCGCACTATTTGACACTTTATGCAATATTAAATTCATAAAATTAACTTTTTGAAAATTCTTATTCTGAAAATGGCAATAAATCTCCCCATGCTTTCTTTTTAACCGCCGCAAAAACGACGGGGTGTTATAAGTTTGACGTGTCTGTCTGTATGTGTGTGTGTGTGTGTGTGTGTGTGTGTGTCTGTCTGTGGCATCGAAGCTCCCGAACGGATGAACGGATTTTGGTTTAGTTTTTATGTTTGAAAGTAGAGTTAATCAAGAGTGTTCTTAGCTATATTTGGTGGATATCGGTCCAAGATGGCCGCCGCTACAAAATGGTGGAATACTTTTTTTTCCACGACTCCATCAATATGGGTATCAATTAAAAGGGCTTAACAACGCACGCATATAATTATAAATTAAAATTCTAAGATGGCTGCTACCACAAAATGGTGAATTACATAATTCGTTGGGGGTTTTTAAATTTTTCAATTAATTCCCTTGTTATAAAACTAAAAACACTTTTAAACGGTTTGCAATATTGTGCAGGGTTCCTCTTGAGGAATTTTCAAAGAAAAAGATGTTAGGCTTTGACCATGAATTTTCCAGATTTTAAGCGACGATGCGGCCGTAGATGGCACAGTCAACTACAAAGAGATGTATCCGTGTTAGTCTTACAAAATGAAGGAACTTTTAGTATGCAAAAATTATTTACCCTTCGTGACATTTTCAATATCCACCAAATGTTATACTATATTCGATTCATTTTAAATGCCATTATTATGTATCACCTAAGGAAAAGTAGTGGGGTACGCATTGCATATTAAACGAGTCGATGATAATATAAAGTTTGATTGCTACTAGAAATGTCACGAACCAAGGGTAGTTCATTGTGGCAAATGAAAATTTACTTCATTTTGTAAGCCTAACATGGATACATCTCTTTGTAGTTGACTGTACAAGATTTTAGTGAATTCGTGGCGTTCTCGCATTATCCCTGCATTATGAATAGCCTCGGTTTTCTATAAACCTTATTTTCCATTACCATAAAAAACAATCTCTCACAAATATGAAATAATGGACGTTCAAGTATATTCATTCTACCCTCCATGACGTCACGAAATATAACTTTATGACGTAACTAGTTGCGCCCAGCAGTTTTACCCGCTGTCCAGTATTATTTCAGGGTCTAAGCTATATCTATACAACATTTCACCTCAATCGGTCCACCCGTTTAGGCGTGAAAGAGTAACAAACATCCAACCAGAAATCCATACATTCTTACAAACTTTCACGTTTATTATATTAGTGGGCTATTATATATGTATATAGTCTGTTTTTAACTGACTCCTTAAACAAGTAACATTTAAAAAAAAACTTTTTAAAAACAAGCTTTTATTATTATTATCATCTAGCACCAAAGTACTCGTCAAGACTTCCAGCTCAGTATTGTTTTTAAAAAAAAAGACGTGTGGCACTCGGAGACTGCCGCGGTAAAGCTATTGCATAGCATTTTTTATCAACTTCCATATATTTGTGCCGGTCGGAGTGGGGGGTGTTAGGTTTTTTTCGTTACGGAATTTCTGGATTCGGTCCCCACGCTCAAGGCCCGCGATAGAAGCTATGCAATAGCGTAAAATATATATTTTTAATTACACTTGTTTTATACTATGTAGTGATAAAAGAAAATAACGAAATGGAACAAAATAAAAGTTAAATTCTACTGGTCTAACATTACCCACACTGCGTCGGTTATAGTTCTGAATAGGACAGCGTTTAGAATTTAACACAAAGCGAATAATGGAGTCAACATTTCTCTGTCGCATTTTTATTACTTTTTATGCTGTCCGTACATGACAATACGCCTTCTTTCTTTGACGATTGTGACCCCCAACGCAAATGTAGGGTGCTATACGTTTAATATATTATTATCTCTAATCCAGAATCCAGCCCCTCAAGCACAGACTCTGCGTAGACTTGTCTTGCTGTCAAGTCAACTGTCATCCCATACATTCACAAAAGTACAATGTATGGGATGACAGTTCTACTCTTGAAGTTTCGACGGGATCCCATACGTCATGCTTCGACCACTGCCCCTTTAGCATAGTAAGACATTGACATAAAACTAGCACTCCCGTGCCACTGTCAAGACTAAACTGACATATATCAAGACGCTACTCTTGCTACTCGCGCTGTCATTGCATACAATTTGTAGCTACTCCCAATGTCATTGTGCTCTTACAAACGTCAATTACTCTTGACAGTGGGACGGGAGTTGTTAGTCTTATGTCAATGTCGAAATGTGAAAAAATGAAATGAAATGAAAAAATGAAATGAAAATAATTTATTGGCTCTATCTTACAGCTTAAGCTTACATAGTGCGTTAAAGTTTTAATGTAGGTACTCGCCAATGGGAACAGGCTCAGCGTTTCGTCAGATTAACCCTAGGGCTAACCTGACTACTGATTTTCTGCCTGCACCTGTGCTCGATGCAGGCAGGTGTTATAGCCGAGAAATAGTCTTGGCGGGGCGGGGTTAATGTGCTACGGCGGCAGGGAGGTATATATCCCTCCTTCTAGGTTGAGTCTTATACCATCTACGGACGCATCACGCAAGATCGTGGTCAAAGGCTAACCTATCTTACTAATATTATAAACGCGAAAGTTTGTAGTATGTATGGATGTATCTGGATGTCTGGATGTATGTTTGTTACTCTTTCACGCCTAAACGGATGAACAATTGAGCTGAAATTTGGTAAAGAGATAGCTTAGACCCTGGAATAACACATGGGCTACAGCACAGCGGGTAAAACCGCTGGACGCAGCTAGTAATCAATAAAATAAATAAAAAAATAAAAAAATATATTTCAGGACGTTTCACACCACGCCACCTAACCCCAAACTAAGCAACTTAATGCTTGTTATTATGGTGGTTAGGATAACGGATATAATACTTATATACTTTTCTTTTTGTAAATACATACTTATAATAGATATTGAAAACCACCCAGATCAGAAACAAATACCTGTGGATCACACAAACATTTGTCCCATGCGGGAATCGAACCCGCAACCTTTTGCGTTGCAGGCGGGTATTAGCCCACCGCGCCACAGAGGTCGGCAGAGGTCAATAAAACATTTATGGCACAATAAATTATCTTTGGTCAGATTACTCTTGACGTAAGATAAGACTAGCATAGTCTTGACAAGAGACGTCGTGTGCTACAAACACTAAAAGGCAGTATAAATCCCTCTCCTATATATAGCGTCCGTGGTCCAGTGGTCATACGTCCGACTTTAAAATCCGGAGACCCTGTGTTCAAATCTCAGTGTGTGGCAAAAAGTTCGCCTGGACGCTACCGTGTTTCGGCGCGGCACGTAAAACTGTGTCCCGGCTGTTTCCTATAAGATATGTAGGAGGCAGTCGTTAGGTCATGTTGCAGGCCATGTAGTAATCTCGGCGACCTGAAACTGCAAAATATAGGTTCACACAAACTATAAATTGTGATTTGACTGACAGTGTAAATAGGGTAACCTGTTCCGTTGGAGTATAAACCCAAAAAAAAGGTAAACCTCCCGTTTGAAAGTCGGTGAGTCGTCGCCCTATCAAAGCATACAATCAGAGCTGAATCGTTATAAGTTTTGAATAGGGTTAACGAAGTGAAATAATAGAAATAGTTTAGCAACGATTTGATCCAGTTATACAGACATTGTGTGGCCATTGTGTAGATGGAGCTTAGAAACTATGAAGGGAGGGGAAATATACCTATGGATGACAGATATAAGTCATTACCTACATAGTCTTACTAATATTATAAACGTGAAAGTTTGTAAGAATGTACATTTGGTTGTCTGGATGTATGTTTGTTAATTGTTACTCTTTCACGCCTAAACGGGTGGACCGATTGAACTGAAATTTGGTTTAGAGCTAGCTTAGACCCTTTTTTTTTGACCCAGGAAAAATACGTTACGCATCATCACCCCACGCCGGGGGGCGCGGGCGGTATGTGGGACTCCCCCGCCAGAGATGGGAGCGGCGGGGATACCTACTAAAAAACCTGGGGGTGTTCCTGCGGGACGCCATAATGCCGGGGCAACGGGTACGCTGAAGCACTCATCCGCGGCCTCGACGGCGTTTGGTCCTCACTCCTCACTGACAGGAGGACCCCTCCGCGGTGGGGTGAAGAGGAGTTTCACCCCACCCTCTTAAGGGGCGCGCGGAAACACCGCGCGCGCCACCTCGTGGGTCTGTTCTTGCTAGCTTAGCCTGGAATAACACATGGACGGGTAAAACCGCTATGCTGGAAATAGTAAAATTATACTTATGAATGTGGCCAAGGGGTTATGTGGTGTAGATGTGATCACCAAGCTCTAAACCCGGCACAATGACTTTTGGAATTAACCTACATTGAGTGTAAGTCAGGGCTTGACTTTATCAGAATCGGTTCAGTAGATTTTATTTATTAAAATGTTGCGTCTCGGCCTAGTTAGAAAGCGAGCTAGAAGGCCGATTTTTTTTTTAAACATAATATTTAAACCTTTAAAAATTGTAGTGAGTTTTCATCAGAAAATTTAAGTAACTGCAAATGCCAAGTTTTCAGCGAAATTCGTAAAATAATTGAGAAAAATACTCCCACTGCGCTTTCCGCTTGACGTTAAATCTGAAATTTGGCAAATGAGTGTTTAATGTGAACTCTGGAACCCTTTTACATAAAATGACGCTTGATGTACGGTTAGCAAAAAATTTAAAAAAAAAACCGGAAATATATATATCAGCCTGAGCAGTGATGTGTATGATACAATTAACTTATCTTACGCCAGATTACTCTTGACGTAAGATAAGAGTTAGTCTTGACAGAAGGCGTCGTGTGCTTCAAGCACTAAAAGGCGGAATAAATACTGGGAGTAGACTTCCTTTGCAGGAGGTCGACTAGGTGGGTACCCCAACAGTGCCAGTTATTTTACCGGCTGAGCAGTGATGTCCAAACATTACTGTGCTTCGGTAGGGCACTGTAGCTAGTGAAATTACTGGGCTAAAGAGTCATAACATCTTATGACTCTTGAGTAAGAAGCGTTTGATGCAGTGTACCTAGGATTTCACATCATTGTGAAATCATAGATAGCACTGTACATATTATGAGCAACGTTATCTCTTACTATCAGGAGAGCGTCTTGCGCGTCTTCTTGCTTCGTCGTATTGAAAAAAAGTTTCTACATCAGTATTGATCATAGAGTGCTGTGTCATAGAGAACTCAACCATAGAATGCGCATTACCGGAGGTATGTTGTCGCCGACGATACGCATTGACGCTGCATAACACATGTCAAATGACTTTGAATCAAAGAGCTTCTACTTTGAACGATCCAATCAAAACTAGACAACCGCACCCCGCTTTGTTTATTTATTTATTTTATTATTCAGCACAACGCTAGGACTAACTTGATGCTAGAGTCAGACGAGAGTGTTCTTAGCCATGTTTGGTGGAAATCGGTCCAAGATGGCCGCCGCTACAAAATGGCGGATAACTTCTTTCTTCCACGACCCCCTTAATATAGGTGTCAAATGAACGGGCTTGACTAGTAGAATACAACGCACTATGACAAATTTAAAATCCAAGATGGCCGCCACCACAAAAAGGAAAATTTCATAATGCGTTGGGGGTTTTTTAATTTTTAATTTAATTTAATTCACTTGTAGATATTATATTAAAGGTAAAGATTATTATAGATAGAGTTCTTTTCAGCAAGTAAAACCAATATGCGCAGGTAGTGAATAGAACACAATTACTAACAAATAACTGAAGCACCCAGCGGCGCCAAACTGAATTGGGATCGGGGCCGCTGTATTTTTAAGGCTAGAATAACAGCGGCCCGCTCCAATTTGCAAGATATGTTTATTTTTCATTACGTTGACCGTCCGACGCAACCTACTCGTGTTAAAATATTAGATTAATTATTTTATGAAACAATTTAGTTGGGCGCCGCTGGAATTTTTTGGTACGTTTTTAACTGATTGAGTTTTAAGAATAACATGTGTAATTTAAAATATATGCAAAATGGCGTAATGCCTCCGACATTGTTATCTAATAGGGAACATAACACAGTTTTATGTGAAAAACTTGTGTGAAATTCAATAACGTTAGTTATCGATTTATAATCTTTTTTTTTTGGAATCGATTTATAATAGGTTTTGTCACTGGCTTTTTAGGGAAAAAAAACAAAATGGCGGATCTGTATGCCATGAATCATCAAACGACTTTTGCTGAAGCTCGCCAACGTACGTTTGAAAAATATTCAAATTATTTTGAATTAGCTGCGCCCAGCGGCGGTTTTACCCGCTGTACTGTTATGTGCCTATGTGTTATTCCAGGCTCTAAGCTATATCTATACCAAATTTCAGCTCAATCGGTCCACCCGTTTAGGCCTGAAAGAGTAACAAACATCCTGAGATCCAGACATCCATTCTTACAAACTTTCACGTTTATAATATTAGTAAGATTTTCACAAGAGCATGGATTTTTTTTTAGCATTCAATATTGAGCTTTGAAATTAGTTTTGAATCTTCGCGCAAAGATCACGGGCATAGTATGCAGCAGCCCTAACATCATAGTTTCTGCCAACTTTATCCTGCATAGAACTTAAGTGATACAAAGGAAAGCACTCACTTAACTATCGCTTCTTAGCGACGCTACGGGAGCTCTGGTGAACTACAGGGTGTTATGAAATGTACTGGAAAGTAGTTCTTTTTAAATTGATTTTAACCCCCGGTGCAAATGAGGGGTGTGAAAAATTGTTACGTAAAACAGCACTATAATAATTACACATAAATTAAAATCTTACAAAAAGGCCTCAATTTAAAATGTATTGCAATTTCAATTTCATTAAAAATTAAACGTACCTAATAATAATAATTAATAAGTACTTTATTTTAAGACAACTAATCTTGATTTAACCCAAAAAAAATGTTGCTATCAACAAACAATTTTACAACTGTACCTAAGATTAACTAAAAAAACACTTTAAACATTAAAACAAATGTTTATTTCAATACCCACACGCCACACACTAATTTTAAACAGGAACAAATAATATACGAAAAGGCCACAATTTAAAAACTAACACATAAAAAGGTCACAATATCAGATTTAGATACTAAAATGCAAATTGATGACTAGAATTATACAGAAAACAATTTTAATTGGAAATAGAAAGAAAGAAAGAAAGAAAATATTTATTTGCTAATAAATAGATACTCATATACACAATCAATCCAAAATTTAACAAAAAGGTCACAATTTAAAAACTAACATAAATTCAAAAGACAAATACTAATTGAAATTCCAGCCAACAAATCAACTTAAACCAACAAACAACACAACAATGTCGGCGTAAACGAACAATGTTGATGCAACCAACACAAGTAGATACAATTATATAAGTATATAGAGTTATAAGTGAGATGGCGTGCTAAGTATTGACGTGGAGTGGTACTAAACATGTTAACAATGTCGACACTCATGATGCCAGCTGCTACCATGACGACGATGACGAATGCTGGGCCGATTCCTGTGGCTGCGGCGACGAAACTTGAACCGAAGTTGCTTCAACTCCCCCACCCGGCGTTGATGCAGCAAGTACAGCATCAACCACAGCACCATCATCAGCACCAACATAATAATAATAAGCTTGGTGAGTTTAGATTTTAATTTATTTAATTAAATGAATGAAATCGTTTATTCGTGTACAAGCATCTTAGATACATGTATAATACAACAATGTTGCAATAAATAATAACAGTACGAATGAAATAAAACATTAAACATAAGACATTTGTCAAACGAAACGGTCGCAGCTCAGCATGTTGCCGACAATTTAGCCAGCGCTGGTCTACCGTTGCGGCCGTTTTGGTGACTTTACGCACGTATTTGGAACTTAACGTATCCGTAGACGAACTAAAGTCACCGTCATAGCCCAGAGGATTAGCAAGCTGAAGTGGCAATGGGCAAGCCACATAGCACGTAGAGCGGATGGGCGATGAGGTCGAAAAGTGCTCGAATGGAGACCACGGACTAGCAAACGCAGCGTAGGATAACCCACAAGGTGGATAGACGACCTTATAAAGGTCGCCGGAAGACGCTGGATGCAGGTCGCTTCCAACCGGTATGTATGAAGGTCCAAAGGGGAGGCCTATGTTCAGCAGTGGACGTCCTAAGGCTGAGATGATGATGATGATGATATGAACTACCTAATTTCTCCAACTGCCCGCATCAAGCGTTTTGCTTGAACTTCAGACAGAAGCGGTTTGGAGCGGTAAAGCGGTCGCGATCTTCATTTTGTTCCTGGCCGCGTTCGCTTTATATGTGACAGGTTACGTACAAATTCGAATATTACAAAAATTTCGTCCCGCACCGCGACCTTTCCGCCTGTGTGTGGCGTCGCCTTTAGACGCATAATGGGTTTTGATTTTGACATTTTAAATGTGCACATATTAGCCCTGGTTTTTTTTTTTAATAATGACTTATTACAGCAAAACGTTTCTGCGTTTGCCATTAAAACCTAATTAAACAAGAAAAAT
Source organism: Hemithea aestivaria (assembly GCA_947507615.1). Classification (NCBI taxonomy): domain Eukaryota; kingdom Metazoa; phylum Arthropoda; class Insecta; order Lepidoptera; family Geometridae; genus Hemithea; species Hemithea aestivaria. The sequence continues at coordinate 1,445,397 of OX382353.1, read as the reverse complement.
ATGAATAGAGCGTGGAATAGCAAATTATCCGCAATTACTTGGTATAATGACGCTGTTAGAAGTAATATCTTCTAACATATTACGAAAGATGAGAATTCATTAAAAATATTGCACGAAATTACAAGTTTCCTGAGAAAATAGGGGATAATAAGTTCATTTGATAACATAATTGCCGACTGCCAGAGTTTATACCTAAAAATATAAACTTGTAGGTGAAATTATTAGACACTAGAGCCGCCCAGCGATTTTACCCGGTGTAGCCTATGTGTTATTCCAGGGTCTTAGCTACCTCTATACCGAATTTCAACTCAATAGTTCCACCCGCTTAGGCGTGAAGGAGTAAGGTAAGATAAGAATACTATTGTTGAAACCAAAAGAAACATTACATTATACTTATAAATAGCTACTACAATACAGTTTGGTCCACAATGGGCGGCCTTATCGCTGTGAGCGATGTCTTCCAGGCAACCAGTCTTTGTATGAGTGGAGTGAGATTTGGTACCAGAGAGTAAAAACATATTTATACCTAAATTCTAAACAATCAAACAAATATAACTTAAAGAAATTAAAAAATACATATTATGTAATACATAAAGACTAATAAAGACATACTTATTTATTATAAATACGTATAAGATATATTATAAATAGAGTAACAAACATACATCCAGACATCAATACATTCTTACAAACTTTCACGTTTTCCTATAAGATGTACTCGTATTGGTAAGCCTCTATGCAAAGCTTAGGGCGATGTGCAGGCATTACTTAGTGTAATTAGTTAAGGTAGAAAGCGTTCTGGATTTTTCTGTAAGCTTTCTGCTCATCTTATCAATAAATAAATTCAGTAATTAACAACTGAATTTTACTTTTTTACTTGTTTTTTTTGTAATTTACGGACTGAATAGCAATGCGAAACGAAACGCAGCATGATGCGAATCAACAATATTTTTCTCAGATTGACTGTCGCGTATCCATCATAGGATCTTTCATGAGATTATTAACAATTGAAATTTAAAAAAAAAAGGTAGCACTCCGGGAGTGCCGGCAGAAGTGAAAACTTCAATATTAACATTGTGTTTAATTATAAGTATAAAAGTACTATCATTTATGAGGTAGAATACAATGTTTATTTATTGCGCTATCGTACACAAATATGACAATTTATATGTTGTTATTTATATATCGGCAGCTTAGATTATAGCTACTTAATTTAGACGCCACATAGTTAAATTCGGTGGACCAGAGACGGAAGTGGCGCCATCTCTTGTGTAACGCAGGCAACATCGCATTTTCGTGATCGGTTGACAAGTATAGGGGAGTGACGGGAAGTGACGTTAGCCAATGAGAGTCGAGTAGTTGCACGGTCGTCCGCTAGGGGCGCTGTTGAGAGAGAGCGGTAGGGCGGACGGGCGTGAGGTATTATATTGAGCTGTGTAGACGACGGAGACTCACTTTACGTTTGGCTGGCGGCTGGGACGGTCACTTTACTTCGGGACGGCACCTCGGACGGACGTTATGTCCGAAGGGTGACTGGGACGGTCACTATACGGTTTGGGTATCGAATTAGTTATCGAAGCGTTCGTAGCTTTGCGGAACACTCGGTCCCCGTTAATATTGTGTAATACAGAGTAGTGTAATATCATCCCTAATCACATTGTAATGTAACTGTTTGCAAGTGTAATAAAACTAATCATCTTGTGGTGTGGTGTCTTATTCTTCTCGCCTGTTATATCCACGCTGTAAACCATGCCTGAGGGGCTCCAGAATGAGCGACAATAGAGTGACAGTGACACATATAGGCTACTACGCTACGCGCCCGGTATCCTGTCCCGACATATAATATTATATCGTTATTTATATATTACATTAAATTTTATCTCTCAGAAAAATCAACTTCCATCCATTATTTCGACGACTTTTACACCATCAACAGAGCAGAGCACACTCAGGCACGGTAGAAAGAGTGAGAGATACTAGTTCCTCTCCCTTCCCCTCGATCTTACGCTTTTTCGATCAGCATCACGTGACCCTGACGCGAGTTTTAAAGTTTTTACCCATACAAAAAAGTGCTCAGCGCCGCTAAAGAAGTTTTCACTTCAAAAAAAACTTTTATAAACAAGCTTTAATTATTATTATTACCATCTAGCACCAAAGTACTCGTCAAGACGAATCAAATGAGCTCAAATTCGATGGGGTTGCGTCGTTTAATTACGGAGTTCCTATGGCCACCTTCCAGCTACTCTTACGCGTCGACTTGTAAACCTCTTTCGGGTTTTTTTCGTAGGTTGAAAAAATCATAATAATTGTAAATAAGCACTTCACAGCAAGTTAAATTACATGAGAACTCAGCCTCCGAAGCGTTCAGTTAGTCCAATCGATACCGCCTTGCTAATTCACGCTTAACGGTTTAACTTGAACTTAACGATATAACTTGTAACTTTACGCTTTATCTAACGTCTAAGATGGCTTACTACCTGCTTCAGGTAAATTGCTGAGATCTTATCTTATCTTATATAGGGGGCTGAAAAAGTCAGCAACACATCGACCCATTGGGATCTATTGTGTTCACCCCTTGCCTACCGTTTCTTACTCCTCAAAGAAGTGGTTTATTAACCCATTAATTCCCAAGGGTAAAAATAAACGCATATTTATGGGTTTTCTTTTTAATTATGTTTTTAAATACATTCAAAAAGAGAAAATTGTAGTAAAAAAAAAATTAATTAATTAGTATACATTCTACAACATGTTGCGTCGGCGTAACGTTGGGACTAGTGGTCTTCTATTTTACGAGCAAGTTGAACAACGCTTAAGTATTAGCCTAAGTGAAATATTTTCAAACAAGCAGCATAAAGTGTGTATTTGACCTTTTCTATACATATAAATTGTACTTCTACATTGTTGACAAATCTTTGGTGTTTATTTTCATGCTTTTTTTTATGAAATTACCAATATTATTGAAGCGAATACAAGAAGGTAACGGGTTTTTTGATGGTCTTCCTTGATTTGTATCTGAATTACCAAAAATGTGAATTATCTGCAAGTTAGTTCTTTGGTTTTCCTTAAATTTATAAAGTTTCGTAAGATTTGATACATTTATGTCTTCATCTTTTGACAAGTATAATATAGCACCAGGCAAAGAATGATATCCAAATAAAAGTAGTATATACCAAATATCTTTGAATTCCAATACCGTGACAGTAGCAACATTTTGGAAAAGATTTAGAAAAATGACGGTTATGGTTACGAATATATTTTTTAAAGAAAAACCTATAGTTTATTTCCAAACTTCATCACAAAAAAATACTTTAAAATGTGTTTTTCCACCTAAACATTATTTAGTAATTAGTATCATTGCTGCTTCATCACCTGAAGGAAAATGTTTACGAGTTGGATGTTCATTTTCCAGTCCGAAACATAATATTATTTTGTTGACTTCTTCGGCAGTCTTGGCTTTTTCACAATTAGTGTAAATTTCAAGCATTTCAGCGCTATCAGTTATTGATTAATTACATAGCGCGTTATCATCTATGTCTTCCTCGTCTGTAAAATTATCAACAGCCGGTGTAATAGTACATCTTTACCTCTTATAGTGTAGGTCAACTCAGAGTTTCTTGAGAAGACAATGGTCGCCTACCAAGCAATTATGTTACAACTTTTTACATTGTATTTACTGCGCTCTTTGTACGCTCACTTATTACTATCTATTGTTTTTTTTATAAGAATTACAATAGGACCCGGTCAGCTTGACGTTTTAAAATAAAGTGACCCGTAAAACAAAAGTGTTTGTTCTTATTGAATACCGAGGACCTATTGTTTACAATAAATTTTTAACATCAATGGAACAAGAATGGATTCAGTATAACAATAAAAACTGATCCCTGATTGTCCCAAAGTGACGCACGTGCAACGCTCTCTGTAAGTCTAAAATAAACAAAACGTGGGAGTATTTTTGTCTTCAAAAAGGGTTTTTATCGTAAAAAATATATTGTTCAACCTTTATACAGTGTAAAAAGTATAGCTTTATTCAAAAAAATATTTTTTTATGATTTGTTGAATCTGTCGATGTTGGGATGAATCAAGTAGCAGTGATTGAAAAATAAAAATAAAATGTATTTGGTTTTAAACCACCATTTAAAAAAATAATAATCCATCTCTTAGTTCTTCTTTTTGAGATTGGTTTACATATCATAGATTTATTTACTTATTTTAACAAAAAAAAAAAATCAAATCTGAACGGTAACACTCGCGCAACGTTGGGAATAGATGGGTTAAAGTGGTGATCCCACTAAGAGAAAGAAACCTGTACTCCTCCGGTTTGGGGTACGCTGTCCCAAGGAGGCTCATGCGTTTCGTAGCCAGTACGTCGCATTCGCATAAAATATGCTCCATGGTTTCTGTACCCTCGCCACAGGCTCTACAATCGTTTGTTGTAGTGAGCCTCATTTTGAACAGCATGTCGTTGGTTTCATAATGCCCAGTTAAGGCACCAATGATTGCTCTTCCTTTGTTTCTTCCATTATTCAGAATGAATTTAGAAGCATCTTTATAGCTGTTACCTAGGAATTTCTTCGAATGTCTCAGCCTTTGACTGTTTTCCCACTCTTGCGTGTGTTTTAAATCAGCATATTCCTTTATGGCCATGTTGATGGTGCATGCAGGCAAGCCCATACTAGGTTCAGGTCCATGCATAGCATTTGCTGATCCCCTTCTAGCAAGCTCATCAGCCTTCTCATTCCCTTCTATACCTACATGGCCAGGTACCCAAACTAGTCGTACTGTGTTGCTGCGGCCTAATTTATTAAGGGCCTTCACAGCATCCAGGACCAGCTTCGAGCTGACTCTGCAGGAATTTAGGGCCTTTAGTGACGCTTGACTGTCACTGAGAATGTAGATGATTTTATCATTTACATTCCTCCTTATGTTTTCTTCAGCGCATGCTATAATAGTCATACATCTCTGTCTGAAAGACGGTTGTGTATTGACCCAGACTGTTCCAGAGTTGGATATTTTCCGAGTACCTGCCCCTGTACCGGATCCGGTTTTTGAACCATCCGTGTACCATATGCAGCATTCTGCGTCTTGTGTGCGTAGTTGCTGCTTCCAGTCTTCCCTTGAGGGAACATGTATTTTGAAATTTCTTTTGAAGATTTTAATGTGCGGCATTACGTCGCTGATCATGTTCATCTTCCTTTGTAGCTCTTCATTGAGCTTCATTTTTGTGTGCCTTGTTGTTGGCCTATTGAAGTCATGAACTCCTATAGCTTGGAGTCTGTATAAGGCTTTGATCGCCTCCTGTTGAATGACTAGATGAAGAGGTTTAAGGTTTAGGATTCTATCTAGCGCCTTACTGGGCGTAGTCTTAAACGCTCCTGTGATAGCCACAGTGGCCATCCTTTGAATTTTGCCTAGTTCCCTTTTACAAACCGTAAGTTCGGTTCTAGGCCACCATACCACGCTGCCGTATGTTAGTATTGGGCGCACCATTGAAGTGTAGATGAAGTTAAGTACCTTGGGCTTAAGTCCCCAGATCTTGCCATATGCTGATCTACACATATTGAAAACTCTCATAGCTTTTTCTGTCACCTTTTTGGCGTGCAGATTCCACGTGAGCTCCTTGTCTAAGGTCATACCGAGATATTTTACTTCGGTAGCCCATTCTAGCTCTGTGCCAAATAAACGTAACTTTTTCAAATTACCTAGCTTCCTCTTCCTTGTAAAAGGAAGAACCGTAGTTTTGCTCGGATTTATGGAAAGATGGTTAATATGACACCATTCTTCCACTATCTTTAAAGCCTTTTGCAAAAGTTCCGATACAATTTCCGGAAATTTGCCATTGATCATTACTACTATATCATCTGCGTATCCTACAGCATAGCAGGCTCCTCTGTTTAATTTCGTAAGAAGGGAGTTTACCACCAGACACCAAAGTGTTGGTGACAATACCCCTCCCTGAGGACAGCCTTTAGTAGTTGTCGCATGAATTTCATCCCCTAGTAAAGAGGATCCTATTCTCCTTCCCCTCAGCATGAAATCAATCCATTTGCATAGGGTACGGTTAATGCCGTGTTCATTGGCGGCCTTCATAATCGATTCAAAAGTTGTGCGGTCAAATGCTCCCTCAATATCTAGGAATGCCGCCGCGCAAATCTCTTGACCGTCAATAGCTTGTTCTGCTCTAGTGACTACGTAGTGCAATGCGGTTTCAGTAGACTTCCCGGATTGGTACGCACATTGTAGCTTATGAAATGGTTTCTTTGCCAGAGGACCATCCCTTATGTATTCATCTACAAGTTTCTCCAGGGTTTTTAGTAGAAAAGATAAGAGACTTATTGGACGAAACGCCTTAGCCTCTTCATAGCTTTCTTTACCTGGCTTAGGAATGTATGTTACCTTTACTTCTCTCCATATCTTTGGAATAAACCCAAAGGCTATGCAGGCCTTAAAGAGCCGCATCAGATGCGGGCCTAATGTGGGAAGACCCCGTTGTAGTAGTATTGGGTATATGCCATCTGGTCCCGGTGCTTTGAACGGTTGGAAGTTTTGCACAACCCAATTAAGTTTTCGTTCTTCTACCACCTTTTTAGCAGTGTCCCAGTCTGCCTTTACTGTTCTCAGATTCTGTTCTGATGCAGGCATGTGATCATCTGTATCCGTAGTATCATGAATTTTGCAGTCTGGGAAATGCGTCTCTGTCATGATCCTTAGAGTTTCTATACCTGTTTCCGTTAGTTTCCCATCTTTGGTCCTAACAGCATTTAGAGTTATGCTCTTGCTTGCAGATATTGCCTTGACTAATCTCGAGCTTTCAGGGACTGTATTAATGTCCTGACAATGAGATTGCCACGATTTTCTGTATGCCTTGCGTACCGCCAGATTGTACTCAGTTAGCGCTCGTGAATATTCTTTGAAGCACTTTTTAGACTTTGCTTCATTGAAGACTTGGCGAGTAGTCTGTCTTTTCTTTTTTAGTTCTGGCGTCCACCATGGAACCTTTGCTCCTTTTGCTACCTTGAAAAATTGCTGAGATAATGGGAGTATTACTGATATTATTTATTTTTAACCCCCGACGCAAAAACGACGGGGTGTTATAAGTTTGACGTGTCTGTCTCTCTGTGTGTGTGTGTGTGTGTGTGTGTGTGTGTGTGTGTGTGTGTGTGTGTGTCTGTCTGTGGCATCGTAGCTCCCAAACGGATGAACGGATTTTGATTTAGTTTTTTTTGTTTGAAAGTTAAGTTAGTCGAGAGTGTTCTTAGCCATGTTTGGTGGAAATTGGTCCAAGATGGCCGCCGCTACAAAATGGCGGATTATTTTTTTCTTCCACGACCCCCTCAATATGGGTATCAAATAAAAGGGCTTAACGAGTAGAATACAGCCCCCTATATAAAATTTAAAATCCAAGATGGCCGCCATTAAAAAATTGTGAATTACGTATTGCGTTGGGGGTTTTTTAAATTTTTTATTTAATTCACTTGTTACAAGCTTTTATTTACTTTAACCTGTCTGTTTTCTGTCTATCTGTAATCAAATCTTGCAAGTTTAATTTGATCCACTTCCCGGTTTCTGATTGAGCTGAAATTTTGGATGCATGTATAAATCGGATGACAATGCAATATACATGAAGCTGATCTGATGATGGAGCTGGAAGGTGACCATAGGAACTCCGTAATTAAACAATGCAACCCCATCGAGTTTGGGCTCATTTGATTCGTCTTGACGAGTACTTTATGGTGCTAGATGGTAATAATAATAATAAAAGCTTGTTTTTAAAAAGTTTTTTGAAGTGAAAACTTCTTTAGCGGCGCTGAGCACTTTTTTGTATGGGTAAAAACTTTCAAACTCGCGTCAGGGTCACGTGATGCTGATCGAAAAAGCGTAAGATCGAGGGGAAGGGAGAGGAACTAGTATCTCCCACTCTTTCTACCGTGCCTGAGTGTGCTGCTCTGTTTAGGCGGCACAGGGGGCTTAGACATGCGCGCGCCCGATATTTTTTTTTATATTTTATATTTTTATATTTTATATTTTTTTTATTACACACTTAAATAGGTTCGAATCAAAACTGTTTGTTTCTTACTTAAGTTATCATAAACCAATTGTATCAGTTGTAAAAATTTGCGATGATGATTCTGATAATAACGATGGTGTAAAAGTCGTCGAAATTATGGATGGAAGTTGATTTTCCTGAGAGATAAAATTTAATGTTATATATAAATAACGATATAATATTATAAATAACAACATATAAATTGTCATATTTGTGTACGATAGCGCAATAAATAAACATTGTATTCTACCTCATAAATGATAGTATTTTTATACTTATAATTAAACACAACGTTAATATTGAAGTTTTCACTTCTGCCGGCACTCCCGGAGTGCTATTTTTTTAAATTTAACTTGTTTTTAACCCCCGACGCGAAGGCAGGGTGTATGACGTGTCTGTATTTCTGTGTGTGTGTGTGTGTGTGTGTGTGTCTCCGGCGTAGCTCCCGAGCGGATAAATCGATTTTGACTCTTACCACACTTATATGATGTGAATGTGTGTGTGTATGTTAGTTACTTAAATAAATTCTTAATCAGTGGTGAACGTGGACAAAATGTTATGAAATGCGGATGTAATTCTGGATCTAATAACTAATTAATTATCTAATATCAATTGTATAATGTTATGATTGAATTCGTTTAAATGTAATTAATGAATTTAATTTTAATATTTGCATCAAAATAATAAATAGATAATCCTTTATTGAAACACAAAAATGTACAAAAACAACTTAAAACTATAATATAAAACTAAGTGTTACAATTGGCGGTCTTATCGCTAATAGCGATCTCTTCCAGACAACCGTGCAAGGAGAGGAGAGCAATTGTAATAATTTTTAATATTAATAGTAATCTAATTGTAATTTAATTGTCCTACGCCTGAAAAGGCAGATTTGAGCTGAACTATGTTTATAATTTAGAACTGTATCTGTATCTTAAGGGCTGCGCAGACGGCACACTTTTTGTGCGATCGAGTCTGCGGCGCACAAAAAGTCTGCATGGCGCGCAAAAAGTCGGTTGCGGATTTTTCACAGACTCAACGCACACGACGCACATCTTCGATCATTCTGTCGGCAGAGCTGTAGGGACGTAGACGCTATGGAAATCGTGCAGAGATCGCGAAGTATTATGTTGTATGTACATGAAGTACAGAAAAAGAAGAAGAAAGAAGCGTTACGTCCACCCCTAGCAAATGCAGATTGCCGACTAAAGTGTGTGCCGTCTGCGTTAGCGCGCGTTGAAGCAAACGTTCAATTTTTTTTACACACATCTGATCTGATTCTGATACCATAATATACAGCCGCATGTTTGCTTTAAATCACGCGAGATCACGGTCAAAGGCTAACCTACAAGTTACAAAAAAATTTTGCTTTTTAAGCTATTGCATAGATTCTATCGCGGGCCTTGAGCGTGGGGACCGAATCCAGAAATTCCGTAACGAAAAAAACCTAACACCCCCCACTCTGACCGGCACAGCGGTGATACTATAATTACATAAGTTGATAAAAAATACTATGCAATAGCTTTACCGCGGCAGTCTCCGAGTACCACACGTCTTTTTTTTTTTCTTGCGACACCCCGATCCCAAAACCGCGTATAGTGAAAAGACATAAATAATTAGACGAATAAAGTCGCTATATTGCCATGTGTAGCCATCATTCTTATTTTACCTCAGCTATAAAGGAAGCTATAAAAATATTATTATTGTCTTGGATGGAGGTTTAGTGTGTCTTGTTCAACAAAAGAGGTTGATGAACAAATCGGAGGGTTCTAACTTTACAAAAGGAAAGATTTCCAATTCTTAAACCTACTGTAAACAAGTGAAAAAAACGTGTGGCACTCGGAGACTGTCGCGGTAAAGCTATTGCATAGCATTTTTTATCAACTTATGCAATTATAATTATTTATTTATTTTATTAATACAGTTTTTTTTTCCTTTGTTTTTTTTGAAGTAAAACTTCTTTAGGCGCGACTAGGGAGTAACTCAGATTTTTTTTTCTGACGGAAGTAACGCTTCCGCCATTTAAAAATAATAATTCTGATTGGTTGTAAGTATATGTCATATACTACACGCTTCTTGACTTCTCGACTTCATTCAACAACGCGTTTCGGTACAACGATAGATGCTGTATTTTCAAGAAAAGTAGCAAATTTAGAGAGTAAAATTTATGTTTCACATTATAGTTACCACAAACCTATAATTTCGTACGTAAGAAATTATGATGACATTCAATTACCTGTTTCGAATGAATAATATTAATATAACATTTAAATAATCTTTGTAAAGCACATGAATAATAAATATAATTAAATTATAATATAATATTTATTTATTTAAGTTAATATTTAATCATTTCAGTGATATATGTCGTCAACGCCAAAGAAGTTTTACTTCAATCGCGCGTAAAGGTTACACGCACACACTTTTTTTCTTTGATATTAATTCAAATTACACTTTGAGCGTGGTGACCGATAACAAGTGAAATTTTAAAAATACTTTTTAAAAACAAGCTTTAATTATCATTACCATCTTGCATCATATAGTACTCGTCAAGACGAATCAAATGAGCCCAAACTCGATGGGGTTGCGTTGTTTAATGACAGAGTTCCTATAGCCACCTTCCAGCTCCATCATCAGATCAGCTCCATGTCATAATAATATTGCATTGTCATCCGATTTACACACGCATGCAAATTTTCAGCTCAATTGGAAACCGGGAAGTGGGTCAAATTAAACTTGCAAGATTTGATTACAGACAGACCGACAGACAGACAGACAGACAGACAGACAGACAACAGACAGGTGAAAGTAATATAAAGCTTGTAAAAAAACAAAAGAGACAAGCGTGATATTTCAAAAAGTCATTAAAAGTTTCGTATTTATCTATAGATGGAAAAACTAAAAAGTATCACCGCTGTGCCGGTCGGAGTGGGGGGTGTTAGGTTTTTTTCGTTACGGAATTTCTGGATTCGGTCCCCAAGCTCAAGGCCCGCGATAGAAGCTATGCAATAGCTTAAAAAACAATCTTTTATTATCACCATCTAGCACCAAAGTACTCGTCAAGACGAATCAAACGGGCTCGAACTCGATGGGGTTGCGTCGTTTAATTACGGGTTTCTTTGGCCACCATCCAGATCTATCATCATATCAGCTCGATATCACAAAGTACTATTCACACTAAATAACATTTCAAGCGAGATATATGTTGACTTGCGCATCATAGCCCTGTTATTCGTCAGTTCGTTTCGTCCGTCGGTTCGGTAACGTTAACGCACATACATAATATATCCGAGCCGAACGCATCGAACGAATCGAATTTTAGATTGTAAAGTTAATAGTAAAAAATAATTTATTGACATTCAACAATTAAAAATACATAGAAAGAAAGAAAGAAAGAAAATATTTAATTAAGCAAAGAGACACAGGCACAGGAAAAAAAAAACAATAAATTAAAGGAGAAAAGAGCAAAAAATATGATAAACACGCACACATGACATATGAAGTCATACAAAACAAAAGAAAAAGCATGCATAGGTCTCTAAACCAAAGTAGGTACTCATATACTATGTACTATATGTGTATATATACGAGTATATATACACTGTACACTGTGCACTGTACTGTGTGTGTTTGTATGTGTGTATTGTGTAGAAATCTTAGTCCGATTCGGACGTTTCGACGAGGAAAAGTGTGCGGGGTTTCATTAGATTTCATATACAGAATTTTAAATTCGATTCTTTCGGCGCTTTTTTTTATGTGGAGAAGTAAGAAGACGAGCAAGACGCTCTCCTGATGTTAAGAGATAACGCTGCCCATAATCAGTACAGTGCTACCCAGAATTTCACAATGATGTGCAATTCTAGGTGCACTGCACCAACGCTTCTTACTTAAGAGTCATAAGATGTTAAGACTCTTTAGCCCAGTAATTTCACTAGCTACAGTGCCCTCCTACCGGAGCACAGTAATGTTTGCACATCACTGCTCAGGCGGTAGAATAACTGGCACTGTTGGGGTACCCACCTAGATGACCTCCTGCAAAGGAAGTCTTCCCCCGGTAACAAAGAAAGTCTACCCCCGGTACTGCATTGAATGAGGTGTGCGAGTAAGTTAAAATTAAATAATAATATTATAGTATTGAAAATTTCGTTAGTTTCGTTCGTCGTTCGTTTAAAAGTGATCGCATATCTGTCCGAGGCGAACGCGCCAAACGAATCGAATATGAAATCTTCTTTCAATTCGGACGATTCGACGAGGAAAAGTGTGCGGGGTTTCATTAGATTTCATATACAGAATTCAAAATTCGATTCGTTCAGCTCGGATAGATGTGCGTCCACGTTAAATAAGCTCAAAAATTCGCTATAAACACACATGCTCAAAAAGAGGAAGGGAGAAAAATCGAAGCGGCCGGGGGTGGTTCCCCCCTTTACCCCTCGGACCGCTGGCATCATAAATTTCACTAATTATAACCGCAGAACAAATAGTAAAAGGAACGAGTATGTTAGGTCTGAGTCCAAGTGCAAAAAAAAGTTAGTACAAGTGTACTTAAGCTGACGCCACACACAGGATGGAAAGTGGTCACGGCACGGGACGGAATTTTTGTAATGTTCGAATTTGTACGTAACCTGTTACATATAAAGCGAACGCGGGCAGAAACAAATGAAGATCGCGACCGCTTCACCGCTCCGGCCCGCCCTCTGTCTAACAGCTTAAAAATGCTGAAGCTTGTGAGGTTTCTATCTCTGCAATTTCACAAAATCAATTAGTTCTAAACGTACATGTGTATTGTGTATAGTGTTAAGGATGATTACTTGACCGATATATACACACGGAATCGTGCAGAAATTTCGAATTGAGGTACGATTAGAAAAGTCCTGAATTCCCTAAATTAAAATAACTATAATGGGGGTAATACTCCAACAGAACAGGTTACCTTATACACATTTCTCTTCTTTTATTCAATTCCGAGTGTCATGACTCATGACAGCTCGTAAGTTTACGACAGACAGGGGCGGGCCGGAGCGGTAAAACGGTCGCGATCTTCATTTAGTTCCTGCCCGCGTACTCTTTATATGTGACAGGTTACGTACAAATTCGAACATTACAAAAATTCCGTCCCGGATCTCGTTTGCTTTTCCGCCTCAATCTGACGTAAGCTTTAGCCACAAACGTTTGACGTTCTACAACAAGCAACATAGGTTCGCCACGCAACCTATAAATTGTGATTTGACACTGACAGTGTAAGTAGGGTAACCTGTTCTGTTGGAGTATAAACCCCAATTATTATTGTTATTATAAAAACACCACGAAGGCCGTTCTAGTACTAAGTAATCAGTGATTATAACCCACCTCTACGTACATTACTTAACCCCGGTCGGAATAGTTTAGTTTTGCCTTAATTAAAAAATATTTCTGGTTAAAACTTTCGGAAGATACGCCAACAATTTTAAAAGGTTTTCAGCTTATGAAGAGAGATTTTTTGATATGACATAGCATAGATGAAGAAACACACTGGATATAAAAAAAAAAACAAGTTTTTATTCACTTTTACGTTTCCGTTGTCTGTCTAATGATGGAGCTTTTTCCTTATTTTTTTTATTTTTTTATTGCACAAAACACATCGTAATCAGAAAAATATACAAAAACTTCAATTGAGAGCTTGATTACAACATAAAACATATGTGAGGCGTAAGAACTACATTATTTAACAGTAAATAAAGTTTCTATAATCTATACTAATATATAAAGAGGTAATCTGACTGACTGACTCATCATCGTACAGACAAAACCGCTGGACCGATTGAAGTGAAATTTGGCCAGCGTGTTCTTTGCTGGAAGGTGTCCATAAGAACGCCATAATTAAACGATGCGACTCCATCTAGTTTTTGGTCGTTTGGATTCGTCTTGACGAGTAGTTTGATGGTAGATGCTAATAAAATAATAAAAGCTTAATTTAAACATCGAGATATATAAATAGAGGTCACACGCCAAACTGAAGTATTGTCCCATTTGAAATCTAAAGTTATCATAGATGAGAAAAAACAAACAGAACGTACTTATGCCAATTTTTTGCCTACTAAATAAAAGGGGAGGACAGCAGTGTTATTCACTCATCCGTGAAAGAACCAAACCGAACACCAATTTGTCAAATATGTATTAAATGACGTATTATGTTGATACACCTTGACATGTCATGTCACGTCATTTCATACATTTTTGACAATCTAATCGGTTCGAACTATTCGGTTCGGTTTCCTAACCGATAAGTGAATAGCCAATAAAATAAATAACCTATTTAATTTAGTAACTTATTATGAGAAATTATGAAGGGTAAAAGTGTTAAAGATAGTTTAACTTTAAAAAATTGCGATAGTAGCGCCCCGCATAAAGGACTCCTTTTTGAAAATTACTCTAACGAACCTAATATGATATATTATGGGTACTAAAGCAGGTTTATTATGTTTAAACAAGGTGGCAATCAATTACAGTTTTAATGTAAATGTCTGATATGTGGAAGTTTAATTTGAAAAAAAAATGTTTTTTGCATAAATTTCAACGAAAAACACCGAGATAGATCTAAAAAATACGATAAAATAAAATAAAATAATGTGTGTGAATGAAAAAATAATCAAATTATATTAAAATCGATTCAATAAAAATAATAATATAAAAAAATAAATGATTTTTTACATAAGGTTTTACTAACGATTTTACTTTCTCTTAAACCATCAATAGATAAACTTAAACTAGGCAAGTAAACACACAATGTCACATCTTTATTTGACAAAACGAGATAATGTCACAAAATATCAGCCGCTTTGTTTGAATAAAATTGTAAAATGTTTATCTAGTTACTTACCCATGAAAACTTATTACTTTGCACTCGGCGTGTTGCGTGAACAGTTGATGCAATACCTCAACACACACCCCGGCATATTATTTGTGTTTTGATGGTTTTTTTTTTTTTTGTATCAAATGTGAGCTACTGACGCGCTCAAAAGCAGGTAAGCGACTAATTGCAAGCGGTACATTTTGCGGCAAGTATACCTGTGTTTAAAAAGCTCAGTAGGGATGGATGATGAGTAGGGCTTGAATTTAAAAACCTTTTTTTTTCAAATTTTGTTGTAAAAAAAAATAAGATTATACTCTAACAGTTAATAATACTATGTACCTACTTATGAGTCACTTATCCAAACGGGTGGCCTTGGTGGCTGTAATACAGTTTTATTACTAGTACGGCAACCATAGTTCCCTGAGTAATTTAGTATCTAGCACTACTGTATGTACATAAATAAATAAACAGAAC
Source organism: Hemithea aestivaria (assembly GCA_947507615.1). Lineage (NCBI taxonomy): Eukaryota > Metazoa > Arthropoda > Insecta > Lepidoptera > Geometridae > Hemithea > Hemithea aestivaria. The sequence continues at coordinate 1,430,050 of OX382353.1, read as the reverse complement.
AGGTTACCCTACTTACACTGTCAGAGTCAAATCACAATTATTATACTTAGGTTCTGTGGCCAACCTATCTTACAAACATTATATACATGAAAGTTTGTATAAATGTATGTTTGTTACACTTTCACGCCTAAACGGGTGGACCGATTGAGCTGAAATTTGGTATAGAGTTTTACCTTCTTAGACCCTGGAATAACATAATAGGCCACAGGACAGCGGGTAAAACCGCTGGGCGCAGCTAGTTGTAGCCTATTTGGCTAAGTAAAAAGTTTTCTTATAACCCGTACCTCAGTCCCTTAAGGGCACACAAATATTGTTGTTACACATTTAGATTAGTTCCAAAGTAAACTCTGATTAATTTTGCTCTTGGGCTCGTGTACGTTGAATATTATTGTGACTTATTGAAACTTGATAATATTATTGGAATACTAGCTGAGCCTAGCGGTTTTACCCGCTTTTCTATAGCCTATGTGTTATTCTAGGGTCTAAGCTATCTGTATACCAAATTTCAGCTCAATCGGTCATCCATTCTTAGAAACTTTCACGTTTATAATATTAGTAAGATAATTATTATATAGGCGGGATTTATCCCGCATTCTAGGTTAACACACATCAAACTTCAATATTTGTTTTAAAACAATGAATGTAACAAGTGAAATAAAAAAAAGACGTGTGGCACTCGGAGACTGCCGCGGTAAAGCTATTGCATAGCATTTTTTATCAACTTATGTAATTATAGTATCACCGCTGTGCCGGTCGGAGTGGGGGGTGTTAGGTTTTCTTCGTTACGGAATTTCTGGATTCGGTCCACACGCTCAAGGCCCGCGATAGAAGCTATGCAATAGCTTAAAAAAAATTAAAAACATTTTTTTAATATTATTGCCATCTAGCACCAAACTACTAGTCAAGACGAATCAAATGAGCCCAAATTCGATGAGGTTGTGTCGTTTTATTACAGAGTTCCTATGGCTACCTTCCAGCTCCATCATCAGATAAGTTCGATGTCATGATAATATTGCATTGTCATCCGATTTATACATGCAAAATTTCAACTTCAGCAATCAGAAACCCACTTGACCCACTTCCAGGCATCCGATTGAGCTGAAATGTTGCATGCCTGTAGAAATCGGATGACAATGCAATATTATTATGACATGGAGCTGATCTGATGATGGAGCTGGAAGGTGGCCATAGGAACTCCGTAATTAAACGACGCAACCCCATCGAGTTTGGGCTCATATGATTCGTCTTGACGAGTACTTGATGGTATTAATAATAAATGCTTGTTTTTAAAAAGTTTTTTTCTAATTTCACTTGTTTACGTTTTCTTTTGTGTTACAATTAAATGTTATCTATCAAACATAACCTAACATAACCCAACAAAGTAGTTTAAAGTCAGCTGTCCAAGTCTAACAATAGGTATGGCTCAGTGCGGCGTAAGTAGGTCAGGAGGTTTCGCGGTTCGATTCCCTTCGCGGGACAAATGTTTACACTACATCTGTTTTACTGACTCGTTGTGTTTCTAACTTTTAAAGGGGATTGTGTTTATCTACTTTAACAAGTGAATTAAATTTAAAAAAAAATACCCACGAAGCTAAAAATAATAATTCGCCATTTTGTTGTGGCGGCCATCTTGGGTTTGAAATTTCAAATAAAAAACTCAAATAAATCGTAGTGTGTGTATTCTACTAGTCAATTCCTTTCATTTGATACCCATATTTATTTATTAATAGAAACATTTTATTTATTTATGAACAGAACACAAAACAGTTTGTAATCAATTACACATTAGAATAATAAGCTTTAAAGTATGGATCCGAATCACAAACCAAAAATATGTGTCCCTAAAAACGTTAGAACAAAACTATACAAAATTGCTAGCTTTACATCTTGAGGCAGTTGTGAAAAAATATGAAGGTAATCCGCCATTTTGTGGCGGCGGCCATCTTAGGCCGATTTCCATTAAACATAGAACACTCTCGACTAACTCTACTTTCAACGGAAAAATTAGATCAAAATCCATTTATCCGTTCGGGAGCTACGATGCCACAGACAGACACACACACAAACAGTCAGGCAGACACACTTAACTTATAACACCCCTTAGTTTTTACGTCGGGGATAAAGAAATGTAATCCGCCATTTTGTGACACGTACAACTTTTATCCCCGATGTTTTAAGTTGAGGGTTAAAAAAGCAATTTGTCATACCCTTCAAATTTTGCAAATTTCACTTATTTTGGCTTAGTAACCGCTTCCGCTGTTTCCCTCACTGTGTACAGGGTGTTACAAAAGGAACGGCTAACGAAGCGTGGAACGGTTGATGCTATAATTTACATATACTATACAGGGGGTTCAGTTTCAAAATTAGTATATTTATTGTGTAGCGCTGGTGACCATGAGGTTATATGGTGCAGATATAATTCTGAATGACCAAGTTCGAATCCCTAAACTATTATAATATAATTAGTTATGTGGGATTTTTTCCACTCGCTATACAGGTAAGCTTCGGTCGTGGCTAGTTACGACTTGCAACCCACTGGTCAAGAGGCTTCCGGCAAATGGGACCGCAATACTGTGCATTACTGTGCTCCGGTAGGAGGGCACTGTAGCTAGTAAAATTACTGGGCTAAAGAGTCTTAACATCTTATGACTCTTGAGTAAGAAGCGTTGGTGCAGTGCTCCTAGAATTTCACATAATTGTGAAATCCTAGGTAACACTGTACTGATTATGGGCAGCCGTTATCTCTTAACATCAGGAGAGCGTCTTGCTCGTCTTCTACTTCATCACAAAAAAAAAAAAAAACTAGGACCGCGGTCCCATTTGCCGGAAATAATTATTTTTAATATTTTTCTTCTGGCGAATGGGACCACTCGAGGAGTCAGTACAGTCAATTGAAAAAATGTTTTGAGTAATTTAATAAAAATATTATTTAAAACCGTGTCGCCAAGCGGTCATTGTGACCGTGTTCCGGCATGATATTCAGTGCAGCCAGGGAGGGAATTATCCCGCCGTGTAGGTTTTTTTTTTTACTAGCTATGGCGTCGCTTAAGATCACGCTTACAATAATTAAGCATTTTCATCCTATTCACACATGCTTGCAAAACTTTCAGTTATATCGGATGTTGATCAAATTAAAATTGCTTTATCTTAATGCAAAGGTTATCGGAAGCCAAAACCCACTTTGGGTTCTCGGGCCAATCCAGTAAGTAAGTAAGTATCTTAATACAGACAAACATCGAAACATGTTAAACTGAATAAAATCTTGCAAACAATATTCTCAAGATTCCTCCACATATCAAGACATACAATATACAGCGTGTAAACTAAACACATTAATTAACAACCGCATCACGCGGAACAAATAATTTGTGTACGGAACCCAACTAAGCCCAGAACTGAGCTCGCACATAAAAAATTCAAACACCCTGTACGTACAAACACTCTTGAGCGTTCCGTTCAATAACGTACCTTATGCTTTGGAAATAACGTCGAAAATGCATTGGTATGTGTAATTTATCCTTTCGCTCCATTTTCGACCTTTCGTGCTATTATGTACAGGGGCGGATTTAGGAGATGCTTGGGGGCTAATCTCTTCCCCCCTTAACTCTTTTCCATCATATTCGTAACTGAGCTAAATATTTTAGACGGTAAATCGTAGCCCACTTATCAATTAGTTATATCCATACAACTGAGTACAGAGGATTAACCTGCTTAAAAATCTATGTGTAATTCAGGGTCTATCTACATATATTACAAATTTACATATGTCAATCGATTCGGGCGTAAAGAGATACAACACACATCCATACATTCCTATTTAAATGGAAGGCTTTAGTTTACGCGATGCTTGTGAACATTATCTTACACATTACTCACATTACATACACTACTCGTACTTTTATGTTTTTAATTTTGACTTAAAACCCCAAAATAAAGTATTATCTATTGTCGGCGCAAGCATTTTTGCCCTGCTACATGGTCTTAAACCGCATCTATCAGATAGGTTAAGCCCCCGAAAATTAATCCTGAATCCGTCCCCTACGCCGTGCCATAATATAAATAACAAATTCGCTCGTCTTGATGAGAGGGTGAGCCAATTGCGTCCCTGCCTACATGTAAATAAATATCATTTTGTATTGGTTTCATCTCAATCGTGGAATGTAAGGGCCGTTGAACCGACGGCGATGATCAAAGGTTGATTATGACAACAGTTTTTACAGATCGATGTGAGTCATCCTGACTTCTTAGTTAAATATTTGTGCAACTATGCTGTCAAGGGCACCGCAGCTAGTGAAATTACTGGGCTGAAGCGTCTTAACATCTTCGACTTCGAGGTCGTCTAGGTGGATACCCCAACAGTGCCAGTCATTCTACCGCCTGAGCAGTGATGGGCAAACATTACTGTGCTTCGGGAGGAGGGTACTGTACCTAGTGAAATTACTGGGTTGAAGTCTTAACATCTTATGACTCTTGAGTAAGAAGCGTTGGTGCACTTATTATAATTTTATATCTTTGTCAAATCCTGACTGTACTGATTATAATTATAAGGCAGCGACATCCCTTACCATCAGGTGAGCGTCTTACTTGTCTTCTTACTTATTAGTATAAAAGATGCATTTCATTTCATTCATTCATTTCATTATATAATAATATTATCTATTAAAAGTATTCAGAATGGTTATAAGATAGTTGGATCTATATTTTACAGTCAAATTCATTCATTTATGTTCAATTTTTGTTGAGTGACTATCTTTAAAAAGTTTTGATTTAATATTCTGCTGGATAATTCTGAACTCTACAATAGAAAACAAATCGTACCAGCCCCCCAAGCACAGACGCTGCGTAGACTTGTCTTGCTGTCCCATACATTCACAAAAGTACAATGTATGGGATGACAGTTCTACTCTTGAAGTTTCGTCGGGATCCCATGTGTCATGCTACGGCCAATGGTGCATTGTTGGCCACTCCAGCAGCACCGCGGATTATGCAATCCACCATTTTGTAGCGGCGGCCATCTTGTATCTTGAATGATATAGGAATGTATTCAATTGTATTTTCAGAACTCAAGATGTGCACTTAATATAAGATCAATCTTTCAAAGAGAAAATAAAATTTCAATTACTAAATTTGACCCAAAGTAAAATAAAACCATTCAAAATTTGGCACATTTTTGAGGGTACTTCTAAAAGTGAATTTCACGTTGACAAGTGAAGCCATCAGCCGATTGGTCGTTTCAAATATGGAACGGTTTATATTTTAACGGTTTATTTGATCCGATCGAGTTTTATTGCTACCATTTTATTTATACCGTATAAAATGTTCAACCGTTTTCGAATTGCAGATTAATTCTACAGATATAGAGAACAGTTTGGTTGTTAACCAGGGGTAAATTAAAAATGGTTGTGTTCGTTTGAAAGAGTGGTTTCATATAAACAAAGCCGGGGCTAAAATGTGATGTATAGACGTTTCCAGAATAATTTTAATAGCTTTTTTATGGTTTTGATTTATTTTGGTGCCGGGTTTTTTGTTTGAATGTGGAACTCTAAATATACCTACATTATTGTAGCGTCCGTGGCCCAGTGGTTGTTGGTCCGTCTTGTAAGCCGGAGGTCCTGGGTTAAAATTTCAGTGTGGGAAAGATTTTTACCTGGACGCAAACGTGTTTCGGAAGGCACGTTAAACTGTGTGTCCCGGCTGTTTCCTATAAGATATGTAGGAGGCAGTCGTTAGGTCATGTTGCAGGTGTAGTAATCTCGGTGAACTGAAACTGCAACATATAGGTTTAGCCACACAACGTATAAATTGTGATTTGACTCTGACAGTGTAAGAAGGGTAACCTGTTCTGTTGGAGTATAAACCCCAATTATTATTATAGTTAATAATCGTAAACCTCTTTTCCATAGTTGGTTAAAAACTATCTCATAAATTCACTTCATATCCAGTTCCTCCCAAATATTCTGAATGCATCGCAAGTGCGATGGAAGAAGAGAGAATCAATACCAGGGATTACAAGATTTGGCTTGTACTGTACTGATATACACAGATTCTATATGAGAGTAGATGCCGTAGTCAATTTCGGGAATAACACTGAGGGATTTGAAAGAAAGAAAGAAAAATATTTAATTAAGCACGGAGACACAGGCACATAGAGTATATCTACAATATTTTAACTCTTCACAATTTATCATATTTAACTCTCAATCCCGCCTTCTTTGTTTAGTCTGCTGCCATCTAAGACCGCCTCATCGGTAACATCGCGCGGGGTCAAAGGCGGTCAAAGGTTTCTCCAGCGGGGCGTCTAAATATAATACAAGTGAATTAAATTAAAATTTTAAAAAACCCCCAACGCAATATTATGTAATTCAACATTTTGTGGTGGCGGCCATCTTGGATCGATTTCCACCAGACATGGCTAAGAACACTCGACTAACTCTTCTTTCAAATAAAAAAAAAATAAAATCCGTTCATCCGTTCGGGAGCAACGATGCCACAGACAGACACACACACACAGAGAGAGAGAGAGAGACACGTCAAACTTATAACACCCCGTCGTTTTTGCGTCGGGGGTTATAAAGGAAATAGAACTGATTGACTGACTGACTGATCTATCAACGCACAGCCCAAACCACTAAACGGATTGGGTTGAAATTTGGAATTAGATAGTTTTAATTACGTAGACCACCACTAAGAAAGGATTTTGCCACGCGGGCAAAGCCGTGAGCATATAAGCTAGTCCCACATATAACCATCCTGCGACTATTGTTACCGGGGGTAGACTTCCTTTACCGGGGGTAGACTTCCTTTGCAGGAGGTCGTCTAGGTGGGTACCCCAACAGTGCCAGTTATTCTACCGCCTGAGCAGTAATGTGCAAACATTACTGTGCTTCGGTAGGAGGGCACTGTAGCCAGTGAAATTACTGGGCTAAAGAGTCTTAACATCTTATGACTCTTGAGTAAGAAGCGTTGGTGCAGTGCACCTAGAATTGCACATAATTGTGAAATTCTGGGTAGCACTGTACTGATTATGGGCAGCGTTATCTCTTAACATCAGGAGAGTGTCTTGCTCGTCTTGTTACTTCTCCACATAAAAAAAATTGTAGCTATTGCTCAGGTTTGTTTGCGTCATGAATTTTTCGGGAAAAAAGGTCTATTACTCGTTTACATACTCCTAAATCCTAAATACTATATTATAATGGACCCAATCTTCAGAATGCATGGCAAGTGGAGAAGAAGGGAATCAATAGCGGGGATTATGGGATTTGACTCCCGGGCTCCTACACTGATAAACGTAGCTTGTATACCGGGGTAGACGCCGCGCGAATATGAGACATGGGAGTGAAAAGAATAGATGACAGAATCAATTTTCTTTTAAATTTCAAAACATGTTGGCCTTTGACCACTTTCTCGCGTGATGTTAAAAGACAATACGGCCGTATATGGTAGCAGACAAAACATAGAAGGCGGGATAAAACCTTTCTTGGCTTTATGGACATTATGCCGAAACAGGGTCATAATGACCGCTTGTGAGTGGTAACTAACTAGCTACGGCCGAAGCGCACCACGTGTAACATAAAGCTGTCGACAGACAGAGCCGGGCCGGAGCGGTAAAGCGGTCGCGATCTTCATTTTGTTCCTGCCCGCATTTAATTAAAGACTTATATAGATATGTCAAATAATGTCAATATGGATGTCGGCATCCCGAGCTATCTGCAAAAAATTGTTCAAAATGAGTACCTACTGCTCTCGCGGTAGGCGCGTTGTTGGCGTAGCACGTATACAACGTAACAGCATTTGAAAATAGTCGATGATAGCGACGACCTGCACGAGTGTAGTTCAGCGGAAAAGCATTTTTGAAGTGAAAACTTCTTTAGCGGCGCTGAGCACTTTTTTTTGTATGGGTAAAAACTTTCAAACTCGCGTCAGGGTCACGTGATGCTGATCGAAAAAGCGTAAGATCGAGGGGAAGGGAGAGGAACTAGTATCTCCCACTCTTTCTACCGTGCCTGAGTGTGCTGCTCTGTTTAGGCGGCACAGGGGGCTTAGACAAGCGCGCGCCCGATATTTTTTTTTTATTTTTTATATTTTTTTTATTTTTTTTCGAGAATTCCAGGACAACTCAAGCAAACAATATCCAAACAAGTAAATTAAATTAAAAGAAAACCCAAACGCAATACAAATTTATCATAGTGCGTTGTGTTCTACTAGTTAAGTTCTTCCATTTGATACCCATATTGATGGGGTCGTAAAGAAAAAAGACGTGTGGCACTCGGAGACTGCCGCGGTAAAGCTATTGCATAGCATTTTTATCTACAGATGGAAAAACTAAAAAGTATCACCGCTGTGCCGGTCGGAGTGGGGGGTGTTAGGTTTTTTTCGTTACGGAATTTCTGGTTTCGGTCCCCACGCTCAAGGCCCGCGATAGAAGCTATGCAATAGCTTAAAAAAGTAATCCACCATTTTGTAGCGGCGGCCTTCTTGTACCGATTTCCACCAAACATAGCTAAGAACTCTCTCGACTAACTCTACTTTCAAACAAAAAAAACTAAATCAAAATCCGTTCATCCCTTTGGAAGCTACGATGCCACAGACGTCAGACGACACACACAAGTTTGCCAGACACGTCAAATTTATAACACCCTGTCGTTTTTGCGTCGGGAGTTAAAAATACTTTTAAATAAATTAACGGCATCCACCTCATTATATTAACTGTACTGATAACAGATTCTGATAACATTGTTCGGAACATTGGAACTTGAAGTTTAGACAAAGGAGGTTCGGCGCTTAGACGAACTCCGTTATGCGAGGATTAGATTTGTTGTGAGATAACATAACTAGATGGCGCTGTATTGTGAACTGGCTATGCCTTGCGTTTTTGCTTGTATAAAACTCAAACTGAAACTCAAAATTCATTTATTCAAATAGGCTACAGTGGAGCACTTCTGCAAGTCAATTTTACATTCTATGAGAAGAACGAGCAAGAAACTCATAGGGATTGCTTTTTTTACAAGCTTTTCACCTGTCCGTTGTCTGTCGGTCTGTCTGTCTGTAATCAAATCTTGCAAGTTTAATTTGACCCACTTCCCGGTTTCCGATTGAGCTGAAATTTTGCATGTAAAAATCGGATGACAATGCAATATTATCATGACATCGAACTTATCTGATGATGGAGCTGGAAGGTAGCCATAGGAACTCCGTAATTAATCGATGCAACCTCATCGAGTTTGGGCTCATTTGATTTGTCTTGACGAGTACTTCTGTTGTTTACATTTTATTACTTAAAGTGGGATGGGAGACCCAGTGACCTCGACTTTTTTTTTAAATTTATTTGGACGATACCCGCGGTGGCAAGTCCGACTTGCACTTGTCCACTTTTATTTATTTCCATCTTTATGCTGGACATCGTAAGCGATACTCCAGTTCCCTTGTGAATCATCCCTATAAATATTAAAAAAACTTTGCCCCCGATAGGTCCATCAAAAACTTATTTTCCTTTTTAATTTGCAATAACAGCCACCCCTATTAAAACCAGCCAAAAAATCTGTCCCTTTCCCTCATTACGTTCTAATTATTTTCCTAATACCAAAAAGCGGAGCAAAAAAGCTCGGGAAGTCGAGCGTGAAAGAGGAAAAAAAAAAAATAGTTTCCGTCCCGCGTTTCCTTATTTGAATTAGCCAATAAGAACGTTTCTTTGACAAAATGGCGCAATTTTCCTTAAATTGTCTGCGAGGGAATGCGGAATATAGGCTGTAATAATAGAATTATGCAACTGTTTAGTTGTTTTAAAGATTTAATAAATAAATTGAGTTTTTTTATAATTTATAAACAGAGTTTTTTAGTCAACCTCTTTCATTTCATACCCATATCGAGGTGGTTATGAAAATATTTTATGTAATCCACCATTTTGTTGGTGGCCATTTTTAACCCCCGACGCAAAAACGACGGGGTGTTATAAGTTTGACGTGTCTGTCTGTCTGTCTGTGTGTGTGTGTGTGTGTGTGTGTGTGTGTGTGTGTGTGTGTGTGTGTGTATGTGTCTGTCTGTGGCATCGTAGCGCCCAAACGGATGAACGGATTTTGATTTAGTTTTTTTTGTTTGAAAGTAGAGTTAGTCGAGAGTGTTCTTAGCCATGTTTGGTGGAAATCGGTTCAAGATGGCCGCCGCTACAAAATGGCGGATTATTTTTTTCTTCCACGACCTTCTCAATATGGGTATCAAATGAAAGGGCTTAACGAGTAGAATACAGCCCACTATATAAAATGTAAAATCAAAGATGGCCGCCATCAAAAAAATGGTGAATTACGTATTGCGATGGGGGTTTTTTAAATTTTTAATTTAATTCACTTGTTAGTCAATCTCTTTCATTTCATACCCATATCGAGGTGGTTATGAAAATATTTTATGTAATCCACCATTTTGTTGGTGGCCATTTTGTTTTTTTATTAGATAAGATTAGATAAAAAAAGATAACATTTTATTGAATAACTAAAAACAAAAGATTAATCATTGATTTTAATTTTAAAAGTTCTACAATTGGCTGTCATAAGTCATATCACATTTTTTTTTATCGAATTGATAACCTCTTATTTCGCTTCGGATAAAACGACGTCGTTTTCCCGAAGTTCAGAGGAAAGAAAGGCTGAAACTAATTGAATCTGCAACTGAGTTAAGTGGCCTGAAAGATTTTACACAGAAACACTTTGAAAGTTCAATAAACAGCTCGTAAAAAAATATGGTGCGGAACCTTAGACAATCTCTAACTTCGGGATTTTTTTTTAATTCATTATAGGTTAAGAGCGTTTATATCGAGTGACGCTCTCTCGCTCGCACTTTTTGACAAATTTTTAAATATAAATTCATAGAATTAATTTATCTGGGGGCACGGCAGTGCCCCCGCCAAGTCGAGCAAAAAAGCGGCACGGCCGTACCATCCTTTTCTGGAAGCAGTTCAGACCATTTTCGACCCCCTATAACTTTGTTGTGGATAAAACTAGAAGCTTCAATTTTTTAAACCGAGTATGCGTTGTATATACACGGTTCTTTCCAAATTTCATTCAATTTGAACCAGTAGTTTAAGAATTATAACTAGTCAAAGTATTGGAATTTTGTCACTCACTCACTGACCGATCATCAAAAGTCTAAGGCACTTCTAGCAAACATAGAAGCTTCAAACTTGGTATATACTTAGGGTTTATTGCATAAAGCATAGGAAAACTAAAAAAACATGCAATTTCGGTCTAGTTTTCGAGATACATAAACTGCATAAATAATTCCATATAAATATATAGGATTACAAAGTAACATTGTCAATGGTAAATATTGTATAAAATCCAAATAATAATGCCATTATGCCGTAATAATATATAAAGCCAGGGAGGAATTATCCCGCCTTCTTGGTTTAGTCTGCTCCCATCTACGGGCGCATCGACACTTAAGATCAGGCGATATCGTGGGCAAAGGCTAACCTATAACGAAAAAAAAAAACAAAAAGTAGTGAGATGCCACCAAAATCATAACTTGTAAAAAAACCAAGTCTCTCAACTCTCAGTTCTTCTACCGTAAAAAGTTGTGAGATCCATGTATTACCAAGTCGGTAAAATCTTTTATGTTTTAAATTAATAGATTGACTTGGCAATCGCACTATTATGTCGGTATATTACATGTGAGATACGTTGTGTTTTTTTGCGATGGCCAAGTCGATCTATTAATTTAAAACAAACATAAAAGATTTTACCAACTTGGTAATACATGGATCTCACAACTTTTTACGGTAGAAGAACTGCGAGTTGCGAGACTTGGTTTTTTACATGTTTTTGGTGGCATTCTATATTACAAGCATATATTTAATTTGCAAATTTAAGTACCTACCTTATGTATTACGGTCCACTTAGGGGGCGTCCATAAATTACGTGAGGTGTTCTCATCTCATCTAATCTTACGTTGGAGAGAGGGGGGGTCTCGGCAAATATCACGCAATTTATTTTCTGATTGTAACAAAAAAAAAATATATTATTTTAGTCCATTTATGGTCTTAACTAGTCGTAAATAAAAGCACGAAGCAAATTTTATTTTTCTTTTTACAATAACAATCCAACGTGTTTACGTAAGAAACCCACATTTTGAAAAATCTCACGTGAGATTGGGGGCTGGGGGAGGGGGTTGAATAAAATCTCACAACATCTCACCAGGGGGGGAGGGAGGGACAGAAAATTAAAAAAAAAAACACCTCACGTAATTTATGGACGCCCCCTTACGAACCATTGAATTGTCCATTACAAAACTGCAACAGTCGAATGATATTTGAAAATGTATGTATCAAACTTATTACACACCGCTTCGGGGGTTAAATTTATGAATTGCACAATAACATGGCGACAACCATCTGGGATCGATCTTTTGGCTAATTCTCACCCACTACGATTGATGGCAACTTCAATGTGCAGTCAACTACAAAGAGATGTATCCATGTTAGTCTTACAAAATGAAGGAACTTTTAGTATGCAAAAATTATTTACCCTTCGTGACATTTTCAGTATCCACCAAATCTTATACTATATTCGATTCATTTTAAATGCTATTATTACGTATCATCTAAGGAAAAGTTGTGGGATACATCATTGTTGCATATTAAACGAGTCGATGATAATATGAAGTTTGATTGCTACTAGAAATGTCACGAACCAAGGGTAGTTCATTGTGGCAAATGAAAATTTAGTTCATTTTGTAAGCCTAACATGGATACATCTCTTTGTAGTTGACTGTACATTGCTGCGTTTGTTATTTTATCCATATTAATGAGGAGGTTAAAGCAAATAATGTACGCAATTTTGTCTATGGATTCTAGTGTTTTACATGTCTATTGACGATAGCCAATAGGCCCTTCGTAATCCTACCAAATAACAGTAAGATGAATTAAAAATCCACTGGGCCACAACTAGTATCTGATAACTCACCGCAGTCACCTTTTTACGAACAAGAAATCCTTTGTGAATCCGACGGCGTTTGCAACCGCTCAGTCAATCGCAGTCTTTTCACAAGTTTTATAAAAACTAGGTCGAACAGGTATTTCGAACTAGCGCTCTGCCGACGAAATGGGAAAAATTTGCACTATTTTGGCGCAGCTCAAGTTTAATTTAACTGGCTGGTTTATGATAGGAAGAAGTTATGAAGAACTAGCTGCGCCCAGCTGTTTAACCTGTTTTACTGAAGGTATTTAGGTATTATTCCAGGGTTTAAGCTATCTCTATGTCAAATTTCAGCTCAATTGGCCCACCCGTTTAGGCGTGAAAGAGTAACAAACACACATCCAGACATCCATTCTTACAAACTTTACGTTTATAATATTATTAAGACTACTAGTAGGGACTGGATGCAAGGCTCTGCCAATTCCCAGACCTCCGTCACAAAGCCGTTGCGGGAGTGCCGCCGGGTTGTTTTAGTGGGTATACCCGTGCAGTCGCTCTGCACGGGGAGTCCCACATAACCCTCCCATACCCCCGATGGGAGGGTATGCGTAACGCATTTTTTCCCGGCGTTAACAAAAAAAAAAGACTACTAGTAGGATGAAAATTTCAGCATTACAGTTAAACATTAAACAAAACCCCTGTTTTCAGTCGCGGGTTAAAATTGTTAAAATCTACAGTTTAAAAGAAATAGAAAGTGTAATAAAAATATTAGCTTCCCTTCTGAGTTAGAAGTTGGGTGATAAAAATACTTAATTTTAACTTAAAGTGCTGAAGTTCGGTTCGGTTGTCGGTTGTTATCTGTCGAAGGTTCGGATTAATTTCGATTTTGTTCTTGCAAACTAGAAACGTATTGTTTTGAGGATCCGAGTAACTTTTGAATTACTTGAATTTTTTTTAACCCCCGACGCAAAAACGACGGGGTGTTATAAATTTGACGTGTCTGTCTGTATGTGTGTGTGTCTGTCTGTGGCATCGTAGCTCCCGAACGGATGAACGGATTTTGATTTAGTTCTTTTTGTTTGAAAGTAGAGTTAGTCGCGAGTGTTCTTAGCCATGTTTGGTGGAAATCGATCTAAGATGACAAATTGGCGGAAGATGACTTTTTTCTTCCACGACCCCCTCAATATGGGTATCAAATGAAAGGGCTTGACTAGTAAAATACAACCACGGTAAAGAGATATACAACGCACTATGACAAATTTAAAATCCAAGATGGCCGCCACCATAAAACCGCGAATTACATATTTTGAAAGCGTTGCGTTGGGGGTTTTTACAAGCTTTTATTTACTTTCACTTATTTGTTGTCTGTCTGTCTGTCTGTCTGTCTGTCAGTAATCAAATCTTGTAAGTTAAATTTGACCCACTTCCCAGTTTCTGATTGAGCTGAAATTTTGCATGCATGCATAAATCGGATGACATTGCAATATTATTATGACATGGAGCTGATCTGATGATGGAGCGGGAAGGTGGCTATAGAAACTCCGTAATAAAACGACGTAACCCCATCGAGTTTGGGCTCATTTGATTCGTCTTGACGAGTACTTTATGGTAATAATATTAAAAGCTTGTTTTTAAAAAGTTTTTTAAAATTTCACTTTTTTTTGTTTGAAAGTTGAATTAGTCGAGAGTGTTCTTAGCCATGTTTGGTGGAAATCGGTCCAAGATGACAAAATGGCGGATAACTTTTTTCTTCCACGACCCCCTCAATATGGGTATCAAATGAAAGGACTTGACTAGTAAAATACAACCACGGTAAAGAGATATAATACAACGCACTATGACAAATTTAAAATCCAAGATGGCCGCCGCCATAAAACCGCGAATTACATATTTTGAAAGCGTTGCGTTGGGGGTTTTTTAAGCTTTTAATTTAACTCACTTGTTGACAAAGAGTTTCAACTCATTGCTTTTTGAAAATTCCTCAAGAGGGCCGCTGCACAATATTATTGCAAACATTTTTACCGGGGGTAGACTTCCTTTGCAGGAGGTCGTCTAGGTGGGTACCCCAACAGTGCCAGTTATTGTACCGTCTGAGCAGTGATGTGCAAACATTACTGTGCACAGGTAGGAGGGCACTGTAGCTAGTGAAATTACTGGGCTAAAGAGTCTTAACATCTTATGACTCTTGAGTAAGAAGCGTTGGTGCAGTGCTCCTAGAATTTCACATAATTGTGAAATCCTTGGTAACACTGTACTGATTATGGGCAGCCGTTATCTCTTAACATCAGGAGAGCGTCTTGCTCGTCTTCTACTTCTTCACATAAAAAAAATTAAGAGTGATGCGCCCTTTAATTACAAATAAAATATTTACTATAAAGTCCAGTAAGATATTTATACGCCAACGCAAACATTTAGTCAGTAAAACGACTGACGACAAGCGCAAATCCTCGCCGTTTCAAGATTTAAGTAATCTGTAATATCTTTCAGCATTTAAAGAGTTTCCAGCTTAAATCTGTTATACTAGGCTCTTCTTGCGACTTTGATTGCATAATATTTCCTTTACTAGTTTTGATCCCAATGGGTCGACGTGTTGCTGGTCTATTTAACAGCCCCCTGGAATATCTAGTGAGTGCTTTTCATGAAAGGAGTCCCTTTTGAGGGGCGCCTCTATCGCGCGTTTTAAATTTAAAAAATCTATAACATTTTGACTCCTCATAATTTCTCAGATTTAATTTCTTAATTAAATAGGTATTTACTTTATCTAACTAATAAAAAATATTTATGACAAGAAGTACAGTAATAATCGATTAAATTATATTTAGTTCCGCTAAATTCCGCAGGACCTCTTTCGTGAAATGCACTCTGTTTGTTGGAGATCGGTCCAAGATGGCCGCCGCTAGAAAATGACGAATTACATATCTTTTTCACAGTTCCCTTAAACGGTATGGGTATCAAATGAAAGAGCTTGATTTTGTATGGAGTTATCTATCTATTAGTAGTATACTGTATTGGTGTTTTTTTAATGTTCAATTCAATTCATTTGTTTCAATATTTGGAAACTACCTTTTACCGGGGGTAGACTTCCTTTGCAGGAGGTCGTCTAGGTGGGTACCCCAACAGTGCCAGTTATTCTACCGCCTGAGCTCCGGTAGGAGGGCACTGTAGCTAGTGAAATTACTGGGCTAAAGAGTCTTAACATCTTATGACTCTTGAGTAAGAAGCGTTGGTGCAGTGCACCTAGTATTGCACATCATTGTGAAATTCTGGGTAGCACTGTACTGATTATGGGCAGCGTTATCTCTTAACATCAGGAGAGCGTCTTGCTCGTCTTCTTACTTTTCCACATAAAAAAAAAAAAAAAAACTAACAATGAAAACAAGTGATGTCTCCAAGTACGGGATCCCGGCGTAACCTTTCACCGCAGAGATGAAATTATACGTCAAGCCACCGGAACCCCGCCTAAGGGACCATTCGTAACGTATTAACCGAACCGACGGCCCCTAAGGGACGGTTTGTAAATTCAGTTATCTAAGAAATGTACATATTTATTGTCCTACTAAATAATATTACGATTAAAATTTTATACAAGTGAATTAAATTAAAAAGACGTGTGGCACTCGGAGACTGCCGCGGTAAAGCTATTGCATAGCATTTTTTATCAACTTATATAATTATAGTATCACCGCTGTGCCGGTCGGAGTGGGGGGTGTTAGGTTTTTTTCGTTACGGAATTTCTGGATTCGGTCCCCACGCTCAAGGCCCGCGATAGAAGCTATGCGATAGCTTAAAAAATGTTAAATTTAGATTAATAAACCCCCAACGCAACGCTTTCAAGGTATAATTCGCGGTTTTGTAGTGGCAACCATCTTGGATTTTAAATTTATTATAGTGAGAGATTTCAACCAAACATGGCTAAGAACACTCTCGACTAACTCTACTTTAAAACAAAAAAAACTAAATCAAAATCCGTTCATCCGTTCGGGAGCTACGATGCCACAGACACACACACAGACAGACACGTCAAACTTATAACACTCCGTCGTTTTTGCGTCGGGGGTTAAAAAAATAACGCTGTAAAATTATGTGATTCGCCATTTTGTGTTGGCGGCCATTTTGAAATGTATTATAGTATGTACAATATAGGATGAATGTTTGTTACTCTTTCACGCCTAAAAGGGTGGACTGATTGAACTGAAATTTGGTATAGAGATAGCTTAGACCCTGGAATAACATATAGGCGGGTAAAACCGCTGTGCGCAGCAGTTATTTAAATATCTTCATTGAAACAAGACTCTCCATTCTTTTATATTACTTTCAACATTATGAATTGAAATGAGAATAATTTTAACGTGAAACAGTATCTGAGGGTAATTTATTTAATTTTAACGAAAATTTGGATGATGGAGATGCATTGGATATCCTTGCATCATATTTCTACCTATCTCTACCACAAAAAATAAGAACTGGGGATTATTCCGGACCAAAATTGCTTCTCGTTTTGCTAACGTATACTGTAAAATTTTAACAAAATTTTGAAAAAAATCTTAAAAATTCTTACGATACCAGTACAAAATCAAATGAAACTTTTTTTTTTTATTTATCTTTTGCTAGCCTCAAAGTGGCGTTTTTGAAAATAAAAATGTGTTTTATAGGTTATGTTTTTGCTTACGTTTTGTTGCGCCGTCGTCTATTTTTTGTGGAGAATTTAGGCCCTGCGGGATTATTCCGGTCCAAAATCGCTTCTCGTTTTGCTGGCGCCCACTGTCAAATTTTTACTAAATTTTGAAAAAAATCTTGAAAATTCTTACGATGCCAGTATAAACTTAAATGCAACTTCAATTTTTTTTAAGCTATTGCATAGCTTCTATCGCGGGCCTTGAGCGTGGGGACCGAATCCAGAAATTCCGTAACGAAAAAAACCTAACACTCTCACACTCCGACCGGCACAGCGGTGATACTATAATTACATAAGTTGATAAAAAATGCTATGCAATAGCTTTACCGCGGCAGTCTCCGAGTGCCACACGTCTTTTTTAATTTAGCATCTTTTGGGCGCCTCAATGGCGTTTTTGAAAATAAAAATGTGTTTATAGGTTTTTTTTTTTGCTTACGTTTTGCTGCGCCGCCTTCCCTTTTTTGTGCAGAATTTAGGCCCTGGTCGCATTTGGAACACAATGTCGCTATCGGTGTTACCCGATACAACTGAGGAATCTTCAAGAATAGAATAGAAAGAACGGTAGAGTATTACAAGTGAATTAAATTAAAAATTTAAAAAAACCCCCAACGCAATACGTAATTCACCATTTTTTGATGGCGGCCATCTTGGATTTTAAATTTTATATAGTGGGTTGTATTCTACTCGTTAAGCCCTTTCATTTGATACCCATATTGAGGGGGTCGTGGAAGAAAAAAGTAATCCGCCATTTTGTAGCGGCGGCCATCTTGGACCGATTTTCACCAAACATAGCTAAGAACACTCTCGACTAACTCTACTTTCAAACAAAAAAAACTAAATCAAAATCCGTTCATCCGTTTGGGCGCTACGATGCCACAGACAGACACATACACACACACACAGACAGACAGACAGACAGACAGACAGACAGACAGACAGACAGACAGACACGTCAAACTTATAACACCCCGTCGTTTTTGCGTCGGGGGTTAAAAATAGAAAAAAAAATTACTTGCATTACCGCTCTATTATAGCCTATATTAATAAATGATTTTTGGGTTTGATTCATCGCACTTTTCATCAGGGACGTAGGCGTAGTATTTTAATATTACAAATCGGTAGGTACAGTTATTTTCTTCGTCCAATACGAATAATAATGCCATACGCAATGAAACAAAGGGCCTGATAAAAATTCAGCAAATCAATGGAAATAAAGAATGCCAACCTCCATGGCCAATAAAAACATTGCGAATGAAGCAATAAAAACAAACCCAGTTGTGTGCTTTGGGAAATTTCATGCTACAATTGACAATTTGTTAAGGTTATTCGCGGATTTTAGGGTTCTGTGGGCGAAAGTTAAAAACGGAACCCTTTTACTAAGACCATAGAGTTATAATTATGCAAGGAGTAAATAAAAGCCGTGAGACGAAAAAATCTCTTAAAAGAATATAGACAAGTGAATTAAATTAAACATTTAAAAAACCCTCAACGAAACGCTATCAAAATATGTAATTCGTAGTTTTCTGGTGGCAGCCATCTTGGATTTTAAATTTAGCATAGAGCGTTGTATTTATTCTACTAGTTAAGCCCTTTCATTTGATAACCATTTTGAGAGGGTCACGGCAAAAAAAAGTAATCCGCCATTTTGTAGCGGCGACCATCTTGAACCGATCCACCTAACATCAACAACAACGTGAAAGTTTGTAAGAATGTATGGTGTATTATTTACGCCTAAACTGGTGGACCGATTAAGCTGATATTTTGTATAGAGATAGCTTATACCCTGGAATAACACAAAGGCAAAAACCGATGGGCGCAGTTAGTATTGTATTAGATGTACCGAACCCTTCATGCGTGAGTTCAACTCGCACTTACCAAGTTTCATTCTTTCCTAGAAGCCCAAGAGAGGCGAAGGTAAATGCAAAGTTGTAACCAACTTAAATGGGGTTTTTTAATGTAGCTTCCGAGCGCCGAGTGGATTTTAGGATTAAGTTTTCTTTTCTTTTAAATTGTTATTTTTAATTACGTTCTTAGGGTAACCTGTCGTGAATAAGAGTTTTTGTGAAACGTTTGTAGGATAAAGGGCGTCCTTTCAAATTGAGAAGCTTTTTAATTCTTTTATTCATTGCTGCGCCCAGCGATTTTACCCGCAGTACTTATGTAGCCTATATGTTATTCCAAGGTCTAAGCTATCTCTATACAAAATTTCAGCTCAATCAGTCCACCCGTTTTGGCGTGAAAGAGTAACAAACATCCAGACATACAGACATCCAGCCATCCATTCTTACAAACTTTCACGTTTATAATAATAGTAAAATTTCAGCTGAAATGTTTTGGCGTGTGTGTAATCAAACATAGGTACATTCTTACATGGCAAATGCCTTTTTGAGAAAAACAAACTAACAATACTACAGCTACTACAGCAGTTGAGAACACTTTTATTAACCACAGATCGGCCACAAGTCAATCTACAGAAAATCCAAGTGCTCCAAACCACTGTCAGATGGCAGAGTGCCCAGAATGCTGGCAGCATTGCCACGTTGAATGGCAATACTTATACGTTGGGCCAAATATACCCCAGCATTTTGGTCACACGTCGCCTCGACCAAGCGCTTAGATAAATTTTGGAAAATGCGGTGAGCTCCCGGACCCCAAGGACCCAAAGTCTACCCCAAAAGGCTCAAAAATGTAACCGCTATCGACGTTAGCATATTTACGCCGCTTGAGCATGCTTTGGCGACTATAATATTAGTAGGAAATTGGATATATTAAAAAAGACGTGTGGCACTCGGAGACTGCCGCGGTAAAGCTATTGCATAGCATTTTTATCTATAGATGGAAAAACAAAAAAGTATCACCGCTGTGCCGGTCGGAGTGGGGGGTGTTAGGTTTTTTTCGTTACGGAATTTCTGGATTCGGTCCCCACGCTCAAGGCCCGCGATAGAAGCTATGCAATAGCTTAAAAATAAATATGCCAAGCGCTAGTCGAGCTAAGTGCAGTGTAGCCTACACTCTGTAATGGCAAATTGAAAATTAAAACCGCTGGGCACAGTTATATAGTATCATACTAATATTATAAAGGCGAAAGTTTGTGAGTGTGAAAGAAAGAAAGAAAATAAATTTAATGCAATTTTTTTTCGTGTATGTTTGTTACTCTTTCAGGGCTAGACGGGTGGACCGATTGAGCTGAAATTTGGTGTAGAGATAGCTTAGAATAATTAGCCCGGAAATAACACATAGGCTACTGTACAGCGGATAAAACCGTTGGATGCTGCTAGTCACTTCGTCACATTAATTCATCAGTGTGTGGCAAAAAGTTCGCCTGGACGCTACCGTGTTTCGGCGCGGCACGTAAAACTGTGTGTCCCGGCTGTTTCCTATAAGATATGTAGGAGGCAGTCGTTAGGTCATGTTGCAGGCATTTCAGTAATATCGGCGGTACCTGAAACTGTAACCTATAGGTTCGCCACACAACCTATAAATTGTGATTTGACGCTGACAGTGTAAGTAGGGTAACCTGTTCTGTTGGAGTATTAACCCCATTTACATAATATATTAATTTTACTAATGTTATAAACGTGAAAGTTTGTAAGAATGGATGTCTGGATCTTTGTTACTCTTTCACTCCTAAACGGGTGGACCGATTGAGCTGAAATTTGGTATAGAGATAGCTTAAACCCTGGGATAACACATAGGCTAAAGTAGTACAGCGGGTAAAACCGCTAGCTAGTATAAAATAGTTTCAAATACCTAAGTAAAGAATTTTCGCATGAAAACACCCGCGTCACTAGTGAGCGTAAACAAGTAATAAATTATAACCAGCATCAGTAGATGTTCCGGAGCCTCTAATGAGCGTCATGGTGACCTATTTCCGCAAAAAATGCTGTTTGTTAGCTCACAGGATGAATAAGGTTGGGGAACGGCGTTGATTTAATATAGAATAAATAAATTAAAATATAGAATAGAAATACTCTTTATTGTGTCCAATTCAAAAAGTACTTAAAATTACTATGACAATATTATAACAAATTGGCCCACAATGGGCGGCCATATCGCTTAAAGTGATCTCTTCCAGACAACCAATTTTTGAACGAATACAAATTTATGAAGAGCAGGGGTTATGTGGGGTGTGTAGTTGTTAACACTTTACACTAATATAATATCATAACTCACAACTGAGCAGTGATGTGCAAACATTATTGTGCTTCGATTGGAGGTACTAGTATGGAGTAGTACTGTAGCTAGTGAATTAACTGACTTAATTACTTCCCACAGTTCATCCAAACCTTTAAGGCTTCAAAGTTATTTATTTTGTAAAGTAGGTACAAAGAGGTCTTATATTCTGGACTAATGTGAATCCGCTACAATCAGCTTTCCGGCATGCACAATTACTGCTTCCAAACTAAAATACCAAATTTTACTTGAAACTTGGTAATGTCCTTTCTTTGAAATGTGTGATCTCTGATCCTTCTATATATTGACTTACATAAGTCCAACTTAGAGTTAAGCGTTGTTTACGTTACAATTTGTGAAAAATGAGCTTTCAGATTAGTCTTGGTCTTGAGACTAAAATATCCTATAATGGCCAATCTACATTTTAAGTAATGTGTGGTTACATCCTCAGTTAGGTTAGCTTTAAATATGTCGACAGGGTGAGTAGTGAGTTGTGAGCCTGATAATTTTAATGCTCGGTTTCGTTTGGAATTTTTGCACTAAAGGGCAAAATTTTCAAATACAAATACAAATAATTTATTCATAAACCTTTGTTTACATGTCGAGTCTCGTTAACCAATTAATATTTTACTATACTTATAGTATATTAACAATAGGTCATTTTATTTAAATAATTTACGATTACAATTTTATAAATTTTACATATTCATTGACACAATAGAACACCTGCTCAATAAGCCAGCTTTTTAGCTTGCACTTAAATATTTTCGTGGTGGCGGCGTCAACTACATGTTTAGGCAGTTTATTATATATACACAGTGGGGCCTATCACATGGGTCAATTTGCTCGACTTGGTGAGGGTCCTTGATATCGTGACCAGCTTGTCGCCATTACGTGTTCCGTGTGAGCGCTTACTGTTCATTTTTCTGTATCTGTCAGGGTTGGCTCTGACATACAATGCTATCTGCATGATCACTATAGAGGGTAACGTTAGTATTCCCAGTTCTTTAAAATATGGTTTCGCGGAGACGTCTTGTGCCACTCCCACTATTGCTCGTACGGCTCGTTTTTGCATCCTAAAAGCGCGTTCCCAGTCGGAAGCTTGCCCCCAGAGCTCAGCGCCGTACTGCAGTATCGAGTGGACAGTGGCAAAGTAACACGCACGAGCCATATCTCGGGACACCACACGAGCTACCCTCTTCAGCGCGAAACATGCACTTCCTCGCTTTCCGCATACCCTGTCTATATGACAATACCACGATTTCAATGAATAACATAAACTTATTAAGGACTCTTTGACCCGACTTACAGCTTACTGTACTATAATCAGACAGACACGTCAAACTTATATGGCAAAAGCTTTAAAAAATAAAATTAGGTACAGGTCAATTAGGTACGTTCGGCTAGAGCGGATTCTTAAGAGTAATCTATCTATTTTCTATTATTGTCACTTGGATAAGGTGCACTGGGAAAAGGTGCAGTGGACCAAGCACAGACGTTTCATAGACTTGTCTTGCTATCAAGTCAAACTGTCATTTACATTGTACTTTTGTGAATGTATGGAATGACAGTTGACTTGACAGCAAGACAAGTCTACGCAGCGTCTGTGCTAGATGGGCTGGGCCCGTAGCATGCCATACGGGATCCCGCTGAAATGTCAAGAGTAGAACTGTCATCCCATACATTGTACTTTTGTAAATGTATGGGATGACAGTTCTACTCTTGAAGTTTTGTCGGGATTCCGTGTGGCATGCTAGAGCCACTGATCGTCAGACTACTCTTGACGCAAGTTAAGAGTAGAATATTCTTGACTGGTGATATCGTTAATGGTAGACCAATTGACAAAGGTCTCACCATTTATTGGTTTAATTTCAATGTAAAAGTTTAACAAAATGCCGAGACGTTGACACAATATTGTCGAAACAAGCCGAAATAAAAGCCCACGATCGTTTCAGTTTATTTTATATTAGACTACTGAGTCGTAAAATCAAGATATGAATTATTAATGTGTGGTAGGAATGTATTTATTAAAGTTGTTTCTTTTACAATCTCGCGACTCGCGGTATGTTTTTTCAGCAAATATGAGATGATTTAATAAAAATAAATGGTTTACTAGAAGCCTAAATCCAAAGTCGACCTATAAAAGAAATATATGAAAAACATGGAAGCAGACGTTTGATTTTTAGGCTTCCGTAGTCAATTAGGAAGTTTAAGTCCAAGAAACTTTGAGTCCTAGGGTACCTCCCATACCTACATGTGAGAAGGGGTTGATTTTTTTTCTGGCTGATCCGGCTGATCCCATCATGTGGGGTATCGTTGAATGGGTATTTTAAAATGAAGGACGGGTTGCTACGAAACTTTTTCGTAATTTAGTAATCCATTTCAGTTTTAAAACTTTTTTTAGAACAACGTCCCCCAACCTCTTAAATCTGAACTACTAGCTTTAAAAATCAGAAAAAAATCAGGAATTAGGTTTCCACCATGAACTTTCCAGGAAAACTATAGCGGTTACGATATCTTTGTTGGTTTTAAAGATATTTGATGAAAGTTAAGGCTGTTAAAATTCGACTAATCAGTACTACGAAAGCCTACATTGCGCGTAGCCCGATTAGGGCCTGGCCTATTTATTTTTACTAGTACCTACCCCTCAAAATGGGTATCAAATGAAAGGGCTTAGGTATAATAAATGAAACGTAGCTTAAAAAATATTATTAAATCGTTTAATTAAATATTAAACCTGAATCATATTTTAAAAGTAAGTAAGAAACATTGTGTTATTTTCAATTTTGTAAAGTGTTTTTGTAAATGTACCAATTTATTTCAATGGAGCACCATTTAGGCTGAAATGTGTCTAACAACGGCTTGGAATGGTCCTGCGCCAGTTAATTTTAATTTTTGCCTTTAATTTTATTTTGCGTCCCAAAATTATGATAAAATCTTTGATTTTCATTACAAATGTTTTTTTATGCACAGTTTAACTATATGAATAGAATAGTGAACTCTTTATAAATAGAAACACAACAAATATACACAGAAAATTTAAAAGTAAATTAATGTAACAATAAGCGGTCTTATCGCGTATGAGATCACTCACAGCGATAAGATCGCTTAAAGACTCAAAATTACTTAGATATAAACTTTTTTATAACTGAATGATTTCTATCTGTAAATGTTCAGAGAGACTTTGTTATGGACACTTTGGCCATCTTTAGATAGAAATCATTTACGTATCAAAAATCAACTCGTATCTGGCCACTCTCAATCTCTCTCATCTCATGGTCGCCACTTATCTTCTTATCTTATATCGGGTGCTGAGTGCTGACCAAGTCAGCAACACATCGAACAATTGGGATCTATTGTGTTAACCCCTTGCCTACCGTTTCTTACTCTTCGAAGAAGTGGTTAATTAAAGTGGTGATCCCACTAAGAGGAAGAAACCTATTCTCCTCCGGTTTGAGGTACGCTGTCCCAAGGAGGCTCATGCGTTTCGTTGCCAGTACGTCGCATTCACATAAAATGTGCTCTATAGTATCTGTACCCTCGCCACAGCCTCTACACACTACAGTTCAAACCTAACCAAACCAACTGATTTCGGATTGCCCAGGTATCTATAATTTATAGTTTCGCAAGTCTAATTGTACCTATGTCTATAGAAACAAGAATTGTCAGTGTTAACATCGACCAATCAGAGAGCAGTGTGTTGTTTTCCGTATTTTATAAAAGTGTAAAATTAAAAGCTCTTCTGTGATTGCTCGAACCGTTTAGAATCTAACGAATGGATAATTGCGTAGTTTAATTGATTTAAGCATACATAGAAACAGACAGGCGGGAGGCAACATTATACTATGTGGTGTTATTTCAGGTTATTCACAACCACAAAGAGTATTATTACTGTTGTCCAATTAATTAGACAGCATGGCGGCCCATGGATTGTTAAAGCGTGACTTGCATATAGCATAGGGTTACATCAACATGTACGATTTACATCAATATGTAGGATTTACACGTACACTTACGAAGTGAAGGGTTTAATAATAATAATAATTAGGTTTTATACTCCTTCAGAACAGGTTACGCTACACACACAGTGTAAGCACTATCAGAGTCAAATAACAATTTATAGGTTGTGTGGCCAACCTATAAAGAAATACCCAGTGTGATATTCTTCGCTACCCAGAGCGGGAGCGATTATATCGGTCAGGTTTGCCAGCTTTTACAAATTCTACGCCCACAAAGTCGTAGAAACCCCACGAATTCCCTTTTTCCATGGAAATGGAAATCCAATCATTGGTCTAAATGGGTGCACCATATTCATTACTTTATGAATTGACTGTCACGCGCTACGATTTGCGCGCGGTTCAGCTAGTAATAAATAATTTCGGGATATAGTACACTGCCACAGATGCAGTATACCATAGATTTGGAAATTGTAGGAATTTTAGTCCTTGGAATAACACCCATTCTTTTCAGAGTATAACCCACACAGCGACATAAAAACTAATATAAACGCCTAAACCGTGACACCCCTAAAATCAATCACATCGCATCGGCTACAAAGCCGCAGTTCGACAGAATGACAACCAATGTATTGCTATTGTCGACAAACAAACACAAATAAACTTTAAGGTGACACCACACACAGGCGGGAAAGCGGTCGCGTTGCGGGACGGAATTTAATAATAATAAATATTTCAGTACGTTTCACACAGCGCCACCTAATCCCAAACTAAGCAACATAATGCTTGTATTATGGTGGTTAGGATAACGGACATAATACTTACATACTTTTCTTTCGTAAATACATACCTTATAATAAATACTGAAAACCATACCCAGACCAGAAACAAATCACGTGGACATTTGGCCCATGCGGGAATCGAACCCGCAACCTTTTGCGTTGCAGGCGGGTATTAGCCCACCGCGCCACAGAGGTCGTCAAATATTTGTGTAATGTTCGAATTTGTACGTAACCTGTCACATATAAAGCGAACGCGGGCAGGAACAAAATGAAGATCGCGACCGCTTCACCGGTCCGTCCCGCCGTAGGGATGAAAATTTCCGGAAATATTCCGAAAGTTTCCATTACTTCCATGAAACTTTCCAAATTTGACAGAAACAATGGGGAATAAACCCAGAATCAGAAATCTGATTTTTTAAATGAAAATGCTAAGTAAAATTACTGCTGATAGGATAGTAGGCTTAGTGCCTGTCTACAATACTCAATCAAGAATTTTGACTATAAAATTAAATTTCTAACTGATATACCAAGGAAAATACGCTGTTCATTGATGGAAAAATCATACCAATTACCAAAAAAACATTGTATTTTTGTTTTACTTTGTTAAATAGACTTATTCTTGTGCATATGAATGTATATACACGTGTCTGTATGTAAAGGGTGAAACAGTGCAATGACTGATTCACTAGTAATAACCTGGCACCTTGGTGAACTAATGTTAAAACAGAATTATATGAATTATGTTTATATCAGTCGGTATCAATGCCCTCTTTGGTTGTTTATAATCTTTATAATTGTAAGTCAAAAAAAATTATAGGTTCAGCTATCATAAGTTACCAGTATCATAGTTTTCACTTTTTCTTTTTTTGAAGTGAAAACTTCTTTAGCGGCGCTGAGCACTTTTTTTTGTATGGGTAAAAACTTTCAAACTCGCGTCAGGGTCACGTGATGCTGATCGAAAAAGCGTAAGATCGAGGGGAAGGGAGAGGAACTAGTATCTCCCACTCTTTCTACCGTGCTTGAGTGTGCTGCTCTGTGAATTTGGTTTAACTATATCAAATGATCGCAATTTTAGCACAACGAAATACAAAACTACTATTGATGCGGTCTTTATTAGACACTTAAATAGGTTCGAATCAAAACTGTTTGTTTCTTACTTCAGTTATCATAAACCAATTGTATCAGTTGTAAAAATTTGCGATGATGATTCTGATAATAACGATGCGATGGTGTAAAAGTCGTCGAAATTATGGATGGAAGTTGATTTTTCTGAGAGATAAAATTTAATGTAATATATAAATAACGATATAATATTATAAATAACAACATATAAATTGTCATATTTGTGTACGATAGCGCAATAAATAAACATTGTATTCTACCTCATAAATGATAGTATTTTTATACTTATAATTAAACACAACGTTAATATTGAAGTTTTCACTTCTGCCGGCACTCCCGGAGTGCTACCTTATTTATTTATTTTTTTATAGCAGACTAATCAAGCGTTTGACCGCAATCTCACCTGTTGGTAAGTGACGATGCAGTCGAAGTTGTAGCACGCTTGTTTAGTAAGAACCTATTCACGAATCGCTTAGTCCGAGCTGCTGGTATACTCACCAGATATTGGTGGCGCAGTGCCGTTTGCCTGGACGTTCGGTAGTAAAAGGGTGATGGTGGAATCAACCCGTGGAGTTCTGAGGAGCACTCTCCATGATGGAGCTTGTAAAAGACGCACAGGTCTTTGTATATTTCAATCGTCAATTAAATATTCATGGCAATTACCATCATTTATTATAGTTTTGAGATAGATAAGTATAATAACAAAACAATAAAACCGGTCAAGTACGAGTAGGACTCGAGCACCGAAGGTTCCGTACAAACCTACGAGTTTCTACGGAACCCTAAAGAAAAGTGGGTATAATATTATATATTTGTGGGTTTTGATTCCCTTGCGAATACTTGCGAGATTTGAAAATATGCGGCTATAATTGCTGTTTCTTTTGATTGCGTTGACATATATTTTTGATTTTTTTACAGCTTAAAGTTATTATAAAGCTGAGTATTTGGTATGAATTTCAATTTAATACCTGTACGCGTTTTTGAGGAAAGGGATAGTAAATACAAAATTTTTAAAAATATTTTTTTTAAATGATGTAATTAAAAATTTACAGTTTTCGCAATTTTTCCTGTGCCTGTGATTTAAGACGTTGCTGCGTACCAAATTTCAAGATTCTGAGTTAACGGCAAGTACCCTATAGGTTTTGATTCCCTTGAGAGTAGTCGCGAGTTAAAAAATACGGCTAAAATTGCTGTTTCTTTTGAATGCGTTGAGATAGAGGTTTGATTTTATTACAGTTTAAGGGTATAATAGACCTTAGTATTTGATATGAATTTCAGTTTAATACCTTCACGCGTTCATGAGAAATAAGGTAGTAAGTATGAAATTTTTAAAAATAGTTTTTATATTCTGTAACTAAAAATGTACAATTTTCGCAATTTTTCCTTTATTTGTGCTCTAAGGAGTTGCTTCGTGCCAAATTTCAAGATTCTGAGTTCACGGGAAGTGCCCCGTAGGTTTTGATTTATTTGGTAATGTCGAAAATTTGCTGTAATTTGCGACATATTCGACTATATCTTTTGATTGCGTTGGCCTAGAAGTTTGAAATTTTCACAGCTCTAAGAGGCAATAGATTTTAGTATTTCCTATAAATTTCAGCTTTTTACCTCCACGCGTTCCGGAGAAAAAGGGTCTTGACAGACAGACAGACAGACAGACAGACAGACGGACGGACAACAAAGTGATCCTATAAGGGTTCCGTTTTTCCTTTTGAGGTACGGAACCCTAAAAATAAACCCAGAAGGCCGTAGTAGTAAAAAAAACGCATTCAAAAATTCAGTGTTAATCTGGAAATTTTGGAAAGTTTCCTGCAATGTTTCCCTATATTTCCGGAAACATTGGAAGCATTCCTGGAAAGTTTCAGAAACATTCGGACATTTTCATCCCTAAGTCCCGCCTCAGTCTGTCGTTAGCTTTAAGATAGTCTGTACTTACTATGTCTGAGGTTTTACATGATTTTACAAGCTTTTATTTACTTTTACCTGTCTGTTGTCTGCCTGTCTGTAATCAAATCTTGCAAGTTAAATTTGACTTCACTTCCCGGTTTCCGATTGAACTAAAAGTTTGCATGTATGCATGAATCGGATGACAATGCAATATTATTATGACATGGAGCTGATCTGATGATGGAGCTGGAAGGTGGCCATAACAACTCCGTAATTAAACGATGCAACTCCATCAAGTTTGGGCTCATTTGATTCGTCTTGACGAGTACTTTGCTAGATAAAAGCTTGTTTTACCCGCTGTACTAGCCTATGTGTTATTCCAGGGACTAAACTATTTCTCTCTATACTAAATTTCAACTCAATCGGTCCCCTCGTTAAGGCGTGAAAGAGTAACAAACATACTTCCAGACATCCAGACATTCTTACAAACTTTCGTGTTGATAATATTAGTAGGAGAGTAGGATGGAAGTCTGGAAGTATGTTTGTTACTCTTTCACGCATAAACGGGTGGACCTATTGAGCTGAAATTTCGCATAGAGATAGCTTAGACCCTGGAATAACATATAGGTTCGACCTCTGTGGCGCGGTGGGCTAATACTCGCCTGCAACGCAGAAGGTTGCGGGTTCGATTCCCGCATGGGACAAATGTTTGTGTGATCCACAGGTATTTGTTTCTGGTCTGGGTGGTTTTTCAATATCTATTATAAGTATGTATTTACAAAAGAAAAGTATATAAATATTATATCCGTTACCCTAACCACCATATTACAAGTATTAAGTTGCTTAGTTTGGGGTAAGGTGGCGCTGTGTGAAATGTCCTGAAATATTTATTTATTATTTATAGGTTACTGTAAAGCGTGTAAAACCGCTGGACGCAGCTAGTTATAAACTAAATACTTAATTTAAAGGGAAGGCTATAAAAGGTCAATCAGGCGCTACATAATCAGACCAGCCCTTAAATAAACTAAATAATAATTAACTACTTAAAATGTACACTTGATTACGTTTACACGGAAGTTTCTCCTTAATGGTCGTCGTCCATTGCACCGTACCAGAGCCATGACTATCGCGCACTGATCTCATAGAGATGTTTTGCGAACGAGCGGTAGAACTAAAAAAAAAAAGGTAGCACTCCGGGAGTGCCGGCAGAAGTGAAAACTTCAATATTAACGTTGTGTTTAATTATAAGTATAAAAGTACTATCATTTATGAGGTAGAATACAATGTTTATTTATTGCGCTATCGTACACAAATATGACAATTTATATGTTGTTATTTATAATATTATATCGTTATTTATATATTACATTAAATTTTATCTCTCAGAAAAATCAACTTCCGTCCATAATTTCGACGACTTTTACACCATCAACAGAGCAGCACACTCAGGCACGGTAGAAAGAGTGGGAGATACTAGTTCCTCTCCCTTCCCCTCGATCTTACGCTTTTTCGATCAGCATCACGTGACCCTGACGCGAGTTTTAAAGTTTTTACCCATACAAAAAAGTGCTCAGCGCCGCTAAAGAAGTTTTCACTTCAAAAATGACTCCTTTTAGATCTAGGCGTGTGATGAATTCGTTTTAAATTATGATAAACATTGCCCCTGTCAAGACTAATCAACACTCATCTCTGTGTCAAGAACACGATGACAAATAACACCTTGCAAGACTAGCCAACTCTTATCTTACTTCAAGAACTGACGTCGAGTTGACAGTGGGACGGGAGTTGCTAGTCTTATGTCAATGTCACAGTGTGATACGCGGACTGAGGGCTATTGGCTATTGCCAAACGACATGTAAATCCATAGATAATTTTGCGTACATTACTTGCTTAAACCTCCTCATTAAAATGAGTAAAATTACAAACGCAGCGATGTTCATCGAAGTTGTCGTCAATTGTAGTGGGTGAGAATTAGCCATGGCATGGTACAAGAGTAACAGTGCAATGGACGTCAAGGTGACATATTTACCTCGCCAACGCGAACGTTTTTAATACATAACGCGACATTACCGCGCCCTAATTAAAAACTCTAGCACGCGATACTAGACGTTCAAATGTATTAGTTTTGTTCACGATATGCCACCTTTTGGCTAAATTTTATCATAATTTTAACCCCCGACGCAAAAACGACTTAGCCCTTACGCACTAGCGCTTAACCGCGGGAGCTAACCGCGTTTTTTGCAACCGCCTAGGCCGCCTTTAAGCCGCCTAGGCGGTTGCTTATTAAACCGATATAAATACGATGATAACTTTTCGCCTAATCAAAATTACTTAGGTATCCTAACATTAGTTAATTATTACAAGCTTTTATTTACTTTCACTTGTCTGTTGTCTGTCTGTCTGTCTGTAATCAAATCTCGCTTATTTAATTCGATCCACTTCCCGGTTTCCGATTGAACTGAAATTTTGTGTGCCTGTATAAATCAGATGACAATGCAATATTATTATGACATCGAGCTGATCTGATGATGGAGCTGGAAGGTGGCCATAGGAACTCCGTAATTGAATATTCGACATGTGAGTGATTTGACTCGACTTGTCGAGTACTTTGGTGCTAGATGGTAATACTAATAAAAATTTTTTTTAGACATTTTTAAAATTTCACTTGTTTTTAATTTTTAATTTAATTCACTTGTTATGTGTACCTGAAATCTATGAATGAATAAACAAATTTCAAAAGCCTAGTGTACCTATATTAAAGCAGGTAGTATACGAGTATAACTAAGCTCCCCTCAGTAATGAGAGGAGTCAAGCGCTATGCAAATAAGATATGTGGTGACACGCCGCGACCCCGTTCCATACATTTACGAGACAAACTATACTGAGTCTTGCTAATGCTGTATATACTTACTTTAATACATAAACATATCTCTTCATTAGTAGGGTTTAACCGACTTCAAGAAGAAGGTAATTTGATTACAACCTTTGTTTAATAAGTATAGATCTGTCGCAGCCAACTAACTTAATCAGCCGTCCAATTAACAGCACACAATTAAATTCTATTTCATTATCATACTGGCTGCGCCCAGTGGTTTTATTCGCTGTACTGTATAGTTATTCCAAGCTGCCTATATAGTTATTCCAAGGATCTAATAAGCTATCTCGATACCAAATTTCAGCTCCATCGGTCCACCCGTTTAGGCGTGAAAAAGTAACAACCATATATCCAAACAAACTTTGCGTTTATAATATTAATAGGATGTGTAATATAGAATAGAATAATACTTCATTCATCATCATCATCATCATCTCAGCCGTAAGACGTCCACTGCTGAACATAGGCCTCCCCTTTAGACTTCCATATGTACCGGTTGGAAGCGACCTGCATCCAGCGTCTTCCGGCGACCTTTATAAGGTCGTCTGTCCACCTTGTGGGTGGACGTCCTACGCTGCGTGTGCTAGTCCGTGGTCTCCACTCGAGCACTTTTCGACCCCATCGGCCATCTGCTCTCCGCGCTATGTGGCCCGCCCATTGCCACTTCTACTACTACTTATCTTCATTGCATACAAATAATTGCAAAAATCTTACTGAGCTCGAGGTTAGGCACTACGAAGTGCGTGCAGGTCTACTAGTTTTTATTATTTCTGGGAGCCTGAAAGTCACATGCGTTATGATTGACTCTGCTCCATCATCAGTCTCAGATGTTATTATATATTTAAATCCGGGAAATCTTTCGTAGGCGAGGATCAAATTTAATTTGAAGCTCGCTTCACAGCTTTGCCAGGGTTACCACTTACCACCCTCGGAATTATGGTAGATTTACTTTATCCCGGAAAATCTCGGTTATCATTTGAACTAAGTATATTCTACAACTTTGTATTTAACTGAAAAGTTATTTTTAACCGATAAATATGGAGGATAATTACAGTTTGGAAGTTGTTTATGTACGTACGTTCGCCGATTATTTTAAAGCGCGATGTAAGAAGACGAGCAAGAAGCTCTCCTGATGTTAAGAGATATCGCTGCCCGTAATCAGTATTGTGCTACCCAGGATTTCACAATGACGCTTCTTACCAGAATTCAAGACAAGTAAATTAAATTAAAAATTTATAAAACCCCAACGCAATACGTAATTCACCATTTTTAGGTGGTGGCCATCTTGGATTTTAAATTTTATATAGTGGGTTGTATTCTACTAGTTAAGCCCTTTCATTTGTTACCCATATTGAGGGGGTCGTGGAAGAAAAAAGTAATCCGCCATTTTGTAGCGGCGGCCATCTTGGACCGATTTTCACCAAACATGGCTAGGAACACTCTCGACTAACTCTACTCTCAAACAAAAAAAACTAAATCAATATCCGTTCATCCGTTCGGGAGCTACGATGCCACAGACAGACACACACACACAGAGACACGTCAAACTTATAACCCCCCGTCGTTTTTGCGTCGGGGGCTAAAAAAGAAGATCAGCTCAAGGAAGATCATACTACCCAGGTGCTCCCTTTAAAATTTTATCATTTTTTTTATTCAACATAGGTTAGCCTTTAATCATGATCTCGCGCGATAGTATTGAACTAAACTTACAAGGCAGGATAACCAATAAATCTCGGCCTTGTTAAAAAACCGTTAAAAAAAAAACAGCACGTAACACCCCTAACCGCACCGGTAACTGAATCCATAATGCAATCAATGTCTGCGATCCGTGCAAATTGAACGCGTCATACGTACACACACATACATTATATACACACACTAACACACGCAGGTGACATAACGGGCATACACTTCAGTAATAGAGCTAAGCGTTCACGTAGTTCGAATAGGATAAGATAATGACACAGGGAGTGACATAAAAGGTGTATACTTTAGTAACATATCTACTCTTTTGCTTAGCTTGAATAGGATAAGATAAGAAGAACATTTTGCATACTCCATATTCTAGAATAACTATTTTGCATACTGCATATACTTCGATAACTGAGCTAGGCATTCACGTAGTTCGAAAAGATCTCATCCAGACAACATACACAAAGTCACATTATTTTATTCCCTGGTTTGTCATATCTTTTGGATATAAAATCTATATCCATACATATACCTATGTATGTCGATCATCTATCTCGCTTGCACAGCACTATCGACAAATATTCATCCACATGTGGAAATTGTGCGAGTACCACACAAAACGTCATTTATATCTTACTTAGTAGCCTATGTGTTATTCCAGAGTCTAAGCTATCTCTATACCAAATTTCAGCTCAATCGGTCGACACGTTTAGGCGTAAAAAGTAACAAACATACAATAGAATAGCATAGAATTTATTGCCAAAAAAAGAACAGAACAATACAATTTTGCTTATCATATAGGTAAGTATAACATATAATACATTGAGGGATCCTTAATGCTAACCAGTTTAATTATTTTCTGTGAGACTCAAACTAAGCTCAATTAAGGCTTGTATCTTGAGCCTCAGAGTGATTATCAAGTCTGATAGAGGTTTTTTTTTTTTTTTTTTTTTTATATTAAATAGGACTGCGTTTGACCACAGTCTCACCTGTTGGTAAGTGAAGACGTGGTCGAAGCTGTTACGCACAGGCCTAGCAAATACCTATTAACCCTCGACTTGAAGACACCCAAGTTGTAATTTTCGGGAAACACTGAAGCGGGTAAGGAGTTCCAAATCTTCGCCGTCCGGATTATGAAGGTCGAAGCAAATCGCTTCGTGCGGACAAACGGAATATTAACCATGTAGCGATGGCGCCGTACCGTTTCTCTAGATGTTCGGTTGTAAAATGGAGACGACGGAATCAGATCATGCAACTTCTGAGCGCATTCACCGAAATGCACTTTGTAAAAGACCGATAAACTGGCAACCTGCCTACGGTGTTCCAGGCTTAGCAAGCGGCGCTCCACCAACGAGTTGTCAGCAATAAGCCGTTTTGCTCGTCTCTCAATAGAATTCAAAGTCTCGAGCTGATACTTAGCAGAACCATCCCAAAGATGAGAACAATACTCCATACACGACCGGACTTGCGCTTGGTACAGATTGAGAAGCTGCCCCGGTGTGAAGTATCGTCTCACTTTGTTCAGGAGGAGGTTATTACTAAAGATTGATTTGGACTGTACATTATATTATGTGGTACAATACAATACTCTTCAAACATACATCAATACATTCTTACTTCTTACAAACTTTCGCGTTTATAAGTATAATACCCAGCAGTTTTACCCGATGTACTGTAGCCTATATGTCATTCCAGGGTCTAAGTTAATCTCTATACCAAATTTCAACTCAATCGCTTGCTTGGCGGATGAATAATATAACTGGCAACATTGCTACGTAGCTGCTACGTATCTACGTCGTAGCGCCTCTACAAAATGTTTTTAAATAATAATTGGGGTTTATACTCCAACAGAACAGGTTACCCTACTTACACTGTCAGAGTCAAATCACAATTTATAGGTTGTGTGGCCAACCTATATGTTGCAGTGTCAGGTCGCCGAGATTACTACAGGGCCTGCAACATGACCTAACGACTGCCTCCTACATATCTTATAGGAAACAGCTTCTTTGTTACGTAAACCGCGGGGCGCAGCTTATAAACAAGTATTATATTCTATTTTAATACAACATTGCCTTTTTTTACCCTGGAAAAATGCGTTACGCATCATCACCCCCCGACGGGGGGCGCGGGGCGGTATGTGGTACCACCCCCGCCGAAGATAGGCGCGGCGGGGATACCCACTTAATAACCTTGGGGTGTTCCTGCGGGACGCCATAATACTGGGGCAGCGGGTACGCCGAAGCACTCATCCGCGGCCCCGACGGCGTTTGGTCCTCACTGACAGGAGGACCCCTCCGCGGTGGGGTGAAGAGGAGTTTCACCCCACTCTCTCAAGGCGCACGTCACATCGTGGGTCTATTCTTGCGGCGACGAATACCCCCGTACTCGCCGCCTAGACCCAGGTTATGGGGGCTGGAGAAGGGCGTGGAAAATACTTAATAACATCTAATAGCCTATATGTTAACATGTTTATTTGTTTGTTACAGAACACTATCACATTTTCGTCGGCGACCTGAGTCCAGAGATCGAGACGCAGAGTTTACGGGACGCGTTCGCGCCTTTTGGAGAAATATCGTAAGTAATCATGTTTTTACAAGCTTTTATTTACTTTCATCTGTCTGTTTGTCAGTCTGTAATCAAAGCTTGCAAGTTTAATTGATCCACTTCCCGATTTCTGATTGAGCTGAAATGCATGCATATATAAATCAGATGACAATGCAATATTATTATGACATGGAGCTGGAGCTAGAAAGTGGCCATAGGAACTCTGTAATTAAAGACGCAACTCCATCGAGTTTGGGCTCATTTGATTCGTCTTGACGAGTACTTTGGTGCTAGATGGTAATTATAATACAAGGATGGTAATAATTTAAAACAATTAAAAAACATTTTTTTTATTTCACTTGTTTATACAAAGAATTGAGAAGTCGAGTAAGACCGAGTAAGACGCTCTCCTGATGGTAAGAGATAACGCTGCCCATAATCAGTACAGTAGTACATAGGATTTCACAATGATGTATAATCTTAGGCACTAACACTTCTTACTCAAGAGTCCTAAGATGATAAGACT
Organism: Hemithea aestivaria; assembly: GCA_947507615.1. Classification (NCBI taxonomy): domain Eukaryota; kingdom Metazoa; phylum Arthropoda; class Insecta; order Lepidoptera; family Geometridae; genus Hemithea; species Hemithea aestivaria. Next base: position 1,392,919 of record OX382353.1, on the reverse strand, counting down.
CTTCAGCACAGTAATTTCACTAGCTACAGCCCTCCTACCGAATCACAATAATGTCAGCACACCACTGTTCAGGCGGTAGAATAACTGGCACTGTCGGGTATCCACCTAGTCGACCTCCTGCAAAGGAGGCTATGACTTAAAATAACATTAGTTTATCATTTTTTGCTTTTCAGTTTTTTCGGCGTTTTAATTTTTTACCCCTGATGCAAAAACGACGGGGTGTTATAATACGTTGGCCAGTCTGTCTGTCTGTGGTAGGAGTGGGCGTTAATTCAACGAACGGCTTTTTTAAACTGTTAATCTAATGTTAACGAATTAACAGTTTTTTGTTTACTGCAAAACCCGTTAAATCTATCAACTGTTACATTCAACGATTTTGGCAATGCGTTTTTTTATTATCTCAACGAAAAGGTATTCAAAAGTCGCTAACGTAATCTGAAGCTGTTAACGCAAAACCAGTTAAAATTATCTATTTCTTCTGCGTTGAAAGAACGAATAGAAACGGAATATGCCGAGTGGACGCGAGGGCGCCTATGTGAGCGAGCGAGACGCCGCTAGCTTAAAATTGTACGAGCGAGAGTGAGAGATATCTATGTTTCTAAGTTCGCTTGCTACTATTAACTGCTACGTTGCCGTTGGTACAAATCTGTTACATTAATGAAAACCTGTTAATAATGTTAACGGCTTTTTTAACAGGTTAACATAATGAATTTAACGGCTTCGTTGCGTTAACCCAAAAATCGTTAACGACCCACCACTAGTCTGTGGCATCGTAGCTCTCGAACGGATGGACCGATTTTGATTTAGTTTTTTTTAACCCCCGATGCAAAAACGACGGGGTGTTATAAGTTTGAAGTGTCTGTCTGTCTGTGTGTGTTTTTTTGTTTGAAAATAGAGTTAGTCGAGAGTGTTCTTAGCCATGTTTATTGAAAATCGGTCCAAGATGGCCGCCACTACAAAATGGCGGATAACTTTTTTCTTCCAAGACCGCCTCAATATGGGTATCAAATGAAAGGGCTTGACTAGTAAAATACAACGCACTATGACAAATTTAAAATCCAATATGGCCGCCACCACAAAATGGTGAATTACACATTGCGTTGGGGGTTTTTTAAATTTTTTAATTTAATTCACTTGTTGTTTGAAAGCTGAGTTAATCAGAAGTGTTTTTTAATTTTTAAATTAAATTTAAAATCATTTGTACTTGTATTACTTGACTATACCTAGTCAGGTCATAAATTCTGTCACATGTTTAATATAAAATTATTGGAACAAGTTTATTTATTATTTAACCATTTATATACCAAAATGAACTTAACAAAACATAGATTCTTATGATAATAAAGTTTATTCAAAATGACCTCCGTGATTTTGAATACAGACCTTCAATCTGCGCGGCCAGTCGTCTATCGCAGCACGAACGAGGTCCATGTCAATATCGGCTGCTGCCTTAATCAAGGATGTCTTGAGTGACTCCAAATTGGGATGAGGCTTTGAGCACGCCTTTTCCTCCAAGTGTTGCCATATCTTGTAATCTAACGGACTCAAATCTGGACTGGAGGAGGGCCAGTCTTCGTGCCGGATGAAGTCTATTTCACGCGCCGCCAGCCAGTCTTGTGTGCTCTTCGCTCTATGAGCTGGCGCCGAATCTTGTTGGAATACCCAGTGCCTGTTATTGAACATGGTATGAGAAACAGGTTCCACAAGGTTCGTCAGGACTGTATTTTGTTACACAACTGCATTCGTTTTTACACCTTTCTCACAAAAATGTACCTCTGTTAAGCCCCAATAAGAAACTCCCAACCATACCATGAGCGAGGATGGAAAATGACCTCGTTGGACACGCGGAATACGGTTGCTCGCTTCTTCACTACTGTGTGCGTACACCTTATCATTTTGTTTGTTGTAGCTCTCTTCTACGGTAAAAATTTTTTCATCCGAAAAAAGAATTTCTCGATATTTTTTTCTCGCGTACCGCTTCAACAAAGCGCGGCATCTCTTCAGTCTCAGGTCCATTAGACGAGCATTTAAACGATGTCCTGTTTTTCTTCGATATGCCCGAAGCCCTAAGTCTTCATTTAACACCCTTTTCACCGTAGTTCTGCTTAACCCCATCTGAAGGGCCAACAGTTTCTGCTTACGTTTGGGATTTCTTTGAATTCGCGCCTTCACAGCTTTTATCACTGCTGGAGTCCTAACAGACCGAGGGCGACCACTTCTTGACCTGTCATCTACACTAGAGTCTTCATTGTATCGTTTGATGGTACGATAAACGAATCTTTTGGTTATATTCAAATTTTTCAGTATGTCAAAATTTTGAATTGGCGCGTAACCGCAACGATGCAACGCAATAACTGCAACACGGTCTTCTTTAAGCGTCCACTCCATATTTAAAAATGAGTAAAATTCTAAAAAGTATACATTTTTATTTTCATGAACAATTCGAAATTCGAATTCAATAAACTTTTTTGTGGCCAGCATTCTAAAAGAAAAGTTTTTACTGTGTGACAATACTTATGACCTGACTAGGTACAGTTATTTCCCTTGTTTAAAACATAATTCAATCACATTTCCATTAGCAGCAAGTTGATCGTACATTCGGATGTAAAAGAACAAAGCATCTAAAACAAACAGGCTAGGAAAGGCATATACTCGGCGGCGGATTTTTCTACGCTGGCTTTGGGCCAACGGGGCGTGGTACTAGTAACAGCGATGTTGCTTTAAATGAAGTTCCTTATCGCGCGTTGTGAAAGGGGGCTAGACGGAAAAAAAATCTTACGAAAAGTTGTCACGATACTTTTTGTTATAGTAAGCTATTGTAAGCTGTGCGGCGTGCGCATGTTTCTCTGTCTGTCTCTCTCTCTCTCTCTCTTATAGAAAGCAAGCCAGATATTTTCATTAATCGAACTTCGTTCCATCCGGGTGTCCCTTGACACCTCTCAAGTTTTTATTCTGGGAAATCGGAGGATGCAACAGCATTTTAGCTGATCCATCTTCGGAGGACGCCAGAAAGATGTTCACATTGTATGAGGCTGCTGTCGCTGATCGATCTGTGTCATTGCAGTTTAAATTATTGTTTTAAGTGGTTTTGCTTTTTTTGTACATGTTTAGTTAATTAGTTAAAGGGAGGGTGATGTTTTCGTTATGAAAAAACCCTGTATAAATATAAATAAATGAAAAAAGCTTTTATTTAGTGCACCTGTACCAATTTTTACACTAAACGTTTCGTGAGTATTTATATTCATCTTTGTAAATAAACGGCATAAACTCACTTGTATTTACTCGCGATCGGCTGCTACTCCCTGAAAAAGATCCTCGTACAGGATCGAAACGGTCGGCACGAAGCCGAAGTATTACAAGCTTTTAGTTACTTTCACCTGTCTGTTGTCTGTCTGTCTGTGTGTATGTAATCAAATCTTGCAAGTTAAATTTGATCCACTTCCCGGTTTCCGATTGAGCTAAAATTTTGCATGCATGTATAAATCGGATGACAATGCAATATTATTATGGCATAAAGCTGATCTGATGATGGAACTGGAAGGTGGCCATAGGAACTCCGTAAATAAACGACACAACCCCATCGAGTTTGAGCTCATTTGAATCGTCTTGACGAGTACTTTGGTGCTAGATGGTGATAATAATAAAAGCTTGTTTTTAAAAGGTTTTTATTTTAGGGTTCCGTACCTCAAAAGGAAAAAACGGAACCCTTATAGGATCACTTTGTTGTCCGTCCGTCTGTCTGTCTGTCTGTCAAGACCCTTTTTCTCAGGAACGCGTGGAGGTAACAAGCTGAAATTTATAGGAAATACTAAGGTCCATTGCCTCTTGGAGCTATGAAAATTTCAAACTTCTAGGCCAACGCAATCAAAAGATATAGTCGAATATGTCGCAAATTTCAGCAAATTTTTGACATTCCCACATAAATCAAAACCTACGGGGTACTTCCCGTGAACTCAGAATCTTGGAATTTGGCACAAAGCAACTCCTTAGAGCACAGATAAAGGAAAAGTTACGAAAACCATAATTTTTTATTTGCATCATACGAAAAAAATATTTTGAATAATTTTATACATACTACCCCTTTTCTCATGAACGCGTAGACGTATTAAATTGAAATTCATATCAAATACTTAAATCTATAATACCTTTAAACTGTAATAAAATCAAACCTCTATGTCAACGCAATCAAAAGAAACAGCAATTTTAGCCGCATATTTTCAAACTCGCAAGTACTCGCAAGGGAATCAAAACCTACAGTATATAATATTATACCCACTTTTCCTTAGGGTTCCGTACAAACCTACGGGTTTGTACGGAACCCTCGGTGCTCGAGGCCTACTCGTACTTGACCGGTTTTTTTTTTAATTTCACTTGTTTCTCGGTGTCAACAAAAAAACCCGCTCCGCTTATGAACCCGCTTATAATCACAACCCGCCTTTACATTGTGGGCTACTTAAGAACTGTGGCATTGGCCAAAAGTCTTCTACATTAAAATAATTGAAAGAACATTTATAATCGACCAATCACAGCAGAGCATTTTGTTATTAAATTACTAGAACTGACTTTAAAATAGGAGCAAAGGTTCTCAATTCTTTTTAAAAAATTGATTATTTCATTCTTTACTACCGCGCCTATCGGTCGTACCCCTTGTGCCTATGTGTGTATTCCAGGGTCTAATTTCAGCTCAATTGGTACATCCATTTAGACGTGAATAAGGAGGACGCACAAAAAAGCTTTAAACTTGAATATTTTTCCAACGGAACACGAAATAGAAAAAGTTTCTAAGCAACTCGTCCCACATTATGAAATACCTACCTATTCAACGTTGTTACCCACACATTGGGATCGCCAAAAAAAAAATCATCCATATCTTACTTTTTTTTTATACAACGAAGTAAGAAGACGAGCAAGACGCTCTCTTGATGGTAAGAGATAACGCTGCCCATAATCAGTACCTATAAACTACAATGATGTGAAATTCTATGTGCACCAACAGGCACTGTACCAACGCTTCTTACTCAAGAGTAATAAGATGTAACTCTTCAGTAATGTCACTAGCTACAGTGCCCTCCTACCGAAGCACAGTAATGTTTGCACATCACTGCTCAGGCGGTAGGATAACTGGCACTGGCTTCTCTAAGTTTCGTCGGTATCTTTACGTCCCATCACAAAGTTATCTGCCGCCTGATTGAGATCGTTAAATTTTACGCTGCCCATTAAAAATGTATTAAATAAGAAAACACGGGAAGAGTGAACCACTAAATAAGGGACGATATTATTTTGAATCTTTGTAATATTTGAATAAGTGAAAAAAAAAATTAAAAAAAAAACTGATTTCCCAAGTAGTCTGTAAAAACTTGTCTAGTATATTTATCGTTATTCCAGGGTCGAAGCTATCTCTATACCAAATTTAAACTGAATCGGTCCACCCATTTAGGCGTGAAAGAGTAACAAACATTCTTACAAACTTGCGCGTTTATTCCTCTAACATTAGTAACATTAATCAGGCATAACTACTAACGTGGATATTTTCTCTATGCTACTAACAAAACAAGAGAAATTTCAAAAAAAAATTAAACAAGCTTTTTTTTTACCGGGGGTAGACATCCTTTGCAGGAGGTCGTCTAGGTGGGTACCCCAACAGTGCCAGTTATTCTACCGCCTGAGCAGTGATGTGCAAACATTACTGTGCTCCGGTAGGAGGCACTGTAGCTAGTGAAATTACTGGGCTAAAGAGTCTTAACATCTTATGAATCTTGAGTGAGAAGCGTTGGTGCAGTGCTCCTAGAATTTCACATCATTGTGAAATCCTAAGTAGCACTGTACTAATTATGGGCAGCGTTATCTCTTAACATCAGGAGAGCGTCTTGCTCGTCTTCTACTTCATCACATAAAAAAAAATATATATATATTACCATCTAGCACTAAAGTATTCGTCAAGATGAATCAAACGAGCTCAAACTAGATACGGTTGCGTCGTTTAATTACGGAGTTCCTATGGCCACCTTTCAGCTCCATCATCAGATCAGCTCGATGTCATAATAATATTGCATTGTCAATAAGTGGATAAAATTTAATTTGCAAGATTTGATTACAGACAGAAAGACAACGGATTGGTGAATGTAAATAAAAGCTTGTAATAAACTGTCTTTACAGTCCCCAACCAAATTCTAGGTGCACTGCACCAACGCTTAATACTTAAGGGTCATAAGACGTTAAGACTTCAATACAGTAATGTCTCTAGCTACAGTGCCCTACCGGAGCACAGTAATGTTTGCACATCACTGCTCAGGCGGTAGAATAACTGGCACTGTTGGGGTACGCACCTAGTCGACTTGCTGCATAGGAAGTTTACCCTCGGGAAGCTTGATGATATGTGACTCATCATCATCATCTCAGCCGTAGGACGTCCACTGCTGAACATAGGCCTCCCCTTTGTACTTCCATATGTACCGGTTGGAAGCGACCTGCATCCAGCGTCTTCCGGCGACCTTTATAAGGTCGTCTGTCTGTTTGCTAGAACGTGGTCCCCATCGGCCATCCGCGATATGTGACTAATTTATATAAATAATTGTCCACAGAGACTGTCGAGTAGTACGAGACCCCCAGACGCTCAAATCAAAGGGCTATGGATTCGTGTCCTTCCTCAAAAAATCCGTAAGTAATTCCACTTTATTATTTGCGTAAAAATGGCATGAAAAGCATTTTTGAAAAAAAAAATCTCACAATAATTCTTTTAATGATATTTTTTAATATATCAAACTGGAAATACTCTTTAAATGTGTGCAATAATATTATGGAGGGCGGAATTTTCAATAAATTAATTTTATGAATTTATATTTCAAAATTTGTCAAATACTGCGAACGAGAGAACGTCACTCGATATACCTACTCTTAAGGTACCTTTCCACCAGAGATGTGCAGCTGTGAAAGAAAGAAATAACGTGTTTTTTATACGTATTTCTTTCTTTCTTTCTATGCTACGAAGATGTGGAAAATAACATAGTAGACCCTGGAATATAACACAGTAAAGCGGGTAAAATCGCCGGGCGCAGCTAGTAATTTCATAGTTATGTTTGGTAGTTAATCGCGCGACAAACAATAAAATATTAAAGATTCAAAGTCTTGCATAATGATGTGATCGTTGACACACGGTTGCAATCAATATTCATGCATTATGCATTAGTTTTAATCATGGGAACTCTAACATTCATTGTCAAACATAGAAGCACGGTAAAGAGATATACAGTAATGTTACTCCCTAGAAGCGGTTGAAGTCAAGATCGCGCGAGTTTGCAATTTGCTACGATTTGGGTAGGGTGCGGTAGGCAGCGTGGTGCCAAATAGACATTATTATTGTGAATTACTCAAAATATCAACGAAATTTAAATCCTTTGTGATATTTTCATAATACTAATTCACAACCATTATTCGGAAGCTTACTGCATAAAAACTAAAACGTCTATTCGGCACTTCACTGCCTACCGAACCCTATCCAAATCGTTGCAATCTCGAGCGACTTTGAGTTCAACCGCTTCTAAGGAGTCACATTACTGTATATATCATTTCAAATACGGAATGAACTATGTAATGTATACTATATTTTTAAGACCTTATTAATACCTGTATTTATACAAATAAAGATTCATTCATTCATATATCTTTACGGTGTCAACCATAGAGGGCGCATTACCGAAGGTATGATGTCGCTTACGATATGCATTGACGCTGCATAACACACGTGAAATGTCTTTGAACCAAAGAGTTTCCACTTTGAACGAGCCAATCAAAACCGCCTTCCCGAATTACTATACTAGCTGCGCCGAGCGGTTTTACCCACTGTAGCCTTAATGTTATTCAGGGTCTAATCTATCTCTATACCAAATTTCAGCTCAATCGCTCCACCCGTTTGGGCGTGAAAGAGTAACAAACATTACATCCTGACATCCAGGCCCCGTAGCACATTTCGACATTGACACAAGACCCACTGTCAAGAGTAATTGACGTTTGTAAGAGCACAATGGCATTGGGAGTAGCTGCAAATTGTATGCAATGACAGCGCGAGTAGCAAGAGTAGCGTCTTGATATATGTCAGTTTTGTCTTGACAGTTGGACGGGAGTTGCTACTCTTATGTCAATGTCGAAATGTGTTACGGGAGCAGAATATTAGCAAGACTACTCGTAGTAAGAAGTAAGAGAATTATTCCCATCCGTTCCCCCAATTTGTCCCCTTAGGGGGACGGATGGGAATAATTCAGGTAAGATAAAGATTTTTATTTTGCATAGAAACATGGGTACATGCATATAGATCTTAATTACTTTAGTGGCCAACATGTTCTGCCTTTACAGACGCACAAAATGAAGACATAATGGGTGCTTATCGTAAGATAGTAATGAGTTTATTCTCATGTCCTCAGGAGGCGGAGTCAGCGATCACGTCCATGAACGGGCAGTGGCTCGGCTCTCGCTCTATCCGCACCAACTGGGCCACTAGGAAACCGCCAGCGCCTAAAAACGAACGTGAGTACTTTTCATACTACACACAGTACAGTAGGTACTACGAAAGCCTTATGTATGACGATCGCACGAGCGTGAAAGGGGCTGCGCCGCAAACGTCAGTCTTTTGTCTATTACACAGTAGTGTAAAAAAAATAAAGTGTATAAAGTGTTTTCTATTCCATTCTATTCTATAGACAGAAGTATCTGTCTATAGAATAGAATAGAATAGAAAACACTTTATTCACGGCAAAATACATACATAAAAAATAACACACATAAGGATACACTATTAGACTAAAAACTATGAAACTATAAGTAAACTAAATAACATTGCCGTGAAGTGGTGCCAGCTCAGCATCTAAGTAGGTCGGCTGGGACCTACGCTGGTCTTCCGCTAGAACCATCAGCAGTGGCATCACGGACGGATCTTACCAATACGCAAATAATTAAACAACAATAAAAAAATAAAAAATAGAGTAACGTACATCATTATAAACTTTTAAACAAGTGCACGTTGTTTCATTTTCTGCTCCCGAATTCAATGAATTCTTATAAGCACAGAGAATTATATTGCGCGTAGCCTGAATAGCGCAAGGCCTATTTATTAACCCCCGACGCAAAAACGACGGGGTGTTATAAGTTTGACGTGTCTGTCTGTCTGTCTGTGTGTGTGTGTGTGTTGTGTGTGTGTGTCTGTCTGTGGCATCGTAGCTCCCGAACGGATGAAGGGATTTTGATTTAGTTTTTTTTGTTTGAAAGTAGAGTTAGTCGAAAGTGTTCTTAGCCATGTTTGGTGGAAATCGATCCAAGATGGCCGCCGCTACAAAATGGCGGACTACTTTTTTCTTCCACGACCCCCTCAATATGGGTATCAAATGAAAGGTCTTAACTTGTAGAATACAACCCACTATATAACATTTTAAATCCAAGATGGCCGCCACCACAAAATGGTGAATTAAGTATTGCGTTGGGGGTTTTTTAAATTTTTAATTTAATTCACTTGTTTCAATTAAAATGTTTTATGTATTTAAATTCATTCGGGTTATGAACCGGATAGGAGAGAATATTGCCCCTCTTCCCCCTTTATTCGCTACTGGATAACTATTTAAGGCAATCATTCCTATGCCTAATGCTGAAACTACAATTAAGTAAATACTCTAATAATAATTAAAATATCTTAAGCAAAACTTATTCAAGCATAAGTAATAGGCATTTGTATAGAGTTGCTTATACCCCTAATACTTCCCCTAGGGAATGAATTTTAAACGACCAATTTTAATAGACATAATAATACTCGAGTAATAATACTCGTAGATATTAATTGAATGTCTAAACTAATCTTAATCAACTCACGTAATATTCTAAATATAATACATGATTAAATTTTATAACATAATTATGACACAACAAATAATAAAATCAGTCAGTACAGTACAGTTTGCTTTAAAACCGCTGGGTTAAACTAGTATTATATACATAACTAGCTTACCCGGCAAACGTTGTTTTGCAATATAAATAATTTCCTAGTAATTTCTATTGTAGACAAAAAATAGCTTACTTATTGGAAGTATGTATGTATGTTAGAATGTGTATATTGTATGTATGTAAGAATGTGGTATATGCGTGAAATAAGCATTATTTTATGGAAATTTTTTTCAAACAAAAGTAAAAAATTAAATTTTATGAAAACATTGTCTCTTATAATTTTTTCATACAACCAATATTTCCATTGACATTTCAAAATAAAGATTCATAATGATTGATTTTTTGGAAACTATGAAAATCTTAATTGTTCAATTACATTTTTTTAATAAAATTAAATTAAAATTACATTTTTATATGATCAACAACATTTTCGATATAAATAAAAAAAGTATACTAACAACACAAAATCCGTTGTTATTGGAAGCTCGTGTCACGTGTTGAGTACTTTTGAGGTTATAAAATCACTTGATTAACTAATCGTGCAAAATACACTCAAAATTGATAATTTAATTATTATTGATAAAATAGGAATGATTAAAAGTTAATATGAGAGTTACACTGAGATAGCAAAATAATAATTGTCAACGTTACTACTACACTTGATGCATAAACAATAATGATGGCCAACAACTGTGTAGGGAGTGAGAAAGAAAGGAGACCGGCTTCGTTCTCATCCCTACTCCGTGCTGTTTACTGGGTCAGAAGTGACACCTGTAGACATCTGGCGGGGATAACTAATTAAATGACGATTGATCAGTTTTCGACCGGAGAGGAAAAATGATTAAATTACTAAAATGGCTATTAAAAAATAAGGGTTGATCGTAGAAAGGTGAAAATTGAGGATTGTATGTATTTTTGTATGTTGTATCATAAAAAAAAATTGAAATTAAAAATTTTGCCTAAAAATTAAAAAAAAAATTTAGGGGTGGACTACCCCTAACATTTAGGGGGATGAAAAATAGATGTTGGCCGATTCTCATAGATACCGGATAAGCACAAAAAAATTCATCAAAATCGGTCAAGCCGTTTCGGAGGAGTATGGCAACAAAAACTGTGACACGAGAATTTTATATATTAGAAGATATTGAATTGTCGCTGAAAATTGATTTCTAATTTTTAGTAGTGTCATATATCTCTATATAGATCCGTAAATAATGTAATCACAATGCCCCTACGGGGTTGTAGTAGAACTAAGCTTTATATATATAAGACCTAGAGTTACACACCTACAATGTGATATCCATACATATAATAAGAATGGAAATTTCGCCCCATTCATTGTGATCCTTTACTAAGATGAACTGTGAATACACGCATATGAACAAAACGACGCAAAAAAGTCGCTTGCGCGATCTAATTCGTAAAACATTTTGTCAATTTTTCCTAGGAAAACGTAAAATAAAATAATAAATAAATAAAAATCATTTATTTCGGACAATAAATAAATAAATAAATGGTTAATAGCTTGTGTGCATAATAAATTCATCATTCATAATTGAGGGTTTATACTCACACAGAACAGGTTACCCTATTACGCTATCGGAGTCAAACCACAATTCATAGATTGTGTGGTCAACCTATATGTTTGCATTTTAAGGTCGAAGATTACTACAGGGTCTGCAAAGTGACCTAACGACTGCCTCCTACATATCTTATAGGAAACAACCGGGACTCACAGTTTTACGTCCCTTTCGAAACACGGTAGCGTCCAGGCGAAAATCTTTGCCACACTGAAATTTGAACCCAGGACCTCCGGCTTACAATGACCACTAGGCCACGGGCGCTACAAATGGATGCACATAACATCGAATTGAACTCTTATTTATATGGGGCTAAAAAATACATCCCCAAAACTCACCCCTCCCCAGTATCATCTCTATATAGATCTGAATGGTAATATCCGTTGCGGGGCGTCACCTTCCGCGGAGTCGCGCCAGTTTCCGATTTGCCAACCATTGCTTACCCGCGTGAGGGTTGTGGACCCGTTCGGCTGTGAGTTTGCTGCTGATTGTTGTAAATTCAATCCTACTAATCTGGGGGCACGGTAGTGCCCCCGCCAAGTCGAGCGCGAAGCAAGCACTGCCGTACCATCCTTTACAGGAACCATTTCGCCGCATTTTCAGGCCCCTATTTGAGAACCTCTGGATAAGACCAGAACACAGAAATTTTCGTCATCCAGTAAGCTATAACTACATACTTAAAATCCAAAATTTCAAGTCTGTAGGTCATTAAGTTCTGAAGTTAAGCGAAAGCAAAGTTTCGCATTTTCGACACTCACTCACTCACTCACTCACTCACTCACTCATGATCATCAAAATAGAACTAGTACTTCCCATAAACTCAGAGAGCTGAAATTTGGTATATACTTAGAATTTATTGTATAAGCCATAGGAAAACTAAAAAAACATGCAATTTCGGTCTCGTTTTCGAGATAATTCATCTGCATAAATAACTTTGTAATCTCATATAAATGTATAGGATTACAAAGTTACATTTGCAGTCAATGGTTAAAATTGTATAAAGCTTTTATTTACTTTCGCCTGTCTGCCTGTCGGCCTTATAGTAACCTTATAATATAGCGTTTCTACAAAAAGAAGTGAAATCCCACCAAAAACATTCTGTAAAAAACTAGCCAAGTCTCGATGGAGCTGCTTGTTTATCTCTAAAAAATAATGAAATCTAGACAAAGTCGTGCCAAGTCTAAGATTTCTTACTGCGATTTCTTTATTATTATAGTTAATATTGTGTGACTTGGCCGTTGAAGGGTACACAAGGGTACAAAACCAGATGCTTCATGACACTTGGATCGCCTAAACATAAGTATTATTGAAATACGCAGCTTTATCAAGCCTACAATTGACTGGTTATTCAATCAACGTTTTCCAAGTGGCAATTTTCTATCATGAATGGTTAGCGGACAGATTGATGCAATGGTGTCATGGAGCACCTGGTATAATACCCTTGTCTACCTTTCAACGGCCAAGTCACACAACATTAACTATAATAATAAAGAAATCGCAGTAAGAAATCTTAGACTTGGCACGACTTTGTCTAGATTTCATTATTTTTTAGAGATAAACAAGCAGCTCCATCGAGACTTGGCTAGTTTTTTACAGAATGTTTTTGGTGGGATAATATATACGTGAAAGTTTATAAAAAATTATAGATGAATAATGTATGTTACACGCTTTTATTTACTTTCACTTGTCTGTTGTCTGTCTTCTTGTCTGTAATCAAATCTTGCAAGTTAAATTTGACCCACTTCCCGGTGTCCGATTGAGCTGAAATTTTGTATGCATGCATAAATCGGATAACAATGCAATATTATTATGACATGGAGCTGATCTGATGATGGAGCGGGAAGGTGACCATAGGAACTTCGTAATTAAACGACGTAACCCATCGAGTTTGGTCTCATTTGATTCGTCTTGACAAGTACTTTATGGTAATAATAATAAAAGCTTGTTTTTAAAAAGTTTTTTTTTAAATTTCACTTGCTTGTTAATGATTCACGCCTCGGGAGGACCAATAAATTGATTTAAAATTTGTTATAGGGATAGCTTAGATTGTCCCTAGAATAATATATAGGCTACAGTACAGAGGGTTGGCCGCCTGCTTTTTGTTATTTGAAAGTAGATTTTCTATTCTTAGATAATATTATGTTTCAGCAAAATCGGCTCAGCCGTTTCAAAGTTGCCAGCTCTTTTGATTTTACAAGCTTTTAATTACTTTCACCTGTCTGTTGTAATCAAATCTTGCAAGTTTAATTTGACCCACTTCTCGGTTTCCAATTGAGCTGGAAATTTGCATGCGTGTGTAAATCGGATGACAATGCAATATTTTTATGACATCGAGCTGATCTGATTATGGAGCTGGAAGGTGGCCATAGGAACTCCGTCATAAAACAACGCAACCCCACCGAGTTTGGGCTAATTTGATTCGTCTTGACAAGTACTTTGTGATGCAAAAAAAAGCTTGTTTTTAAAAACTTTTTAAAAATTTCACTTGTTTTGACAGGAACCTTAGACGCATCATAGTTTTTATAACTTTTTAAATGTTCGCTTTTTGTGGAATATTTAAAAAACAACAAATTTGACTTATTTAATTCAGTTACAATTGCCCTTCAGTTGCATTGCAACCCGAGGCTTCAGCGCTGGGTCTTACGGAAATGGGATTGCTTTTAATCAAGCGCCATTGATATTACAGTTCGTATGAGTTTCGGAGGATTTGTTATCTCTTATTGTAACGATCGCCTTCGGAGCCTATTAGGTTCAAATTGAAGTCTATTTAAATGAAATTTAGAGAGGTATTTATCCCGCCTTCTAGGTTTACTGCTACCATCTTCGGCCGTATCGTCGCTTAATATCACGTGATCGTGGTCAAAGGCTAACCTGTGTAAATACAAGTGAATTAAATTAAACCCAACCCTTTCTATATAAATGTTATTTCGCCATTATGTGGTGGCAGCCATCTTGGATTTGAATTTATCATAGAGTGTAGTATTCTACTAGTCATAAAGCCATTTCATTTGATAGCCATATTGAGAAAGTTGTGGAAAAAAGTAGGTCAAAGTCTTCTAAATGAAAGACAAATTAAAAATCTCCAAACATTTTAATAACACATCTTAAATTCATTCAATAACAACAGTGTCTCTTGCACTTGCGTACAAAAGCCTAACAGCGTCACAATATCCTACTCCCCTCCTAGATCCTGTCACAATCACGTAAGGATCACCCGCCTTTAGTATCCGCTTCGCTTTACAATAATCCAGCGCTGCGTGAACCCTGGAATCAACTTCAGCAGGCCAATTGCCTCTAGCAACTTCAAAATAATGCATAGCTCTAACACCCCTCCAAAATCGCAGCTGCCTCGCAGTATGACAAGCCCTAGTCACTGCAACGATAGGACACGAAGGCTTAGCATGAGAAAGAAGCTTAGCTGTCCTTCCAGAGTTAGTCAAGCAGATGATCACTGCAGCCCGAGATCGCATAGCTAACTCCACAGCGCTGATGCATAATGCCTTGCTTGGTTCTTCCACTGGAGATGACATTAACTCCACGTTCCCATAGACCCGAGGCTGCCAGATTATTCTCTCAGTTTGACGGCAAACCACTCCTGCTGCAGCTAAACAGTTCTCCGCCATTCGTACGGCATCGTAGCTTGGCGAGAACTTCTTCAAAGGAGAATCATAATGTAGTTCTAAAGCTAAAACGTCTGCACCATCCAGAATCAAATTGGATATGTCAGTGACGCACAGCGTAGGAATCTGTTCGTTAATGACAGCTTTACAAACGCAGGGCTTTCCTATTTCGTTGCACTTCGCCATCATGATCTTCTGTGCGATAGCTATCTTCTCCACGGGTAGGTCTGCGCTGAGCACACATCTATCTAGGAAGATGCCGTCACTTTCTGATAAAATCTCGTCTATATTATCCAAACCTAGTACAGTATCGACGCAAGAGAACACCAGCAGATGTTTCCCTTTCTCCCCCAATATTTCCCTGACATGACGGATGTCATGACCGCTCTGCGTGTCAGGAATCAAAACGCCGTCGACATCAGATGCTATGGCCCAAGCTACTTGTTCCTCCATATGTTCAAAGGCTTGCTCTGACTTGTCACTGAGCATGGAAACGCTGCTGTCTCCTTGAGCTTTAATCTCAAGGTTTTCTTTAGGCACTTGTGAAATACGAACCGTCATCTTCGCTCCAATAGTACCACCTGCTTCTACTACACATTCTATAGAATCCTCTCCTACCTGAGACACTACTAACTTAATCTTCCCTGGAGTCAAGCTATCAATGTACAGGATATCCCCTTTCTGCAAATCTGTCAACCCATCGTATCCTATGTACAAGCAATCGGCTGTACCACATTCTCTCCAACTGGCATCAGTGGTTAATCTAATTCTTGCAAACTGTACGATTTCCAGCGTTGTTTTTGGACCTGTTTTCAAGTCTCCAGTCACAATATCTGGGCCTCGAACATCTACGATTAAAGCTAGAGGGTAGACGTATTCAAGTTCGGCGCTGTAGTTGTAGACTGCTTGACGAATGCTCTGGATCAGTTGAGCGCAAGCTTCTGGCTCCATATCTCTCATGTTGAGCCTAGCTATCGTCATCCCAGCAGCAATCAGCCTCTGTATAATACTCGGATCTCTATTATTGTGTCCTATTTCACACATCAAGCCAGTCTGCAACTCTTCGCAGGGGTTTGCGTGAAGATTCAAATTGCAAAAGTGTTTAAGCAAATTAGGTTGCAAAGGTGCAGGTTTCTCTCTGAAACTGGGAGCTTCCTCCAAAGGTATATGCCAAGGCAGAGCCATTTTATGTATAAATTATGTAAATAATTCGGAACTGAATTTGGTTTGAAATTATGGAATTTCCATTAGCAAATTGACAAAGTGACGTTTCGGTGTCATTTTATGGAATTTTGACGAAGATTTGTTTTATGTTAAAAAGGTTGTTTCTTTGTGATAAAGAGGATGTATTTAATATTAAAATTACCTTATTGGACAATGCTTAAAAGATTAATGAAGGCTGACGACCCTCTTGCTTGAATATAATATTTTATTATGACGAATTTTCATTTTCTTACTTATCATACTAAAATGCGAAAGAAATGAATGTGTAAGTTTGTTACGCCTAAAGGAATGTGTATAAAATGTGCGAAGTCATCAGGTCGTTTCTCTGATGATTATAAAAATAATGGGGGGTTTATACTCCAACAGAACAAGTTACTCTACTTACACTGTCAGAGTCAATACATAATATTCATTATAGTTTGTATGGCCATCCTATATACTGCAGTTTCAGGTCATCGAAATGACTACAAGACCTGCAACATGACCTAACGACTGCTTTCTACATCTAACTACCTATAATATTATACGAGGGGCATGCCAAAAGTAATTAGATACTCTTTACTCGAGACTTTGACATTGTCAAGTTATACACCATCGTGAACCCTGGGGCCTAATTCACATGGGAATTGTTCGTCGGCGCCGCAAAACGTAAGCCTAGTTCTGCGCAGAAATTTCTGTCATTACTGTCATTTTCGTATTCAGGGACAACAATTTGCGACACCTCTTTTCACGCCCTCTTGCGGAACAATTTGGGATTAAAAGCGCCATACTTCGAGGCTCGCAGCAATGCGCTTTAGAATTCCCTACGATCTTTTGTTGCAAATTGAAAGCGACTGCCATAGATGATATATATACACATTCCCCATAGAACCTCAGATCAAAGAACTCTATGGAAAGAACTCTATGTACCTAGCTTCAAAAAGTTCGTACCCAGAGTGCTTTTCACGAAAGGAGTCCTTTTCGCGGGACGCCATTATCGCACATTTTAAAAATTAAAATATCCATAACATATTAACTCTTTATAATTGCTCATATTGAATTATTTATTACTTATTTAAATACCTACTTATTTATTTTATCTAACAAAATAAAATTATAATATAGGATATGATCAGATTATTAACAATCTGATCAAATAAATGTCCGAACCAAAAAGCATCACTTCAACGTAATGTGAACCTTTACTGATTAGTCCTCAACCAGCCACGGTCTGACTACAACGTCTTGCGATGCTGAAGAAATTGCTCTAATAACGCAAACTACGTGCGTAAAAAGATGGTATTTCATATATTAAGTAAGGATTTTTAAAAAAATACGATTTTATGTTACCTCAGTGCATGTTTCTGTTATAAACTTGAGTATTTTTTATTTTTCTGTCTCAAATAAAAATGGCAGCAAATGGTACAGGTAATAGTACATTTGTTCGAGAGAAAAACTATAAAGTCGATTACAAAAAAAAAATCACATATTATAATATTCGAAGTTCAATCCCAATTGTTTGTATGATATTTTTTAAGTAGTCGGAAAGAATGTGTGTGTGTGTTTTTTTAAATAAACTTATTTTTAGATTTCCACGAAATCATATAAGGAATTCCGAGTGGACGGCTCAAAACGAAAGCCCAAAATAAAAATAAATTATAAGCCATGTAAAGGCTTGGATTTATGCTTTAATCACTTTCCTGATTCAAACATGTTGTATAAACAACTAAAGGTAGAAATAGACTTACAAAAAACGCGAAAGCAATTTTGTTTGTGTTTATTTCTCTTTTTCGCCTGTAACAAAATAGCAGGAGTTATTGATTTATTATTATTATTATTTATTATTCAGAATTTGAAAGAAACACAACAATATTTTAATAATAATGCCGTAGCGTTCAGATTTGGAATGAGAGGAATTTTTTCGCGTAACTTTCGTAATCAGACATAAACAAAGTTAAATGTAAAAAATAAATAAATCAAGCTTTATTATATTATCATCTAGCACTAAACTGCTAAACCACGCGTCAAGACAAATCAAATAAGCCCAAACTTGATGGGGTTGCGTCGTTTATCCACCTTCCAGCTTCCGAACCGATCAGCTCCATCATAATATTATTGCATTGTCATCCGATTTATACATACATATATGCAAAATTACAATCAGAAAATGGGAAATGGATCAAATTAAACTTGCAATATTTGATTACAGACAGACTGAAAAACAACTAACTTGGTAATTAAAAATATATAAATGCCTTTATTGTATATTCTGAGTAACAAATTGTTTTATTTTATACACTATTTGCGACTCCATTACTCCATTGTTCCATCCATCAGTAGTTGACGTTTCATTGTGTCCATCAGTAGTTGCGTTCAAACGATAGTAAACCTTATGCAAAAATACTAACGTCTAAATACGAAAAATGTGTCTTAATGTGATCTATAAATCTATGATATACGCCACTCGGCCACTTTTTGATAGTTAATAGCTGTAGCTAGTGAAATTAATGGGCTAAAGAGTCTTAACATATTATGACTCTTGAGTAAGAAGCGTTGGTGCAGTGCACCTAGAATTGCACATAATTGCGGATGACACCGCCGTTATGGCTATAGGAGTCACTCATGAAGAAGCAGTGGGAAAAGCTCAAGTGGTAATTAATAGCATATACGAATGGACAAAGAAGTGGAGAATGAAACTCAATGAAGCTAAATCCACTCATATAGATTTTACGAACAAGATGATAAACTATCTTCCAGTGTTTATAAACAATAAGGCTGTCCCTTATGCAAATACAGCCAAATATCTAGGCATGACCTTAGATGCAAAGCTTCGCTGGAAAGCTCATGTGAGAAAGAAAAGATATGAGTTAGAGCTCAGATATAAAGAAATGTACTGGCTGTTAGGGAGAAACTCAAAGTTGTCAGTGCATAACAAATTATTGCTATATAAACAAGTTCTGATGCCAATATGGACATATGGTATTCAGTTATGGGGTTGCACCACCCAAAACAACATTAACATCATCCAGCGCTTCCAAAATAAAGTGCTGAGGGGAATCGCAAATGCCCCCTGGTACGTTAGAAATGACGATCTACATCGGGACTTAAATGTGGAACTCGTGGCTAGTGTAATTAAAAAGTTTGCCGGTAGTCATGAACATAGACTTCATCATCATGTGAATGTCGAGGCTATCCTGCTCCTCGATTACACAGACCTAATAAGACGACTCAAAAGAACAAAGCCTTTTGAGCTAGTATAGTGACAGTGAGAGTTAGTGTAAATAGTGTAGTCAAAGAATAGATACTATTACTACGTAAAGAAGCGACACTCACCTCCCCCCGCCAAATTTTTTTCCTCCCCGCCAAGTGGTCTACGAGTTGGCTACATGCACAGGGTTGGCAGTTGGCAGTAATCAATAGCGCGTATATAATAATTTTTAATTTTAAGATATAACATTACATTGTAAATTGGGTTTTATCGTTCGGTGTATGAATGATATTACCAATCAGTTATTCCAACAAAAATCTGAAGTTTTTTTAGATTCTAAATGGGTCCTAAATGTATTTACAGCCCAAAATGTATTCAAATAGGTCCTAAGTGTATTCATTTTCCACAAATTAAATATTTCAAAACTAAAAATAACATTACGTAGCTAATAATAATAATTTATGGACCCTGTCGGATATTGCAAATAGCGCCATCTAGTCGATTTAACACGTACCACTTGCTGCAAAGTGAGTTTCGTAGCAACCCTACGTAGTTTACACACACTATGATGAGTATACGCACGTTACGTGTTCAATGTAGTAGTAGTAGGTAATTACTGGTCGACAATTGTACCGAGTGTCATGGGCCTGGTGTAGTGCTACAATAAGACACATGAACAAAGTGTACTTCATCAATAGAGACTGTAAGACAAGTGTTAATGGACACTATCTTAGCTTTTTAAATTAGTAGGAAAATATGTTAGACTTAAATTACTTATTAGCCTAAAAATAGGCTAGATTGTAATAAAATAACACATCCATAAGGATATATTATCGACCGAGCGAAGCGAGGTCTTAGAGTCGAAAGCCGCGAAAAGCCTGCGTTTTGACCAGTTTAGCGGTTGACCTCTGGCGCTTAGGTTTGATCGACATTTACTCGAAAACGGTTAATCCAAATTAAATGAAACTTTACACACAAGTTAGATAGGTTAAAAGAATAATTTTAGTGAAAAAAATAGCGAAATAGACCTTAGGGTTGCAGAGATATAGGTGACTTAAAGTCTTTACGATAGGTCTGACGATAATTTCAAAACTGGTGCTCTGATATTTTTTTTTCTAATATACACACATTTTTTATAACCTACATAAATATATTATCCAAAGTGTATGTTTGTATGTATGTTTGTTACGCGATAACTTGAAAACCGATGGTCCAATCTTTATGAAACTTTGCAAATACGTAGTTTAAGTCAATAGAATTTTTAAGTTCGAACATCAGCCAAATCGGTCGAAGGGTTCTAGAGTTATAGAAAATGCTTAATTACAACGTTACCAAAGTTCCAATCTTAATGGAACTTTGCGATCAGGTAGTATAAGCTAAAAGAATTCTCATGTTCGAAAATGAGCCAAATCGATCCAAGGGTTGTAGAGTTATAAAGATGACTAAATTATAATGTTTTGCACAATTTGTTAGGTATAAATTAAGTTTGAGAAAGATCCTACAGGCAAGAAAGAGTGGGCAAGAAGGTCAAGCTAAAGAATTAATAGCGATAAAGTCCAATAATTCGAGAATTTCAAGCAATTTATCTTATTTTCAATAACATTATTTTTTAGTACATTGCGTAATACCAATAATTGCGTCAATTATAGTCCGGCCGCCTAAAGTTTGCTTTTGAGATAGGTTTCACATACATGTAGGTAAGAACACGTTTTGTGCTGTTTTTTTAATCTTTTTATAAACCTCATTTCGCTCGATCGATAAAATATAATGTTATTAAAAATAAAGTAAAATAGTTATTTAAAATAAAAACCTTATTAATAGCGTTATTTTATGCCCATCGCTAATGGCAAGTTGGGTTTAGTAGTATAGGCATAATTATAATTTAATATTATTATGACGACATAGCTACGTCACATTGCCTAAAATTTTGTATAAATTATCCCGAACACAATGTACCGGACTATAACTCGCTGTCAAGTAAAATAATATTTTACAGTGGCTGTAGCATGCCAAACGAGATCCCGCTGAAATGTCAAGCGTAGAACTGTCATGCCATACATTGTAGTTTTGTGAATGTATGGGATGACATTTCTACTCTTGAAGTTTGGTCGGGATTCTGTGTGGCATGCTACGGCCACTGGCAAAACACGAAAGTAGAGACCATAAACAATAATAAGCAGGTAACAATGTCTGTGGAAGTGGTGATAGAATAAAAAAAACTCGCTGAATCGTTTTGTTATAAAATATAATTTATATACATAATTTATATGAATACATACATATACCATCGACCGAGCAAAGCGAACTCTTAGAGTTGAGAGCCTCTGCTTTTTCGCTGGCAGTAAGGTTATTTGAGTAGTTTGTCTGCATAACTTTTTAAAACTTAGAGTAATTGTTTGTGCCGGCACATTCAACAATAAAGGTGCACGAGCACACCATAATGCATCGCGGGCCGCTGGTGGCTCTCTCCAAAAAAGTCAGCAAAATGTTGAGATCACTACGTACGCGCCCATCCAAATACGTAAGCACATAATATTGCTTAACTTCGATGTTTACATACTTTAATAGAGCCATTTTTAAATGAATTAATTCAAATGTATAGCTTTCAGAAGTTTTCCTGAATTTAAAATATATGTACTTATAGTCTGCCAAATTTCATAAATATATGGTAACGGCAAGTTCCCTATGAATGTTGATTTATTCAGAGGGTCAAAAAAATGTAGGTACGTTTTTGAAGGATAAACGGGTGTATTTTTTTCTACGTTAACTTAGAAGTTTAATTTTACGGGTACCAAGCGGCCATAGACCTGTGTATTATGGTAAATATATACAATTCTACGGAATGTAGAGTATAAATGGGTCTTGACAGACATACGGATGACCAAGTGATCCTATCAGCCTATTAGGGTTTCGTTTTTTCCTTCAGAGGAACGAAACTCTAAAAAGGATTAAATATATTCAAAAAATCTCGGTACGTAGGTTTATTGAGTTTTAATTTCTCTGAATTTTTGTATTTTGAGTTTTAATATTAATGTTAAAGTTCTTGTATTAGGATATATATAGTCGAGGCCTAAAGTCTAAGGTTTACCACGGAAATTGGGCTGCGAGGTCCCAGTTCGAGGCGAACTACTAGTTTATAATTAAAAAAAAAAATTGTTAAAAACTGGGTAGCACTGTACCTACTGATTATGGGCAGCGTCATCAGGAGAGAGTCTTGCTCGTCTTCTTACTTCTCTACATAAAAAAAAAATATGTATTTAAAGACTGTGGCTCTAGTAAATACAAACTCTTTGGTCACAAGTAATCATTGCATTCGATTCTACACATTTCAAATTTCGGTTTTTCGATTTTAATGGGTAGCCTCTTTAGAGTTTTAAAAATAAAAACCGATTGACGTAACTTTGTATGGGGTGTTCTATTTATTCGCCTAAAGTTTTTAACCCCCAACGCAAAAACGACGGGGTGTTATAAGTTTAACGTGTTTATCTGTCTTTGTGTGTATGCATCGAGGACATATCCAATAGAGGGGCAATAGACAAAGTTTTCCTTGAAATAAATTTTTTCACAATTTGACGACTCCGCCCACTTTTCCTATTGGCTACGCTGGTTTTAGTGATGGGCAACGAAAAAGTTTCAATTTAAAACTCGATTATGCCAAGTAATCGATTACAAATCGATAATATAATATTTTTGACTAAGAGGCAGAACATACGCACGGTTGCAAATCTGATCTTTTGTTTTAAATGGTGTTAATGTCGGAAATCATAAAGGAAGACTTTTGCTTTCCAAAGACATTGTTAGTTCCGATTTCATCTTATAGCAAAATAGCGTTTTAGTTCTAAACAAGTCAAATATAAAATACTAGCTTGTGCTCGCGGCTTTGCCCGCATGGCAAAATCCTTTCTTAGTGGAGGTCTACGTCATTAAACCTATTAATATTCCAAATTTCAACCAAATCCGTCCATCGGTTTAGGCTGTGCGTTGATAGATCAGTCAGTCAATAAGTCAGTCACTCTTTCCATATATAAATTTAGATTCTTAAAGACATCCGATTTATACACATGCATGCAAAGTTTAAGCTAAATTGAAAAATGGGAAGTAGATTAAATTTTACTTGCAAGATTTGATTATAGACAACAGGACAGGCGAATGTAAAAAAAAGCTTGGAAATTGCATTAAAAAAAAATTGCCCCCTACGCAACGTTTTCAAAATTACCTATTTTGTGGAAGGTGGCCATCTTTGATTTTAAATTTATCATAATAATATATATACTACATACTACTACTAGTCAAGCCCTTTCAACTTTCATTTGATGCGCACATTGACGGGATTATGGAGAAAATAATTAATCAGCTATTAATAAATAATAAAAAATATTTAGCGGCGGCCATCTTGGATTTTAAATGTATTAAATGTAATGCATATATTTTACTAGTCAAGTCCTTTCATTTCATACCCTTACATTTGACGAGGTTGTGAAGAAAAAAAATAATCCGCCAAATTGTAGCGGCGGCCATCTTAGATCGATTTCCACCAAACACGGCTAAGAAAACTGTTGACTACCTTTCGACTCTACTTTCAAACAAAAAAACAAGATCAAAATCCGTTCATCTGTACGGGACCCAGAAGTAAGACAAAGTACATGAGCAACGATGCCACAGACAGACAGACAGACACGTCAAACTTATAACACCCCGTCGTTTTTGCTTCGGGGTTAAAAAGAGGTCAGGTTTTTATGTTTTTGGTGAATAACTTTTAAAAAGAGTTTTCATTTCTTGTTCGGAACTTATTTTAGTCTATAACAAAAAATGACGTTTTCATGATGTGGATGGTATATTCTCATCCGCTCATAAAAAAGAAAATATTAAATTTGTAGGTATCTCGATTGAAAAAAAAACAGGAGAATGGCATCGGAGCATGTTTATATTTTAGCAAATTTTATAGTTGTATATCAATACTGTAGGTTTTCACTAACTCGCAGCGCCGCGTGATGCGACTAAACAAGAGGTTATATGATAATATTGTAAATATTATAAATAATAGACATAATATTATAAAAGTGTCTCCCTGTTGTATAGATAATGAATGATACGTAGCTTTTTGTGCGCAAGTCTGACTCGCATTCGCCATAGGTTTTATATACCAAAATACAAGATGATCTTTTGTCACGAAAAATGACGGTAACTTTACGCAACTTCACGTGTCATATTTTTTTGATACATCCTAAAATATCCGTGTACTTTTTATTTATGTTAAAATTTCGTTCAAATCAAATTTTTAGGGTAGTTCTCGCGTGCCCCACTATCCGCCCCACTGGTGGGGCAGGTGAAACTGTCAAATAATTTTTGTGTCTCACGCACCCCATTGATCGCGTTTTGGTGGGGCGGGTTCTTTCAAGACACCATCAGCCTAAGACTACGAGAACTTTCCGAGATATTGATATTTTAATTTTGATAGCTGTCATTTGAAATGAAGATTTCCTCAAGACCCTTTATTTCTTCCATCACTTTCACATATTTGCGAGGTAGATAACAAGAAAAAGGTACCAGGAGATCATAATTGAAATGAAGTCTTACATACGAGTATTCGTTGACTTGTACTGCTTTGCCTGTACCTGCGTCTATTAATGAAAAAACACATGTTATCCCATTCATATAAATTACACAAAGGTACATAAAAGTTCGAATTAATCAGGAAAGTGCGACTAAAATCACCGCAATACGAGATTTTAATAATATTTTATCAGATGGGATGATTTTCTTATGTGTTGTTTGTCTACTAAATAGTACATAGTTCCTTATAATTTCTGATCTCCTAGTTCTTCGCAAAATATTTGCATTAATAACACCATTCATCATTTAGTCGTGCCCAATAAATTATATTTTTGCATGAGTTACAGCGCCCTGATGGGGCGCGTGAAGTGTACTTTTTTAAATATTATCACCCGCCACACTAAAACGCAATCAGTGGGGCGCGTGAGAAGCAAAAAATATTTGGCAGTTCCACCTGCCCCACTAGTGGGACGAATAGTGGGGAACACGGGAATTACCCAATTTTTACAACACAAGTGAATTAAATTAAAAATTAAAAAAAACTCCCAACGCATTCAAAATATGTAATTTTGTGGTTGCAACCATCTTTTAGTTTTTCAGATGTTAGTTTATTAAAATCTGTTTATTATAGTTTGTAGTTTTCTACGAATCAAACTTTTTCGTTTAATTCCCATGTTGAGGGAGTTGTGGAAAAAAATGTAAGCACCATTTCATGGCGGCTAAGAACACTCTAGACTATTTCTACCTAAAAAAAAAACAATCTCAAAAAATAAAAAAAATAAAATTCGTAATACTGAGACAGACAGACACGTCATACTTATAACACCCCGTATTTTTCCGCGGGGGGTTAAAAAATAAATTGTGACGATACTGCCACGATAAAATTTTATGAGAATAACCCACTATAAAAAATCTGCTCTAGTTGTCAACTTTTAAATGACATGGACTTCAAGGCGACTATCCATTATACCGTATCATACAATAATAATAATTGTCTTAGGAACATGCCAAACCGAAAAATAACATCAGGCCCTATTTACACTAAACGATTCGTGAGTATTCACCTTTGTAAATAAACGGCATAAACTCACTTGTATTTACTTCGGCTTCGTGCCGAATGCAGCTACTCCTTAAAGAAGATCCTCGTACAGGATCGAACCGGTCGGCACAAAGCCGAAATAAATACAAGTGAGTTTATGCCGTTTATTTACAAAGATAAACATCTGGCCCATGCCATTATGAACCTTATTTTCATTTATTTATTGCTCATAGCTTAAAATTAGGTTTTGGTATAATAGATAACCGCATTATATATTATATACCTATATACCACGGCAGTATTGTATGTATTAAAAAGTAAGAGAACATCGTTGCGAGCCTTGCACGGAGCATTAACAATAAATATCGCTGAGAATATGTTGCTGATACTGACAGCTCTATCCATGGCATGCGATGTTGCCAAACAACTGCGTGTGGGGACTAGAATGCAGTGAGTGTACGGGTTTATAGCCAATAATGATGACCGATAAAAAGATAATAATATAAACTTATTTTCATTATTAATAAAGAAAACTCATCTAAGTTCATCTGTTGCCAGTTCAACGAAAAAGGTTAACACGTAAAGATGCTTGAACATGTAAGCAACATATTATATTGATAGGCATGTAAAAATGAAATTGGTACTGCATTCTCGTGATTAGATTCTGTTTTGAACACGGGCAAAATACGAGAGAAAGAAGAAATGCAAACGAGCATATGGTACGGTATAGTGGGCAAACCCCTTAAAACTCATTTCTTGCAATGTTATTTTGGAATATTTCTAATGAACATACACATTACACATTAGCTATTTTTAACATATTTACAGCTGAACTAATCAAATTTGGTATAATAGGTAGCTTAGGCTCTGTAAGTCTCTCTAGGCTCTTGACAATAGGTAACAGTAGGTACTTTTCAATGGGATAGGAATAAATGAATTTCCGTAGTAGTCGTACTGAACTATGAGTCGTCAACATGGGCCTACAGTACATAATATTATGCGCTAGTTGTACCTAAAGATAGCATGCAAATAGACCTGGTCGAAGATGTGGTATCATTTGTCCTCTAATCGATTATCATGCATCGATTCAATCGTCAAAATATTTACAACACTGGCTAAATACGAGTCAATAGACAAGGATAGCTATTTGGAGAAAATGCTTTATTAGAAAGAGAGGCAATTTGCCTGACCAGTATAACTTGATCCCTCGCTAGAACAAAAAATAATCATAATTTTGAGGATTATTTTACATTTCTGGGGATATTAAAATCGATTTAATAAATTTAGATATTTTATATGTATACTTTATTATATAATAATACGGTAAACAGTTTTATAAAAAAATAAGAAGTCGTGATTTTTTTGTTAAAGAGAATATTCCGTGAGGCCCGCGTAGTTCCTAAAACTGGCCGCTACTAAACGGCGCGTCACGTGGCGCTACGAGTGGGGTAGCAAATACAACCAGTGTTGATATACAAAAAATCCGCCGATGCCCTCCCCCTGTGTGTATGTATCTATCTGTGAAATCGCAGCCAAGAGGATTAACGCAGGTTTATTTTTTATTGAAAGATGAATTAGTCGGAAATATTCTTAGTTTAGTGGAACTTATGTTTGGTGGAAATTGGACATACAATCGCCGTTACGAAAAGGCGTATTACATATTATATTTTTCATTACTCTCGCAAAATGGGTATCATATAAAAGGGCTTGACTAGTAGAATACTACACATTATGATACATTTCAAATCCAAGATGGCCGCCACTACAAAATTACGAATTGCATATTATTTAAAGCATAGTTTTAAGAGTAGATGTATTCTGTGAATCGTATTAAGATTTTCACAAAAAAAGAAAAAACAACAATAAATTGTGGGGGTTCCTTATACTTAGAACTGATTCAATTTAACGTTTAAGTATAGAGTAAAATGCTCCGGATTCCGTGGACAGCGTTTCGAACCAATGCATCGATACTCTCCAAACTCAAAATAAAAACAAGGCTCTCCACGATCTGCCTAAAGAGAATTTTAGAGTACTTCGGCCACATTGCCAGAAAAGATGGAGATAATCTCGAAAAACTTGTAATCACTGGCAAAGTGGAAGGGAAAAGACCCCGTGGCCGAAGCCCGATGCGTTGGTCTGACCAGATCCGCACCACTCTCGACTCTACAGTCTACGATGCTCTCCGGGTGGCCGGAGATAGGACAAGATGGCGTAACATCGTGAGGAAAAAAGTCATGGATGGAGGAGGTCACGACCCTCAGATATGAGGACCACGACTGATGGAGGATAGATACTTACATATATGAGCATTACAACTTCGAAAAAATTAGTAAAATTTTTAGAACATACTGTAAGGGAAATTTAATGAAATGTCAAATGTGGCCTTTTAGGGTCACAAGTCACAACTCACTTAACCCACCCGGCAGGTCACTCCGCACCGCCTTATCACACGGCGTCCACGCATTGACGACGGGTGGACCCAGCGCAATTGACGAGTGTACGCCGCGTGATACAAATACAAATCCTTTATTCGCTTACATGTTTACAGATCTTATTGTTTAAAAATAATAAGTACTCCATGTCTCACCGTCAAGCATGTAATTTTATAATGATTAAATACCTATTATATTCTTAAAATTAATATTAACAAAAGGAAAATTCACACTCAGAACATTTTAGATTGTTGGATTTACAAATTTTAAATTTAAATGTAAATATTAGCAATAAGTTCAAATACGATGAACGTGATTCGCGAGTAGCGCGCGGTCAACTCGGGACCAACGCAGGGCAAGCATGCGAGCAGCGAATTGTCACCAAGTGGTCCACCCACAGGGGGGGGGGGGGGGAGGAGAGAGAATGGGTTTTCCCCTTCACCCAGGCGGCATTGAGGGCCGCTGGAGCGTCAGCCGAGTAAAATGTCGGGCGCGTCACAGCGGCCGCTTCGGGTTGTTCACCGGGCTCTGTCTTCATCCTCCCATGGGGAGAGAATGTCGCGCGGCTGGGGCGCCTCAGGTGTGCGGGCATGATGCGGCGCGATGTTGTGTAAGTGGGAGTGTGGCCCGTTGTCAGCGCAGTCGAACATTCGACGCGCGAGCCGGGCCACAAAAACTCCCACCTGCGGAACCCCCGTGTCCCTGGCGATCCAGCGGCGTTACGGAGTTGATGTAGTGAGCGCATGTCCATACAAATCCATATAAAGAATACTAACCGCACGGGGCGAGGCGGTGCCGGGTGGCTCGAGTGAGTTGTGACCCTTAGACTGACCCGACTATATGTAGATTACCAAATTGCCGCTAAATTGCTAATGGCGCTAGTGAGCTGGAGCGATTGCGACGCAATGCGATGGGCTCCAAGAATACCAATTTTTTTGACAGCAATGCACTGCCTCCAGCTTGCTCGGCGCTCGTTTTGCTTCCGTTTTGCTTGCGGCTTGCAAATTGTTAAATTGACCAGAATTTAGGGCCCTGTTTTTTTAGTAATTAATTTGAATATGGAAAATATTTAAATTCATTTGTTTTTTTATTCAATATACTTTTTTCTGTGATAAAGCGGGGCGCATTTGCTTAGTAAAATGGAACTCAGGCGCCGTGATTTTCGCGCTATGAATTATATGATTATAAAAAGCTTTAAAAACCCAATAATGTTTTGATCTTTTGATTACTTCTTCTAGTGAGTCTGCTTGTTCATGAACAGTAGTTTTTAATTGGATTGCTGAATTTAAAAAAGTGATGAGGAAGCCTTGAATACGAAGCGAAAACAGACCGTCCACCAACCACTATCACCTAAGAAAATTTTAATTTCTTTGGGCGGAAACCAACCAATTTCATATGTAGAGCTAGAGCGTGAATTGGGTAACGAATCAGCAGTGATGCAAACCATTATTGATTATCACTCTTCTTTCCGTAAGCGTTGTTCGAAGTGAGTGCCGCATGAACTGACCGACGAGTAGCGAGACCGTCGGGTAGATTGGTGCCCATTTATCATAGACATATTCGACGGAGGTTAAAATAAAAACATATACGATATAACTTAATGGTTTTGAAACATAGCTCTGTAACTATGATCTCGAAATATAGCGACAATAAACCACATGGCGCTTTGGAAATTAACAAACACCGACAAAATGTCGCCGTGAGCGATGCACATAGAAACAAATCGTCGCTAAGTTTTCTTTGTAAAACCTGTCATATTGCTACTCCGGTGCTAGAAGATCATAGAACAGTACATTTTGAATGGTTGGTAATAGTTTGAGCTCCAGCAGTTTTATCGGCTTGATGTGACAACCGACCAAAGTCTAGACTCCGGCGTTTTCTTAGACGACGCGACGACGCCGCGCGGCACACTTTCGCGGGAATATTAAATTTTTTTAATGAAAAAAATGTGTTATTCCTATCTCTCGCTACATATTCCTCTAACATGAACTCTTGCAAATATTACTTGATTGAAAAAATCAAATAAAATTTAAGAGGCAAGACATTAGAGAGCATGGAAGATGCACTAACAGCCCAAAATTATGACGTTTTTAAGGTATCTGAAAAATTGTGCACTAAAGTATTTTATAAATGGTTTAAATGCATAAAAAAGTGTAAACGTACTCAAATTGAATGCTTTTAAATAATACATAATAAAAAAACATGATTAACATATTAATATTTGAGTATCTAATTACTTTTGGCATGCCCCTCGTACTCGTGAAAGTTTGTAAGAATGTATGGAAGTCTGGATGTCTAGATGTATGTTTGTTACTCTTTCACACCTAAACGGGTGGACCGATTGAGCTGAAATTTGGTATACAGATACAGATTTATACAGATTTGGTATATAGATAGCTTAGACCCTGGAATAACAAATAGCCTATAGAACTGCGGGTAAAACCGCTGGGCGCAGCTAGTATCTTATAGGAAACAGCCGGATGGATGGATGATGATGCATTAACTCCATTCATTGAATTCCAGTGAACTCGAAGCCGCTGACATTCGACGAGGTGTACAACCAGTCGTCGGCCACCAACTGCACGGTGTACTGCGGCGGACTGACCACCGGTCTCACCGAGGAGCTCATGCAGAAGACGTTCCAGCCCTTCGGCACCATCCAGGAGATACGCGTGTTCAAAGACAAGGGATATGCTTTTGTCAGGTAACTAGAACTGTAGATATCAACGAGGAAATCATCAAAAAACACCACCATTTAACATCATTAAGGAGATTAATTTAGAATGATGATGATTTCCTAACCAGGGAAATCATTAGAATACTTTCCAGCATCATCCGGGAGGTGCGTGCCTTCAAAGACAAGAGACAAGCTTTCGCCAGGTACTGTACTAATTAGTATAGCCTAGATTCTGACTACTGTTATAATAGACTATTGTAGATACTACTTCAGGTCTTAAGAGAAAATCATCAGAAGACCTTCCAGCATAATCTAGGAGATATTTATATTTAAGGACAAGGGATATGCTTTCGTCAGGTACTGCTTTAAAAGACTAGATTTAGACTGGTATAATAGACTACTGTAGAATAACTGTACTGTAGAATACTTTCCGTTCTCACCGAGGAAATCCTTCCAGCGACATTTAGAAACGCGTATTTAAGGACAAAGGATATGCTTTTGTCAGGTATGTTTAAATAGAAGAAGAGAACTGTAGGTCTCAACTAGGAAACATCAGAAGATCCATCAGAAGATGGTGCAGGAGTACCAATTACTGGTCTGTTTTCCTAATAGTCTACTGCAGAGGCCACTTGGAGAAATACCACACTATTGACAGATATTTATCTACCTTGCAATGTATAGGCATTCATTATTGTATTACAGACTAAAGGGTTCACAATAAAGGTAATGAACCACATTCATTGACACAAAGATAGTACCTATTACTGTACCTACTACACCACCACCTACCTACCTATCATTTTCCACATAACCCCTACTCTTCATTATAAAATGTATTCGTCCAAAAGTTGGTTGTCTGGAAGAGATCGCTTTCACCTTCAAGGCCGCCCATTGTGGGCCAATGTGTTATAATATTTTCATAGTAATTTTAAGTATCTACACTGGTCTCACCGAGAAAATCGTCAGAAGACCTTCGAGCACCATTCACAGATCTGTCCTAATTTTCATGCCTTTAGTGTAACGATTGGCTGTCTGATCGCTTAAAGCGATCTCCTCCACAATAAACAATGAAATGATAATGCTGAAAACCAATAAACTAATTTCATTTTACTAATGTTTCAGATTCTCGACGAAAGAAAGCGCAACCCACGCTATCGTGGCAGTCCACAACACGGATGTGAACGGACAACCCGTCAAGTGCTCCTGGGGCAAGGAATCAGGGGACCCTAACAACGCGCAGGCTCAAGGACAGGTTAGTTGGACTCTCTTGTATAAGCCCCCGACGCAAACGACGGGGTGTTATAAAAAAATATATATATTTATAAGAAAAATTTCGAATCCAAGATGGCTGTCGCCACAAAATAGCGAATGAGGGACGTATTTTTATAGTGTTGGGGGTTTTTACAAGCTTTTATTTACTTTCACCTGTCTGTTGTCTGTCTGTCTGTCTGTAATTAAATCTCGCAACTTTAATTTGACCCACTTCCCGGTATACGATTGAGCTGTAATTTTGCATGCATGTAGGTATATAAATCGGATGAAAATGCAATATTATTATGGCATCGAGCTGATCTGATGATGGAGCTGGAAGGTGGCCATAGGGACTCCGTAATTAAACGACGCAACCCCATCGAGTTTGGGCTCATTTTATTCGTCTTGACGAGTACTAGATGGTAATAATGATAAAAACTGGTTTTTAAAAAGGTTTTTTAATATTTCACTTGTTAATGCCTGACGCAAAAACGACGGGGTGTTATAAGAAAAAAATCAAATGCAAGATGGCCGCCGCCACAAAATGGCGAATTACATATTTTTATAGCGTTGGGGTTTTTTTTTATTTTTTATTAATATTCACTTGTATAACTAGTGAAGCCAGGGGAGGGATTTATCCCGCCTTCTAGGTTAAATCTGCTACTATTTAGCTAGAGCGAGCGTAGAGTGAGTAGTGCGATGATCGAAGTTTGCAAGAATGTATGGATGTATGTTTGTTACTCTTTCACGCCTTAACGGGTGGACCGATTGAGCTGAAATTGGGTACAGTCAACTACAAAGAGATGTATCCATGTTACTCTTACAAAATAAAGGAACTTTTAGTATGCAAAAATTATTTACCCTTCGTGACATTTTCAGTATCCACCAAATATACTATATTCGATTCATTTTAAATGCTATTATTATGTATCACCTAAGGAAAAGTAGTGGGATACATCATTGTTGCATATTAAACGAGTCGATGATAATATAAAGTTTGATTGCACTAGAAATGTCACGAACCAAGGGTAGTTCATTGTGGCAAATAAAAATTTACTTCATTTTGTAAGCCTAACATGGATACATCTCTTTGTAGTTGACTGTACAGAGCTCAGACCCTGGAGTAACATGTAGGTTACAGTACAACGGGTAAAACAGCTGGGCGCAGTTAGTATTGACACAATCTTCAAATGTTTGTTGGCACTTGCTAGTCCATTAGTGATAATTCTCGCATACTAATGTAGCTTGCAAATTGAATCTCCTGTGACATGTAAATGTCATCAAATGGGCGTAATTTATGGAATTCATTATAATAATATGATGTTTTACAAGCTTTTAGTTAATTGAATTGATATAATGAGGATGTTAATTCGATATTTTTTATAGTGTTGAAAATGCAAGAAATAAAAACATTTAAAAATATTGTTAAGAGCGTATATACCGAGTGACGCTCTCTCGCTCGCACTATTTGAAAATTTTTTTCTTTCAAAAATTATTTTTTTTGGCATTTTTAAATATATCAAACTGGAAACACTTTTAAAATGTGTGCAATAATATTATGGAGGGCTGTTCTTAAGAAATTTTCAATAAATTAATTCTATGAATTTATATTTCAAAATTTGTCAAATTGTGCGAGCGAGAGAGCGTCACTCGATATATATACGCTGTTAAATAACATTGCTTAGCTTTAAAGATAGACATTTTCAAAAAGTCAGACACCAGCTTCAGACACTGGAGTCGATTGAGAGACGTGCCAAAAAGCTCGTAGATGACCAAAAGCTCACGGAATCTCGGCTGCAGAGCCTTGAACACCGTAGAATGGTCGCCTCGTTATCGGTCTTCTATAGGATTCATTTTGGTGAGTGTGCGCAGGAATTACACGAACTAATTCCTCCAAGCCCATTCTACCGACGGACGTCGCGGCAGACGGCAAAGCGGCATCCTTACTTAGTGGCGTTACCTACTGCCCGCACCAAGCGTTTTGCTTCGTCGTTCTTAATGAGAACTGGTCGCGTTTGGAACACTTTGCCGTCATCCGTGTTTCCCGAGCGGTACAACTTGGGTATCTTCAAGGCACGAGTGAATAGGTACCTTTCTAGGCATCTTACGTGATCCATCGTCGACCGCATTTTCACTTTCCATCAGGTGGGATGTGGTCAAACGTAGGCCTATCTCGTATAAAAAAAAAAAAAAAAAAAAAAAAAAAAGTAAATACTCATATGATCATCATATCGATCCAGAGATTAACACTCAAGGTCCCCCACCGTAAGCCTGCCACATACTATGCCTACGGCCATGGGCGGATCCAGGATTTGGTTCTAGGGGTTAAACCTAGGTGTAGCCGTAGGCATAGGCGGATTTAGGGGGGGTGGGGGGTGGGGGCAAGGTGCAGAAAAGCAAAAATATATTATTTTTTACTACGAAAAGTGTGTGTATAGCTCGCTCTGAACAGTTAGAAAGTTCAAATATCCTTAATAATAAGTGAGAAAAAAATTATAATCTTGACTATGAACTGTGTGCAAAATTCGTAACTCTACAATGATTCTGGAGGGGCCTTGGCCCCCTGCCCCCCCCCCCCCTAAATCCGCCTATGCCTACGGCTACACCTAGGTTTAGCCTCACTTCGGACTTGAGCCGTAACATAATATTATGTACATTTATCATCTAAATCGTTATGTCACTGTACTTATAATTTAATGTTCCAGTTGGGAGGCACAGCATACAGTCCATTCGGCGCGGCCTACACCGCGACCACTGTCCCCGCCAACTCGTACTGGTACGGCGCGTACCCGCAACAACTTGGAGGAGCGCTGCAAGGAGTACAGGGGTACTCCTACGCGGGCCAGTTCGCGCATTACCATCACCAGTATATGGGGTGAGTGGATTGATAGATAGGTGGTACTGGTGTTGATAGTTGATAGTACTGGGGTTGATAGTTGATAGTACTGGTGTTGATAGTGCAGGTGGTGACAGTATTCTAACTGATAGTTTTGCGGCAACCTGTAGAGGCGTGTCTTAGACGATATAGATCTCGCGTGAAATGTCACATAATATATAATATCAAACCTACTGACCATTGTATTAAAGCCTAGTTTTACATGAACGTTATTTTGACGCTCAGCAGGGGTACTCTTACACGGGATAGTTCGCACTCTACCATCATTAGTACCTATATGTGGTGAATGGCCTGCTAGTACTGGGGTTGATAGTATAAGCGTTGATAGTGTTGATAGTATTGGTGTTGATAGTGTCGGGGTTGATACGGCTGGTGTCGACAGTACTGGTGTTAATCGTTATGATGTTGATAGTACTAGTGTTGATAACACCAATGTCGATAGTACCTACCGACGCTGATAGTACTGGTATCGATAGTAAAAAAAAAATCTTCGATAAAACAAGTAATACACACATATGTTATAATAATAATTATTATTATTATTTATTATTATTATTTATTAATACTTTTATTGTAACACGACATGAAAATTAACAATTTACAACAGTAGTTAACAAACAAAACAAAGATGTTGCAACCGGCGGTCTTATCGCTAAAAGCGATCTCTTCCAGACAACCGTGCAGGGAGGGAGTAACATAATATGGCAGAAACTGGTAGGTGGTATTATAATCATTGTATTGTTGTGTTCTCAGCATGGGTGGCGTGGCTCAGCTGCCGTGGGCGCTGGGCGGCGGCGTGGGTGGCGTGGGCGGCGTGGCGGCAATGTCGCAGCCGCAAGTGCTGCACTATCCCGTGCAACACTTCCAGGTGCAGCCGGTGAGTGCCCCCTATAGTGTGTGTTGTTATGAGTGGCTCAGCTGCCTCTTACATCTGACCCAGCCGCGATGTAGCCCCAGAGAAAGGTATGGTCAAGTGGCTCCAGATACGTGAGGATCAGCCGGCGAGTGGACCCCTACTGTATGTTGTTATGGGTAACTCAGCTGCCTCTTCATCTTTGGGCTCTTATATCTAAAGTAAGTAAAGTAAAGTAAATTTTTATTGACATAAAATTACATGTACATATTATGTGAATCAATAGGTCCCCAATCTGGCCACCCAGCCGCGATGTAGGTCCCGGAGAAAGGTATGGTCAAGCAGCTCCAGTTACAGACGTGAGGTGCAACCGGTGAGTGGCCCCCCTACTGTGTTAGTTGTGCCATGGGTGGCTTAGCTGCCCTTACATCTCTGATCTCTTACATCTGGCCACCCAAGGTTTGGTCGAGTGACTCCAGATAAGTCAGGTGCAACCGGTGAGTCCTTACATCTATATCTTAAGAGTGATACCTCAACAGTGCCAGTTTTCTCCTGAGCAGTGATATGTAAACATTACTGTGCACAGATAGGAGGATACTGTAGCTAGTGAAATTACTGGGCTGAAGAGTCTTAACATCTTATGACTCTCAAGTTGTCGTTGGCGCTGTGTACCTACTTACAATTTTACATCATTGTGAAATCCTGGGTAGTAGTACTGTACTAATTATGGGCAGCGTTATCTCTTACCAGCAGGACGGCGCCTATTGCTCGTCTTCTTACTTCTTTGTGTTTGAACAAGTGAAATTTAAAAAAATAAAACCGGTCAAGTACGAGTAGGACTCGAGCACCGAGGGTTCCGTACAAACCTACGGGTTTCTACGGAACCCTAAGGAAAAGTGGGTATAATATTATGTACTGAAGGTTTTGATTCCCTTGCGAGTACTTGTGAGTTTGAAAATATGCGGCTAAAATTGCTGTTTCTTTTGATTGCGTTGAAATAGAGGTTTGATTTTTTTACAGCTTAAAGTTATTATAAAGCTGAGTATTTGGTATGAATTTAAATTTAATACCTGTACGCGTTCTTGAGGAAAGGGGTAGTAAAACAAAATTTTTAAAAATATTTTTTTAAATGATGTAACTAAATATTTACAGTTTTCGCAATTTTTCCTGTGCCTATAATTTAAGACGTTGCTGCGTACCAAATTCCAAGATTCTGAGTTAACGGCAAGTACCCTGTAGGTTTTGATTCCCTTGAGAGTAGTCGCGAGTTAAAAAATACGGCTAAAATTACTGTTTCTTTTGAATGCGTTGAGATAGAGGTTTGATTTTATTACAGTTTAAAGGTATTATAG
Source organism: Hemithea aestivaria (assembly GCA_947507615.1). Lineage (NCBI taxonomy): Eukaryota > Metazoa > Arthropoda > Insecta > Lepidoptera > Geometridae > Hemithea > Hemithea aestivaria. The sequence continues at coordinate 1,355,331 of OX382353.1, read as the reverse complement.
TCTTGAGTATTTGATATGAATTTCAATTTAATACGTTTACGCGTTCATGAGAAATAAGGTAGTAAGTATGAAATTATTAAAAATATTTTTTTATATGATGTAACTAAAAATGTACAGATTTCGTAATTTTTCCTTTATCTGTGCTCTAAGGAGTTGCTTCGTGCCAATTTTCAAGATTCTAAGTTCACAGCAAGTACCCTGTAGGTTTTGATTTTTTGAGAGTAGTTGCGAGTTTAAAATTGCGACTAAAATTGCTGTTTCTTTTGAATGCGTTGACATAGAGGTTTGATTTTATTACAGTTTAAAGGTATTATAGATTTAAGTATTTGATATGAATTTCAATTTAATACGTCTACGCGTTCATGAGAAAAGGGGTAGTAAGTATAAAATTATTCAAAATATTTTTTTCATATGATGCAAATAAAAATTAATGGTTTTCGCAATTTTTCCTTTATCTGTGCTCTAAGGAGTTACTTCGTGCCAAATTTCAAGATTCTGAGTTCACGGGAAGTGCCCCGTAGGTTTTGATTTATTTGGTAATGTCGAAAATTTGCTGAAATTTGTGACATATTCGACTATATCTTTTGATTGCGTTGGCCTAGAAGTTTGAAATTTTCACAGCTCTAAGAGGCAATGGACCTTAGTATTTACTATAAATTTCAATTTGTTACCTGCACGCGTTCCTGAGAAAAAGGGTCTTGACAGACAGACAGACAGACAGACAGACGGACGGACAACAAAGTGATCCTATAAGGGTTCCGTTTTTTCCTTTTGAGGTACGGAACCCTAAAAAACTTTTAAAAATAAGCTTTTATTATTATTACCATCTAGTACTCGTCAAGACGAATCAAATGAGCACAAACTCGATGGGGTTGCGTCTTTAATTACGGAGTTACTATATGGCCACCTTTGAGCTCTATCATCAAATTAGCTCGACGTCATAATAATATTGCATTGTCATCCTATTTATACATGCATGCAAAATTTTAAGCACAATCGGGTACCGGGAAGTGGGTCAAATTAAACTTGCAAGATTTGATTACAGATAGATAGACCGACAGACAGACAACAGACAGGTAGTAAATAAAAGCTTATAAAAAATGTTGTTGTAAACCTGTAATGTTAACCCTTCCAGATCGGCGAGGACGAGTGGCTAGCACCTAGTTTGCTGGTGTGAGGGCAGCGCGGTCCCGCGCGCGACCCCTGCTGCTGCCACAAGGACTGGCCCTAACAATCATCACACCTTACTCGACGAAACTCACTTCTTTCACTTTTACCGGGATGTACGTAGTTTTTTGTGTGTACTTAGTTTTTTATGTGTATTTAGTTACCTGGTTGTACTCAGTTTTTAATAAGTACTTAATTTTTAAGTGTACTTAGTGTTTTATATGTACTTAGTTTTAACGGGTTGTACTTAATTTATACTCGTACTTTATTTTTATATGTACTTAATTTTCACCCAGTTTGTACTGGTGGATACTCATTTATTTTAACGGTTGGTTTAACTTTGTTTTTATGTGTACTTAGTTTGTACTGAATACTCAGTTTTTACTGATTGGTACGGAGTTTTTCATCTGTTGATACTTTATTTATACCGATTTTCACTTAGTTTTTATAAGTTGTTTAATAAAGTTGGATTTTTTTCGAAAAATACATAATTTAAACGGTTGGTTTTCAATGTTAAATTTGTTGTTAACTTTTAAATTGAATTTTATGATAATTGACAGTAGAAATTTATTTGAGCGGTTAATTTCAAGTTATATTTCAATTTAATATTGTATTGTTTTTGAGTATTCAATGTCTGTATACGTTGTTACATAAAAACACTGACAAAGATATATTCATTTAAAAATAACTGTTCTATCTGTCAGTTGAGTTTCACTTACTGTCTGTGCGATTAATCTAAATAAAGTCAGTGTTGTTATGTATCTTTTTAATAAAATATACAACTTATGTTTATGGTGACGGAAGCCAAAGATACAAAATGTGATATTTTTTTTAGAAGTGACAGTTTTTAAGTTTATCATTATTTGTTTTATTTATGCAGCAGAAACGGGTCCGCGTGCGGAGAATAAGGCTTTTGAAGCCTTAAAATATAATTATTAAGCCCTAAAAAGGGATTATATTTACTCGGATGCAAATGTGAGTCATAATCGATGATTTTGATTTTTATTCCTGCTTATGACTTATGACATGCAAGAAAGCGATGAAAAAAAATAATTTTAGAAATTATATTAATTATATAACATTAGATTTATTGTAATTAAGATTTAGTTTTAAGACGATATCATTTTACACGCGGGCCAAAATATGGTTGCGAAAACGTATTTCGAAAAAAGCATTTTTTGAAAATGGACAAAAATAATGTCGAAACGTCAAATGGTACCAAACATCTGATGCACAAGAATAGGATAAGAATTAGTGGAAAAATGTAGATTTTTGGAAAAATGTTTAGTAGGGATGTAGCGTTAGCGTGTCACATCACAGAGTGAGAAGTTTTATAAAACATTTTATATCTGCTGAGAGGATAGGTGCGTAAGGATTCAAGCATATTTAAATAAACGAATAAAAGAGCGCTATACAAAGAGTTTCTAGTCATTTTTTCGTGTTTTCTCTTCATTTCTCCGAGATGCAATGCCAAAACAGAAAACGAAAAAAACTACTGTTATAAAAGAAGGTTGTGTCTAAATATTAACGGATACACTTAAAGAACTCTGAGAAAAAAAATACCGAAACGTAGAAAAAATTAGATTTATTTATATAGATAAGAAAAGAAAAAATATTTATTGCAATAGATGTAAGTCATATTTAACCTTTTACTGTAGACAAATGAGAGTGAGTGAGAGATGTTAGTTCTCTCTCAACAAAAAAGGATGTGTGGACTTTTTTTTACAAAATTCGGCTGTTTATTGTTTTTATTTAGTCTTGTTTAACGGTGAGAGTCCCATGAGGATTAAGGTAGTGTAACGAATAAATTTCTAGCTCTACGTCACCTTTTTTGAAAACTTTTTGAGATTCGCCCGTGTTTCCACGGCGTTCGCGTAATATTTTGTAAATCGTGTATTTTATACATTATATTTAATGTATAATGACAGTTTGAAGTTTATGTGTTTTGTCGATGCTTTTGGAAGGATATTTACGAGGAAGGTATTATGGGAAGGAGAAAATTGCGCACACAGAGCTAGCTACCAACCCATACTTAACCGATAAAACTATAATGTTCAAACTGTCCTCAATGATGGCACTTCACATCGCTATTCGGTTTTGGTCGGCTATATTCGGATATATTCGGCTATATGGAAGTCTGAATAACGTCGAGAATTGGCAAATATACATGGAAGAATAGCCCAGTAAACTGACATTCCAAATAGAGTGACCAATAATTTTGATTTGTCAAAAATCAAAGATGTGCTAGTTAGGATTTTAACCTGTCAACCAAAAACGGTCACTATATTCGCTTTCCCTTTCTTTCCTTTCTATACACTAAAGAGAACATTTTTGTCTTGCTCCACTTTGTTTTACTATACGTAACTCTATGCCCAGTATTTCATCCACCAAACTGTAATGTACTTAGTTTTTACCAGGATGTACATAATTAGTACTGGTGTGTACGTAGTTTTTATCGGTTGGTACTTTATTTTTATGTATACTGAGTTTTCACCTGGATATACTTAGTTTTCTTAAGAGCCCGTACGCCATACTACAAGAGTAGTCACTTATTGACACAAATTAGAGTCACTTAAGAGGGCTTATACAACTGGACGCTCTATTGCTCGCCTTATTTGATACATTTTGAAATATAAATGCATATAATTAACTTTTTAATAATCCCTCAAGAGAAGTCTTGCACAATATTATTGCACACATATATTCCAGTTTGATATATTAAAAAATTAACAGAGTCTTAATATTTGGGCGAATAATAAAAATAAAGCGAGTAAGAACACGAATAGCGATGTGAAGTGTCACCATTACAAATTTTGATTGTAGTTGAGTTTATAATTTATCTATTTAGCGTTATCATTTATTGAGGTGTGTAGTGACTTGGGAGACATATCGCTAGGTGTTATAATAAGATATTTATATATTAAAATATAAAATAACTATTAGTTATCCGTTTAGGAGCAAATCGTTGAGTCAATTGTAACACTCAGTCAATGTTGCGGCGCGCGTAGACAAAATTATCTAATAATATGTTAAAAGTTAAATCTTCTATAAGACTAATTAGTGAATTTTATTTTGTCTTTCCGTCTGACGAGCGCCGCTTGAGGTCCGACCTCCTTTATCATGACGACGATTTAGATAGTCAATATAGTATAACATATAATGAAAATGAAGCTAGATTTAGAGAAATACATTTATGCCTATAATCGCTTGACTAGAATTAAACATATATATCCGATTAGGTTAAGCATATATATCGTAGATTTATATATAAGATACGTCTGCCGACCGTATGTGCAGTGAAACAGTTCTGCTATAAAAATCGGTCGTTGCCTTTCAACCGTTGCTATACTTCCTTCATATACATTATAGTATATGATATATATATTATAAGTAACCTAAGCTTCGTTGTTTCCATAGTACATAAGTTAGTCTAAGCAATATACAGCGCCATTATAAAATGGGGCTTAATCTTAGCTAGGAAATTTCAAGATATAACTATATTATATACAAAATATTGATGGTTAGATAGGCTATTGAAATTATGTGTGTTTCGTTTCGTTCGGTTGATCCATTTATATAATAAGAGTATATATTGTTAAGTCCCAATAAATAACACCAATATTTTATAGTCCTCGACATAATATTAATTAGAATTGGCTATGTATTAAATAACTTGAGTCTTGATCTTGAATGCCTTAAAAACTGTCTATTTAACTAATATATATTATTTTTTAATGTCACGCAGTGTTAGACATGATATAATTATGTGTATGAGGCATCTTAACACATCGTCTCCTTGCGACAACAATGTGACAATTCAAAAACCGTTAGTTTACAAATTATCTTAAACATTTAATATATTAAGATTTTCTGAAAAATTGCGCTTTTTGAGTCGTCACAATGTGGCAAGAGAACGACATAACATAGTATATCAAAGTGTAAACAAATATATAAAATTACTAGTCAATCTATCTATCCGCCTAGAGAATATGAAAAATATATGTCATATAAATACTATAACAATAATTATCAAACATTTTGCCCCAAACATATAAATATATCATTTCTAGCACGCCAAGTGCCAAATATTTATTTCTTGTTTATTATTTGTATCTCTCTATCCCAAAATGATAACACCAATATCTCAGAATAAGTGAATCTACCTGTAAGGGCGATTCTGAATTGTTATATGATTTTAAATGTAATTTACTCTAAATATTTTATGTATCTACTGAAATCATAGCTATGTTACTAGTTATATAGGTATGACCAAAATTTGAAATACTCAGCGCTAAAAATTGTTAATGGGGGTGAGCATCTTGGGTTTGAAATTGATCATGATTGTAGTATTCTACTATTCAAGAAGCCCATTCATTTTATACCCGTATTAAAGGAGTTTGTGGAAAAATATGTACTTAATCCACCATTTTGTGACGGCGGCCATCTTGAACCGATTTTCATCAAACATAGCTAAGGACACTACTGATTAATTCACCTTCAATTAAAAAAAACAGGTGAACCGTTAACACAATTATTAATACCCACATAGGTACTTACACATTAAAATCTAAGAATGTATGACATTCTGGCATAATAAATATTTAAAATAAAGAGTAAATTACATTTAAATCATATAAATACATAGATTAGTGGTGCATAGATATATTCAGTGTTTTTTATGTTACCCGTTTTAAAAAAACTACGTTCGCACGAATTTCAAAAATAATGATATATAATTACTAGCTGTGCCCAGCGATTTTAAGGAAGCCCTTTAGCCTATGTGTTATTTCAGGGTCTAAGCTATACCAACATTTATTTATTTATAAAAAAAATTGCTGAAATGGTTCAACCGTTTAGATGTTAAGACACACACATGCATTTTTTCGCATGTGTGTCTCTTTACTCCTAAATGGCTGAACAAATTATAAAACGCTGATTTTTAAGTTATCTTAGTATTTAATTATGTGTGCGACATGTAATATTGATAGAACAGGTAAATTGCATATACAAAACTAAAATAAATGTATATTTCTCTAAATTTAAAACCAGTTATGATATAATTAGTCGCTCTTAAACACGCACTAAATCCGGGCCTTTTTATAGGCGTACACGAAGACATAAAAGACCAACACGCAGAGGCCCTTTTGAGCTTTTAATTTAATTTAAAATGACACTTATCGGAGTCTTTCTGCGAGTCCATCTAAAGAAAATGGGCTCAAAGACACTCTCAAGCACCTAAATTATTATTATTTGTCCTAAAATAAAAAATTAAATACATTGTTTTAATGATTTGTACACACATTCGTGCGAATGCAGTTTGTAGAATTATTCACTTGCTGAAAATAAGAAAAATAACAGCAATAATATACATCATTTATGTAATTAAATAATAATTATTTCATTACAAAAATAATAATTTAATTAAATAATTATACACAAAAAGAAATGCGGGCTCGATATTTATCTGATGGTACATTACTGGAAAAGTAACCATTTAATTCGGCGCATCACTTGCCTCAAATGTTTATGCGCGCAGTGTCAAATTCACATACAAATAGGTACTTAGTGCTTTTTGACATTCAGTTGTTTCCGAACCGAATGTTTGCGCAAACATTCGCTTACATTGTCAAATTCCGTAAGATAGCATTTGGCACTCAAACTCAAACTCAAAATTCATTTATTCAAATAGGCTACAATGGAGCACTTTTGCAAGTCAATTTTACATTTTATTTTAATATTCTACCGCTCATTCGCAAGGCACCTCTATGAGAAGAATGAGCAAGAAACTCATAGGGATTGCTTTTTTTAAATATGTGTTTACAATTATTATCTTGGTTACATAATTTATTTACAGGTGGTTGCAGAGGTTTCCAGGCATCTTTGTCTTCTATGTATTGGCTAATTTTATAATAGGCTTTCTTTTGTAATATGTCTTTAACACGGCTTTTGAATTTACCTTCTGTGAGCCCCGTTATTTCATCAGGGATTTTATTATAAAAACGTACACAATTCCCTAAAAATGATTTATGGCTCGTTTTGGACAATCTGAATCGTGGTACAGCTAACTTATTCTTATTTCTAGTATTAAAGCTATGAGTGTCACTATTTAACTTGAATTTATCTAAATTTTTTCTGACATACATAATATTTTCGTAAATGTACAAAGATGGTAGGGTCAGTATATTTATCTCTAAAGACCTCTTTTAAAGAGTCTCTTGGGCGCATCTCATAAATGGCACGAATTGCACGTTTTTGCAGTATGAAAATAGTCTCAATATCTGCTGCCGACCCCCACAGTAAAACTTGCCATCATTTGCAAATTGCAGGCTTTAACGAGTATGTAATAAATGCAAAAAAAAAGATCCAGTGTCAGTGATATCAGGGAGGGATTTATTCCGCCTTCTAAGTCCAGTCTACTACGTCGCGTCTCTTAACGTCACGCGAGATCTTAATGGAAATTATAAAAAGTAAACCAAGAGCGGCGAGCGTGTATGACGAATGTGTTGAAAGTTAAGGAAAGAGGTGGGTCAGGAGTCAGGACCTTACCAAGTGGAGAGAAATAGTCTCTGCCTACCACAACGGGAACCAGGCGTGGAAAATTGTCTTTTAGTCAGTAATGGTAGTTGGGGCTCGACGCGATTCGATTTTGATCGCGCGCTTGGGCGTAAAACCCACCCAAGAGCTGTCAAACTTGACGCTTGAGACTTGAGTGGTTATAAACATTTTCAGCAAGCGAATGATTCTACTAGTAGTGTTTTTGTAAGTAGAACGTGCTAGATTTGGATGTGCCGTAGATGAGACCCACGAAGAGTCGCATGCTTGACGAGTATAATATTGTTTGTGAACACAACTCTTCAATAAATAAGAACAAATATTTTTTGAAACTTGTAAAATGGATGTTTTCTATCCATGAATTTTCTGTGTATTGTTTTTTGTTCGTTGATTTTTCTCGGACGGATCGCCAACTTTCATGTGGACATGTCGGACAAATTTTTCAGAACACCAAAACGGTCAACACCGTAGATAAAACCGAGTTGCCAAGTTGTTTAAGATTTCTTAAGATTTGGTTAGAGAAAAACTGCCCATAATTAGTACAGTGCTACCCAGTATTTTACAAAGGTGAAGTTATGGGTGCACTGCGCCAACGCTTCTTACTTGAGAGTCATAAGATGTTAAGAATTTCACGAGCTACAGTGCCCTCCTACCTGTGCACAGCAATGTTTGCATCACTGCTCAAGCGGTAGAATAACTGGCACTGTTGGATGGCATACAGATTTAACAGATGGATGAATGATGAAGAGTCAGCAATAATAGAGTCGTGTTCAAAGTTGTCGATTCGACCGGGATCGTAGTATTTCGGTGTTGATACTTATACCTACGGATCGTGGCTAATATGTTCACTTTATTAGCAATATCTTGTATATTTATATGTGCTTGGAATTAAAATTGACAGATTGAGATAAGTTTCGCAAAAAGTTCCAAAAAGCAAGCAAGTTTCGCGCTCATGTTAAATATAATAATCGGAACTTACGACTTATTACACGATAAATCCCGATTATTAGAATTAACATGAGAATGTGAAAAGTTTTAAAAATAGAGAAAAAAGAATAGAGAAAATAGAGATAAGATATAATATATTTGCCGAAAGAATGGTAGAATAGTATAGACTAACACTATTGTCTACCAAAATACAATAAATTATTTAAAATATAAAACAATCTGAACAACTATAATAGATGCAAACGATTGGCCTTATCGCATAAAGCAATCTCTGACATACTTGAATAAAGAAAAGATATTGCAGTAACAATAATATTACGACTCACAATTCGCCAGCAATCTACTGTGGCAGTCAACCAGTTTCGCCCATTACACTTAAAATGTTAGGAAAAAGTAAGAACGTACCAAGGTTTAGCCCCCAAAAAACGAATATACTGCATTCTGCATCATAAGTACTTATTATGTGACAAACTCACGTACAATAATTTTGCTTTAGGCGATAGAAATTACTAATTAAATGTAAAACTTTTCAATAAATCGTCGATTTTGATTCCAAGCATTTGGAAGACAGCAATAATACGCACTAGGTGTGTCTGTAGTGTTTTATTTTCGTGTACCGCTAGAACGTTTTTAAAGGTAAAAGTTGACTTTTATCTTCCTTAGTTCATTGTGTGTCGTGTACGATAGTACGATATCATGTAAAGAGAAGGCTATTTGTATTTGGCAAATCATTTGGACGAACATTTGGTCAAACGTTTGGCCAAAGTTCATTTTAACGTAGCTATTGTACTATTTGCTGTATAGTAAAGTTCGAAGGGTTATGGCGTACTTTGCGATATCAATGCGACAGGTCATAATTTGACCATGAGCAATGCTTGCACTGTTGCCAATGTTACGGCAGTAACCGTATATCTACGATTTTCAAACCAAAAGATCACAAAATTCAACCCTCATTAAAGAAAGTGTCAACTTATATAATTATATGCAAAAGAACTAACTCATTGCTGTCGCAAAGCGTTTTAATATAAAATAGGATATCCATGACAGTCTCCGACAATCGTTTTAATTATTAACGTGGTTCTACGTAATTGACTTAAAAAATAAATGCTTGTTATTAAACCAGTTAACTTACTTATATGAAAGCTGCCTCTCTAGAAAAGCTCCAGACTCTTGTGGCTATCGCAAAACAATGTACTGAGATGAGTAGATATCGTTCGTTTTTGCAGAACGACTGTCATCCCAAATCTGGCCTGTGGCTATCACTGAAAAAAATGTACTTGTTATGACAGTCGTGGAGTAACTTGTCTAACCTCTGTTGGATCAGACAGTTAGATACGATTCTTCTTCTCACCAACTAGTGAAGGTTGGCAGTCAGCTCAGCATATTTCTCCTTATCGTGAGGCGGAACAGTTCGGTGGCACTCGCTATCTCAGTCCCTGGTGTTGCGCAACCACGACTTCTTTCTACGACCGACTTTTCGCTTACTACTTAGATACGATTGTCGGAACTTTATTATGATAACAAGTACCTACCAATGCAAATAGCCTTGAGAGTTAAACACATTTTGGTTTGTCTTTCGACCGTCCATGGGTGTTGTCTTAGAGTAAGGTCATATTTTGTTTATTATTTTGCTCAATATGTGCGCACAGCAGACGTTTGTGAAACAGAGCTTTCATTTCATGTGATTCGACCTATTGACCAGAAAGTGTTAGTGATTTTTAAAACTCCCCTTTGTATTTTAAATTTTAATCTATCCTACGCGACTTATATATTTAATGTGATGTATTAAGATATGTATAAGTTGAATTTTATACCCTGTTTTGATTTCTCTCGCATTAATTAGTCGAAATTAGATTTAAAGAGATAATAGTTAGGTGTACGGATAAGTCTCGCTTGTTTTGATGTTTGTTATTTCGGACACGTTTGTTTGTTTGTCAGTTGTTACGGTTTGTGGGAGGATGTTTTAATTAATATACTTAAACAATAACAACTTAGATAACAATTTGAGAAATCATAAGTTTTGTAAGTTAGGTTCGGCTACGTTAAACTGTGGCCAAACTAGCTTCACATATTTGATCACATATTTGCGCAAATCTTTCCAAATAGTTACGTCAAAGTAAAAATAATGTACAAAACGCTCTACAACAATGACTTTAGTACTCGGATTTAGCTACGTTAAACTGTGGCTAAACTTGCTTCACATAATATTTGCGCAAATATTTCCAATTGTTTACAAAGTTCAATCCAGACTTAGTATGATTGTGTACAAATTACTACCATGAGTTTTAAGCCCAGGTTTGCCCACGTTAAACCGTCGCCAAACTCGCTTCACATATTTGATCACATATTTGCGCAAATCTTTCCAAATGTTAGCGCGAAGTTCTAGTGTACCTACAAAGTGTCAGACGCAACCAGGACCTATAAACTTCACACCATTTTTGGAATTAAAAAAACTTAAAATTGGATCCTGTGTACCTATGTACACCTATTCCGAACATGATAATTAGCCAAAAATTTAAAGCATTTTAAGCTATTTATCAACCAAAAATAAAACGTTAATTTTTAAATGAAGTTCTGATTAGATTTAAACTTAGTTATTATTTAATAATAACTAATAATTGTTGTAATGGATTTCCGCAAAGAACGCCTAGCTCCATTAATTATTTTAACTGATTAAAATCTTTATTATCCTATTTATCCCAGTAAATGCGGTCAAACGCTTGATTAGTCCGCTATAAAAAAAAAAAAAAAATCCCTGTCCACTTCCATCCATCTGGATGGAATTAACCCTTTCATCTGTTAATTCAGAATTCCATTGCAAAGTGGACAGTCATTACGACCGTTCCGGCATGATGTTCAGTGAAGCCAGGGAGGGATTTATCCCGTCTTCTAGGTTTAATCTGCTGCCATCTAAATAAATTATTAAGTAGGTAATTGGAAAAAAAAAAATCTACGACCGCATTGTCGCGTTAACACGAGATCGATGTCTATAATGACTAAAAAAAAGTTTAAGGTATATTATGTTAAAATGTATGTTAATTAAAATACCTCTCACATCCTATGTCTGTTGATTTAAAACTATTTTCGTTACAAATGATTATTGTGAAAGTAATAATTGATAAAAGATTGTACTCTGTACCTATACCTACCTATATAGAATAAAATATAGCTAATGCGATACATATGACATATAGTATGTAAGGACGATATGAAGCGAAATAAAACATGAAATTAACTTTGTGTTTTATTTATATTCACCTTCAAAAATCACATGTTCAATCTGGCTTAGCCATAAAACAAAACAGCTATTAGTAACGTAACAATTTAACAACATTTATTTGCCTTCTTAACTATGTGGCGGACTTTCGTTAGCCATAATGTAATTCAGCTTAACTTTAAAACAAAACAGCTATGATTAACAATTTAATAATATTTATTAGCCCTCATTAAAAACCACATATTCATAGTTAATCTGTGTGGCGGACTTCCGTTTAGCCATAATGTAGTTCGACTTAGCCATAAAACAAAACAGCTATTATTAACATAACAATTTAATATTTATTCGCCTTCATTAAAAATAACATAGGTACATAGGTATTCACAATTTAACTATCTGGCGGAATTTCGTTTAACCATAATGTAATCCGACGTAGTAATAATACAAAAGGGCTATTATGAACACAAATCATCATTCGCCTTCATTAAAAACTACATAATATGCATTATAATCTATGTGGCGGATATTCGTTTAGCTATCATGTAGTTCGGCTTAGCCATAAAACAAAACAGCTATTAGAATAAAATATAATAACACATATATAAATACAAAACAAACTTTAAACTAGAGGTAGACAATTGACGGTCTTACTGCATAAAACAATCTCTTACAGATAACCTGTTTGGACATTAAAATAGAATATAATAATAAAAAAAACTATATCGAAACACCACACATTATTATACAAAACTAAAACAAAATTACGACATAAGTAGTAACCATTGGCGGTCTTATCGCTAAAAGCGACCTCTTCCAGACAACCAAGGAGAGAAATATTGATATTTACATGGGTCAGTGGTGAGTTTCTAGTAACCTACAAACCAACTTAACTACATGCTAACCTAACATTTTATAGTACCTTATCAATATTAAATCTTATGTTTCAAACAAATAGATTTAATGACTGAAAATGGTTTAATGAAAAATAAAAAATAAAAAGATTGAAAATGGTTTAATCTAGCTATTTGATTAACCCCTCAAGCAACAAACTATGTTTGGAAATCTCAAAGGGGTTATAAATGTTAAAATTACCCCAAATTTAAATAGTAAAATTACACCAAAGATACCCCGTCGTTTTTGCGTCGGGGGTTAAAAATCCTACAGTTCTCAGAAGCTGCAAGGGTCAATGGTAATCTTTGTGAATGAAAAATGATGAGGAAACACAGATAGATATCCCGGTTCCAGCGGAAGACCAGCGTAGGTCCTAGCCGACCTACATATTATATGCTAAGCTGGCACCATTTCACGGCAATGTAATTTAGTTTATTTATATTTATAGTTTTAGTCAAATATTGATCCTTATGTGTATTCTATTCTAAATAAAGCAGAGCATAGATCCAAATACATTCTGGGGAGAATAGTTCACGGGCCGGGCCGACAAGATAGATAGATAGATAACCCTTTATTGGAACACAAAAGAAAATGTACAAAAACAACTTATAAACTATAACAATACAAAAGCTATGTGTTACAATTGGCGGTCTTATCGCTAATAGCAATCTCTTCCAGACAACCGTGCAGGGAGAGGAGAAATATTGAAATTCACATGGGCTAGGTTAGGCAAGCCGGACAGGAAAAAAGTGGTGAACTCTAACGCGGCGCCTACGGGTCAATTTCACCATAATATGCAGCGATCACAATATGCAAAGCATGATTGCAATGACATTATACCCATACCACAAAAATAAAATAACCCCTCAAGCAACAAACTAACTTTGGAAATCTAAAGGGGTTATAAATACGAGCGTGGAGCGCTACAGCGGACGAAGATTACCTAATGATGTCCAAGTGCACCGACGAGGGAGTTTTCCCAGACATATTATGAAAGGCTGCGCGGCTCGTTGTCCTGACAAAGAACAACGGCAAATCACTAAGTGACCCCGAAACGTTCCGTCCAATCACCTTGTTACCAACACTGAGTTAGTTTAACAACCAACTATGATCCTGTCTAACGAGAGGCCACTGTAAATACTTGTGCTACTACTTCTTTTGTAGTTGTACGAGTAACAAAAGAATCGTATCTAGCTAAGTGAGTCAATTAGCGCCGTTCCAACGCACGTAGCTGCTGTAATTTATTAAATCTTTTGATAAATTAAGTAACCTTTTGATACTTGAATTATTTTAATTGACCCGCGCCTAGCTCGATAAACGCTCACGCCTTATTACTTCTCTGTTCGCATTGCGCTCCGTATCGCCTATGTCGGAAGGAGAGGACGAAGCGACGCGACGACGGCGGCGACATGACCTCCTGGCGGAGGCTAAACGCCTAAAGGAGGCCGAACTGGTAGCATTAGAAACCATGATGAAAGAATATGAAAACATTATAAGGGAAAAAAAAAAAAAGAAAAAAGAGAAAAAAAAAATAATAATAATAAGAACAATTAAAAGATAGAAGTCGGAAAAAAAGTAAGTAATATTATGGAGATTATTTTAATGTGGGGATATAATGATTTGATTTTCAAAGTTCTTTATTGTCATAAATATTACAAAATACAACACAGCGAAAATACTGGGCTATATTAACATAGGGTATTGTTGGTTTATCAGGCTACAGTCGCCTCTCAAAACAGTTGGTACCAACAAGTGGTTAATTTTTAAGCTGTTCTCTTTAAATCATAATTACGTATTTGCAATAAAGATATTTTCTCAGTTTTGAGTGCGAATAGCTTTGCTATATCCATGGGCGTACCCAGCTTCTGACCCAGGGGGGGGCAAGCAAGGACTTTCCCGAACATTTTTTTTACGATTTTTTTTTACCGAACTATATGCCTGTATGCATATTATGTTTTAACGTTGAGCAGGTACCCATTTATAAGGTGCACCATGCTTTGCTTTCAGCTCGTACAGAAATATTCTTCTTTAAAAAGCGCGAGCAGCTTGCTGCGAGCCCCAAGAAAATTTTATATTTTTGACAAGAAAAAGGTGCGATTAACTTGCTCCGAGCGGAAATAGAGATTTGAGAAATTTTTATATTTTCAACAGCGAAAAGAGTCCAGTTAACTTGCTTCGAGCGGTAGGGAAATCAATATACTTATCCTTTCTTAAAATAGTGCAAACAGCATGCAACGAACGCCAAAAAAAAATTTTTTTGACAACGTAAAAAGTGCGGTTAATTTGCTCGGATTGGATAGTTAAAATATTATTCCTTAAAATAGCGCGAGCAGCCTGCTGCGAGCGCCGAGAAATTTTTATATTTTGACAAAGAAAAGAGTCCAGTTAACTTGTTTCGAGCGGTAGGAAAATTAAAATATCCTTCCTTAGAATAGCGCCGAGAAAATTTTATATTTTGGACAACGAAAAGAGTGCGGCTATCTTAGTCTGAGCGGTTAGAAATTTAAATATTCTCACTAATAAGAGCGCGTAGGCGTAACAGCTTACTGTAAGCGACGAGTATTTTTAATATTGCTGACTTCGAAAGGTGAGCTAAGTTCGTTCCGAGCTGCAAAAAACTTAAACATTCTTACTAATAAGTGCGCGAGTAGTTTGCTGTGAGCGGAGAACAAATCAAAATCTTGATTATGAAGAGTGTCCGAACTACTTAACGGCAAGAAAATTCTATATTTCTGACCACGATCGTTACTTAATACGAGATAATATACTATAACTACTACTACCTACATACTTGCCGCAAGTGCCAATTTTGAATATATTATTTAAAAAAGTGTTCATATAAAAAAAATTCTTACTAAAAAAGCTAAAAAATATATTATAATCCTGACTATGAAACGTGTGACCAGCTTATTGGGAGCGCCAAAAATTTTTTTTGTTATATTCTACATTTAATTCAAGAAAATCGATTTCCAGGGGGGGGCAGCTGCCCCCCCCTGCCCCCCCCTGGGTACGCCTATGGCTATATCTACTACGCTTATAACATGATATTAATATATTTAGTTACAATATTAGTATGATATAGTTTATAAAAAAAAAAAAAACCATGATGAAGGAGGAAGAAGTCTCCAACCCCCTAACGCCGCGATTCTCGCTGCGTTTCGCTCGTGCGCACGCCACCTTTCGGCACACCATCCGACGCCGTGCAGCCTGCGCCGACGCAGTACCCGGCCCCGCCGGCCTGCCAGAAGCGCTTGCTTTCATCGCCGGAGGAGGTGCAGGAGGACAGCTGGCGTCAAGGGTCCGTCGGTGCCCCCATCGGCGGTCTCTTGACAACTCTTCAGACAACTCAATTTACTCGGAGGCCACTACGGAACAGCCACTGAAGGCCAGTTCGCTAGAGAAATATAACGAAGAGATGCTCAAACAGTGACTTTTTGTCCTAGAACCGTATGATAGGTTAACTTCCAGAGGTAGGGAGGAAAATATCCCGAAATTCAAATACAGATCCAATTAACCAGAACTTCCAGAGGAAGGGAGCGAAATATCCCAAAATTCCTCTGGAAGTGTTAGATTTCTCTAGGAATAATAAACGTCGATTTTCTTTAGAACACTGTTTTATTATAGTCACATAGTTTTTCACACATTACACCGGAGAATCAGGAAACGTCAACAACAGCACAGATAATAGTAATTATAGAATCGTCACAGACTTATTATTGCTTCACTAACAGGAAGTTACATAGTACATACGTAATCAAGAACACTATACCCGGACCTGAGAGTATCGGTTCCAAAAACCTGGATGCCGATCGATTTTTGGGAATATCCGGGCCTGGTCCGGACCGGAGACCAGCTTGTGAGCGAGCTATACCGAATCAACGTCGCTGACGACGCGACTAACCAGTGGGCAAATTTAATTGAATTGGGAATTGAGACTATTCGTCAGTATATTATTACTTAAATACTAAGAACTAGTTACTCCTACGACATCTAAGCATTTATTCTTGCCCCTGATTAGCAATTTTGTGCCTGATATTTACACACTTGGGTTTTAATATTTTGCCCGGTAACATCATCTAATTTGTGAACTTATTGGTGGAAATTACAAGAAAAAGGCAAATAAAAGATCTAAATTGTAAATTTAAATCTAATAAACCTATGGAGGGATAGGTAGCTAGAATGCCGGCGGCATTGCCCCGCTGAATACATATACTTATTTTTTGTGCAAAATACACGCCAGCATTTCGGTCACCTGATACCTCCACCAAACGTTTGGCCAGTTCTTTATACAGCTCCCAAGCTGCCGGTCCCCATGGACCCATAGTTTGCAATTTACAATTATAAACATTTTAGCAATGCCGCCAGCATTCTAGCTACCTATCCCTCCACCATAGGTTTATTAGATTTAAATTTAGATTAAGTATTTGTAAGTTTTAGATTGTAGGTTTAGTTTTTAATGTTTTTTTATTTATTGTCTGTAAAGTTTTATGTATAATTGTATAATTAGTCTGTTAGTAGAAATATAATAGATCTAAATAAATTGTAAATATATCACTTTTTATAACAAATTTTACAAGTACTGTTACACAGGAGACGCCGTAATTTGCCAACGGTTTTAACTTTGTCAAAAACTAGTGAAATAACGCCTTTTGCTCCTGAATTTCGCTATTAATAGCTAAATATCGTTGCTCGTACTAACATTACGTCGAAAGTAGAAGGACGTTACTGCTCACCAGAACTCTGCTGAAGACCACTTCGCTAGAGAAATATAGCGAAGAGATGCTCAAACAGTGACACGTTTTAAGCTAGAAACAAATCAAAAACAGGTCAACTTCCAGAGGCAGGGAGCGAAATATCCCGAAATTCCCCTGGAAGGAGAAAGAATTCCCTCAGGAATTGGTCCTCCTCTTCTTCGCTGTTCGCATTGCGCTCCGGATCGCCTATGTCGGAAGGAGAGGACGAAGCGACGCGACGGCGGCGGCAATATGACTTCCTGGCGGAGGCTAAACGCCTAAAGGAGGCCGAACTTGCCGCCCTTGAGACAATGATGGAGGACGAGGAGGCCACCAACCCCCTACCGCCGCGCTTTTCCCTGGCACGCACGCCGCCATTCGGCACGCCCTCCGACGCCGTATTGCCGGCGCCGAGGCAGCACCCGGCTCCGCCGGCCTGCCAGAAGCGCCTGCTTTCGTCGCCGGAGGAGTGCCCCGCGCCGCCGCCGC
Organism: Hemithea aestivaria; assembly: GCA_947507615.1. Taxonomy (NCBI): domain Eukaryota; kingdom Metazoa; phylum Arthropoda; class Insecta; order Lepidoptera; family Geometridae; genus Hemithea; species Hemithea aestivaria. The sequence continues at coordinate 1,337,334 of OX382353.1, read as the reverse complement.
CGCGCCGCTCCAGCCCGCCGCGGCCCGAGCCGCAGCCGCAGCCGCAACCCAAGCCGCAACCAGATAAGGCCTCGCTGATCCAGGCCGTCTACGCGTCCATCAAGGGCATCGGTGTCGTCGCGAACGCGACGAATAAACTAAATATTACCGACAAGACGACAATCGCCGCGCATGGCCAGGACATCCTGGCCATTGTTGGTCAGCTGGCCATTAGGGTCGCTGACCTCGAGCTGGAGCTCAGCGCCCTCAAGCTACAGTGCTCTGAAAGGGCACGTGGCGCAGGAGCCACACCAGCGTCGACCGCCACCTCCGCCGTGACAGCCACGACATTAGGCCCGTCCGCGGCGACGCCAGTGCCCCCCTCGCCCGCTCCGTACGCCAGCGCTCTAAAGATGCCCAAAGGGAAAGCGCCCGTCCCAGTCCCACGGCAAGGCCCGGCAGTGCTCATCTACCCTAGTGAGCAGTCGACCATAAAATCCTCGGACGAGACTAAAAAGTTGCTGCAAGAGTCCGTGAAGCCAGCGGAGGCCAGGATAAAGGTGACGCAAGTGCGCCGAGTGGGCAAATCGGGCGTGGTCGTCCGGACAGGTAAAACCAGATCTACACACGCTGAGTACCAGCCCTTACGTGGCAAGATCTATTTTTTACAAGCTTTTATTTACTTTCACCTGTCCCCAAAAGCCGCGCCCGCCCGCCCGCCCTCTCCGCGGCCCGAGCCGAGGCCCGAGCCGCAGCCGCAACCCAAGCCGCAACCTGATAAGGCCTCTCTTATCCAGGCCGTCCACGCGTCCATAAAGGGCATTGGCGTCGTCGCGAACGCGACTAACAAATTAAACATCACAGACAAGACCACGATCGCCGCGCACGGCCAGGACATCCTGGCCATTGTTGGTCAGCTGGCCATTAGGGTCGCTGACCTCGAGCTGGAGCTCAGCGCCCTTAAGCTGCAGTGCTCTGAAAGGGCACGTGGCGCAGGAGCCACACCAGCGTCGACCGCCACCTCCGCCGCGACAGCCACGACATCCGGCCCGTCCGCGGCGGCGCCAGTGCCCCCCTCGCCCGCCCCGTACGCCAGCGCTCTAAAGATGCCCAAGGGGAAAGCGCCCGTCCCAGTCCCGCGGCAAGGCCCGGCAGTGCTCATCTACCCTGGTGAGCAGTCGACAATTAAATCCTCGGACGAGACAAAGAAGCTGCTTCAGGAGTCCGTGAAGCCAGCGGAGGCCGGCATAAAGGTGACGCAAGTGCGCCGAGTGGGTAATTCGGGCGTGGTCGTCCGGACCGCCTCCGAGGAGTCCGCGAAGCGCCTCAAAGACGCGGTCCCGCCAGGTCTCCGTGTCGCGACCCCCAAGACCCGCCAGCCGAGAGTAGCCCTGCGCTACATCCGCGCCAACCTCACCCCCGAGCAGCTCATGAGTGAGCTCTACCGTATAAACGTGGCAGACAACACCGATTGGCCCCTGGAAAGGTTCCAGAAGGAATGTAAGTACGCTGTCGCATAACAGCATGGCCCTAAATACCTTATCATTCTAGAGTGCTCCCTAGCCTGCCGGGACTTGCTCGTGGGGCTCGGACGAGTCTATGTCGGATGGGACGAGGCGGACGTGTGTGATCACATCCGCGCGACCTGCTGCCGAAAGTGTCAGCAATACGGCCACCCCGAAAAGTTCTGCAGGTCGCAGGAAACAATATGCAGCAGCTGTGGAGAGGCCGGGCACCGCCATACGGAGTGCAAGGCGACGAAGAAGTGTTGCGCTACGTGCAAGCGCTTTAAAGCCCAGAAGCTGCCAGTCACAACACCGCAGCCGCCGATTGCCCTGCCCGCGTTCATGCCGACAAACAGGAGGCAGAGAAAATCCTCTATCGATAGCAGAGGAGGGCACCGATAAGATAATTTCCTTCGGGCAGCTTAACTTACAGGGTTCGGAAGCGGCCACTACAGAACTACCTGTGATAGCGAGTTCGCGCCGGCTCGACTTGGTACTGGTCCAAGAGCAGTACAATAGCCGACCAGGTATTCTGCAGTGCGGAGCTAACGCCAAGGCTGGCGTCGTAGTTTTAAACCGTGCGATCGCAGTGACGCTCCTACACCACCTGAGCACAGAACACTGCGCGGTAGTCCACGTCGCACACGGAGAGATAAATCTGCACGTCATATCAGCTTACTTCCAGTACAGTCATGACATCGGTCGCCACATAGCCCACCTAGAGGGCGTTCTACACAGACTCGCGGGTAAGCCTATCCTCATAGGAGTAGATAGCAACGCCCACTCGCCTATGTGGCACTGCGAGAGAAGACAGTACACTGGTCGTGGTCCAGACACAAGAGTACAGAAGAAACCAGATGGAGGGCTTCATTCTCGGTAGGGGTCTTCTGCTACACAACGCCGCGGGACAGCCGCCGACCTTCAGCGGGCCGAACGGAACGTCAACAAACGTTCCGTCCGCGACGAGATCATTGCCATTTGGCAGGAGCGATGGCGTGACAGTTCCGACGGTCGTGAATTGTACAGTTTCTTCCCCGAAATAAGCGTCAGGTTAAGTTTAGAGTGGGTCGAGCCCGACTTCGTGGCTTCCCAGCTTCTCACCGGTCACGGTTGCTTCAGGCGGCGCCTACACAAGCTAGGCCTGTGCGAGTCTGCGACGTGCCCGTGTGGCGAAGACGACGAGAGCCGAGATCACGCGTTATGGGAATGCAAGCTGTACGACGAAGAGCGACAAGCGATGCTCGAAAACTTGAAGAGGACGATCATTGGACCAGTTTACCACGAGGAACTAGTTTCCTGCGAAGAGAACTTCGAGGCGCTGCGCAAGTTTGCGCACACGTGGCACACCAAGCGAAGAACTTTTAAAGAATGAAGCGGAATAGTTACACTGAACAGTGTACAGTTACGAGTCCTAAACACTGTGTGTTTTGTGTCGTCGAGCCCCAATAGGGATGTTGACACATGTTACGAATTCATATTAACTTATGTTTTTCATATAAAAGACAGTATTTAAAAACCTATAATCATATTTTAAGCATCTATTTACAAGCCAAAATTGAATAAAATCAATTTTAATTTCAATATTTTTTACTTATTACCACGCGAACGCGAACGCCAATCAGAGCGCGTGACGTCACACCAAATGCCTAGACTTACGCTTTCTATGAAATGTTTCTGATTTCGACACATTGTAATTATTCATAACATAAAAACCACTGAACCGATTTTGATGAAACTTATACTGTGCCCTAAGTTGGTCCAAATTTAAGCAAAAAAATGACAAAAACCAAAATGGAACTTTTATTTTTAGAGAGACATTTTAGTTATTGACTTTATTTTTGGTTTAAGTATGGACCAACTAAGGGCACAGTATAAGTTGCATCAAAATCGGTTCAGTGGTTTTTAAGCTATGAATAATTAAAATGTGTCGAAATCAGAACATTTTATAGGAAGCGTAAGTACAGGCCAGTGGTGTGACGTCACGCGCTGTCAGATGACTGTTCGGAGCGTTTTAGCCGGAATTCAAAAAATCATTTTTATTTACGTATTTTTATATTGAAATTTCATATATTTTTGCATAAAAATATGATATTCGTGTATGAAATGGGTATATCTATCATATAAAAGCAATTCCAAAAATTAGTCAACATCCCTATTGGGGGGAGGAAGAAATATCGAATACGGAATTACCTTGATTAACGCCCGACCCGCACTCATTGTTATGAGAGGGTCATCAGAATGGGCTCATATAACATCTTCGAGTCCGCCTACTCGTTGGTAGTGACTTAATTGACGCTACTAGCGGTAGGAGAAGGGCGGGACATCTAGTTTGTAGGGGGCACCAGAAGCAACTGCGCGACCACGTTTTCGCCGGACCGCCCTTCGGGGCTGGTCCAGAACGGCAAGTGGTCGTGCGGGCTCCCACGATTAGGTCGTAAACCGTAAGGTAGGTTAGACCATGAGGAGGTGGTGGGGATGTCCCCAAAACTCGGCGTCCGATCGTTCCGGCGGTCGTACGTACACTGAGTGCGCTCCGTATTTTTAATTGCTTAAAAATAGTTTTTCGTGGTTTTTCTTAGTTTTTCTTTTATTTTCCTATTTATTAGTATATTCTATACGTGTATTGGTATTTGTCTTTTTCAATTTGTGCGTATTTATATCTGTTATTTGTGTTTTTGTGTGGACCAAGCTCGGGGGCGTTAAATCGCTATACCCGAGCTATATCGGTAAGTCTTTTTGACTATTACTTAGTGCTTAGTGCTCCAGCATCTGGTCCCAATCAAAAATCAGTGGCTAGGTCTCAAATTCATTGAATTTGGACCTAACCACGTGCTTTTGAGGTTGGGACCGCGTGCGCGCGTGCTCAGCACGTGGTAATCGACATTGACAGGCGACGTTAGTGACATCTGACATTTGACAGTTTGGACGTTTTGACTTTGACATCTGTATAGTCTTGACAAGTGACGGGTTTTATATTTTTCTTTTGAATATTGGCCAGTGGTTAGGTGGCAACACCTTTTGCCATTTGCCAATATTTTCTTGAACTATATTTGGTTTTTGTTTTGTTTGATACTTTGCTGTGTCCAACGTATTTTGTTCTAACGTGAACAATGGCGGAAAGTGAGGATGAGGCCGCGCGCCGGCGGCGACATAACGACCTTCTGCTCGCTGAACGCGAGCAGAAGGAACGGGAAATTATGGCTTTAGAGGCGATGATTGAAGAGCAGGTTGACCGTTTGACCCCGCGTTTCTCCTTACGCCGCACCCCGCCGCCGTCGCCCGTACCAATGGGGGAGACTACTCCCCCCTCTGCGTTCGCGCCCCCCCAGATTTCTGGGGTAAATAAAAGGTTACTTACCTCTCCGGAAGAGGTACAGGAGGCAGTCCGCAGGAGGACTGGCGGCGTCAAGGGGCCGTCGGTGCCCCCCATCGGCGGTCTTTTGACGTCGGCCCCCCGCGCCCAACGCCCCGCTCGCGATCATGCCCCCGCGCCTTTGCCGCCTCGCGCCGCCCCTCTCGCTGCCGCCCCCCCACCTGCCTGCCGCCCTTCCCGTTGCTGCCCCTTCTGCTGCCGCCCCCCTCGCTGAGGCCTCGTCATCGTCGACGACCTCTGCCCCTGTTGCCGAGTCCGAATCGTCCCCGAAAATAGATAAAGCGGCGATTATAATCAATGCCATACACGCGTCCGTACGGGGTATCGGAGTGGTGGCCAACGCCACCAATAAATTAAATATTGGCGATAAAACCACCATTGCCACCCATGGGCAGGATATCCTGGCCATGGTTGGCCAATTGGTGGTTAGGGTGGCAGACTTGGAGCTCGAGCTTAGCGCGGTGAAATTGCAGGCTTCAGAAGCCTCACGTAATGCGGCGGCCCACCAGGCGACCTCCACGTCTGCCCCCCTATCTGTAGCCCCGATTCCCCCTACGGCGCCCTACGCAAACGCGTTAAAGATGCCCAAGGGCACGATTCCCATAGAAGTCCAAAAACAGGGGCCCGTCACGGTCTTCTATCCCGATGAGGCGAATGAGGCGGTCAAGTCATCAGACGACACCAAGAAGATTCTGCAGGATAATGTTAATCCTGCAGAATCAGGCATAAAAATCACGGCGGTCCGCCGATTCGTGATCTTTATTTTTTTTTTAATAGGTCCGCCAAACCGGCCGTATCACATTATCACATAGTGTATAAAACAGAGGTACATAATAAATAAGTCCTAGGTGATCGGCCTTCTGGAGGCGAACACAGCATGCAAATTTTTATGTTACAATGTTAAATTTGAGTACTATTTATCCTTTAAAGTAACAGTTTCTTAAAAGAATGTAACCTCTCTCCGAAAATGTCCAAGTTGGTACAAACGTTATTGTATGATGAAGTCATACGGTGCATGGGCGAATGCTGACCGTACTTGGTGCGTCTTCGGGGGAGGGAGAACGTCACTCTGTTATGAAGACGGCTAAGAGTGCGAGGAATTTTAAAGTTAAGTTTGGCTAACAGATCGGGGCTGTCAATCTTGCCACTCACTAGTTCGTGAAGAAATACAAGATCAGCTAATTTCCGCCTATGTTCCAGAGAGGATATTTTAAAGTGTGTCATTCTAGAATCGTAAGTTTGCAAGGTTCGACACAGATTATTCGCAAAAGTCCAGTGGTAAAGAAATTGTTTTTGAATTCTTTCCAATCTTTGAATGTGCACAGCGTAGAAAGGGTTCCAAACGGGGGAGCAATATTCGAGGAGAGAACGTACGAAGCAGTTGAAAAGTAAGGACGAAATTTCGGAATCTTTAAAGAATTTGGTTTGACGCAAAACGAAACCAGATAGGCGTGCTCCTTTTTTCGCTAAGTAATCAATATGCTCTCTAAAGTCCAGCTTAGTACCGCGGTGGCCAACGCCACTAATAAATTGAACATCACGGATAAGTCAATCATTGCCGGGCATGGCCAGGATATCCTGGCCATGGTCGGCCAGTTGATGATAAGGGTGGCGGACGTGGAGCTCGAGCTCAGCGCGACGAAGCTCCGCGCATCGGAAGAGATTCTCAAAGCGACCACACGTCAAGCCGACCCCACATCCGCCCCCCTAGCCGGTGCGCCGGCTCCCCTTGCGGCCCCGTACGCCAACGCGTTGAAAATGCCCAAGGGCAGGGACCCAATAGAGGTACAGAGACAGGGGCCCGCCACAGTGTTCTACCCGGCTGACGAGAACATGGAATGTTCGATCCCCCTCAGGGACAAACTGAATGGCTTGGGGAGGGTGTACGTCGGCTGGGACGAGGCGGACGTATGCGACCACGTCCGGGCGACATGCTGCAACAAATGCCAGCAATATGGTCACGTGGAGCGGTATTGTCGCTCGGCCGTGGTCGTATGCAGCGCATGCGGCAGCGAGGGCCACCGTAACGTGGACTGTAAGTCCGAGACCAGATGTTGCGCAACCTGTAAAAAGTTTAAGCGCCCAGATGCGCAGGACCATCTCACTGCGTCCACTAGTTGTCCGGCCAGAATCCATGCAGACCAACAGGAAGCGGCGAAAGTGTTTTATCGTGCTTAACTATGGATGGGCACCATAAAACACTATTGATTGGTCAGTGAATCTGCAGGGATCCGAGGCCGCAACTACCGAATTGCCTATAGTTGCGCAACAACTTGGTCTAGTCATAGTGTTAGTTCAAGAGCAGTATAGCGCCGGACCACCGATCATCCAGTGCGGTGCGGTCCCAAAGGCGGGAGTCCTCGCCCTCAAAAAGTACGTGCAGCTGATCCTGCTGGACATTTCGGGCGCCTTCGACAACGCTTGGTGGCCCATGATTATCTTGAAGGCGAAGCAGCTCGGAGCGTCGCCCAATTTGTATCGGATGCTCGCGAGTTATTTTTCAAACAGGTCGGTAACGTTTTTCGCGGGTAATCAGTCGTACACGAAGACCAATACAATGGGTTGCCCACAAGGATCAGTACTGGGCCCTATTTTCTGGAATATCCTGTTGAACGACCTCTTACAGTTGCCGAGGCCCGAGGGAGTGCATCTGATTGCGTACGCCGATGATGTGACCATCGAGATCGAGGCGGCTGCGAGCGGAGATTGAGCGCAAGGCCGGCGTCATGTTAGGTGACATCTCGGGGTGGGGAGCTCGGAACCGTCTGAGTTTCTCCTCCTCGAAGTCCCTAACAATGACCTACAAGGGCGCCAATCATCAGGCTTGAGGGGGCCCCTATCAAGTGCGTCACTAAGGCAGTTCTTCTCGGTGTGACTTTGGATGATGCCAGGTCCTACTTGCCGCATGCAGGTACTATAGGAGAGAAGGCCTCCAACTGCTTCTGCAAGATGTCGCGGATCTCCGCGACCAGAGTATCGAGCGTTGCGTATTTTATACGCAGGGACCTACGTGGCGATAATCACGTATGCTGCCGCAGTATGGTACACGAGCTCTTCGAACTTCGTGGTAAAGAGGAAGTTGCTGCGCACGCAGAGACCGGCACTAACACTGCTAACGAAGGCCTATAGGTCATGCAGCACCGCAGCGCTACCTGTGCTTGCGAGTGTTCTGCCGGCAGACCTAGAGGTACTGCGAGCGGGGAGAGTCGCCCACGAGGGCATTCAGCTGGCACAGAGAGAGCGTAGGAAACTAAAACGGGTTGTTCGCGAAGAAGTCGTTGTTCTTTGGCAGAAACGCTGGGTAAAGAGTATGGATGGCCGCGAACTGTTTCAGTTCTTTCCCGATGTACAGGAACGGTTATTGTCGACATGGGTCGAACCGAATTATGTAGTGTCCCAAATACTGACCGGTGCTTGCGGGTGTTCTGCCGGCAGACCTAGAGGTACTGCGAGCGGGGAGAGTCGCCCAAGAGGGCATTCAGTTGGCACCGAGGGAGCGTAGGAAACTGAAACGGGTTGTTCGCGAAGAAGTCGTTGTTCTTTGGCAGGAACGCTGGGTAAAAAGTATGGATGGCCGTGAGCTATTCCAGTTCTTTCCTGATGTGCAGGAGCGGCTATTGTCTACCTGGATTGAACCAAACTACGTAGTGTCCCAAATTCTAACCGGGCATGGCTGTTTCAGGCAGAGACTATACAAGTTGGGTCTAAACGAGTCACCTTCGTGTCGTTGCGGCGCGGACGAGGAAACCCGGGACCACATTCTGTGGGATTGCCCACTTTATGATGCTGAGAGGTCGGATCTTTTCAAAGTGATCGCGTCAAACCATATTGGCCCAATCTGCCACGCTGACCTAATAAACTGTGAGTTGCATTTCAGAGCCCTTCAGGAATTCGCACACGCCTGGCACCACAAGAGGTGCCAGGAAGAAGACCGGCGGCCACGTTGAGAAGGAGTTCTGCGGCGCCGAGTGTCGTCGCGTGCCGTCATGCCCTAATTAGGGGGTTGAGCTAGTTAGTAGTGCCTGCCCAGAAAGGGAGAAAAGGCGGGACTTAATGTAAATATTTGAGGGGTAAAGAAGACCGCGCGGTGCGTTTTAGCCTAAACCCCTCTGGGCCAGAGGCGAGTGCCGCGTAGGACCCCGTGATTCGGTCCGTACGCCGCAAGGCAGGCAGGACCATGGGAAGGTGGAGGGTATTGACCGGTCATGGCTGTTTCAGGCAGAGACTGTTCAAATTGGGTCTAAACGAGTCACCTTCGTGTCGTTGCGGCGCGGACGAAGAAACACAGGACCACATTCTGTGGGATTGCCCACTCTATAATGCGGAGAGGTCGGAACTATTTAAGGTGATCGCGTCAAACCGTATTAGCCCAATCTGCCACGCTGACTTAATCTGTAGTAATATCAATTTCATAGCCCTACAGGAGTCCGCACACGCCTGGCACCACAATAAGAGGTGCCAGGTAGAAGACCGGCGGCCACATTGAGGAGGAGTTCTGCGACGCCGAGTGTCGTCGTGTGACGTCGTGCCCTAATTAGGGGGTTGAGCTATATAGTAGTGCCTGCCCAGAATGGGAGAAAAGGCGGGACTTAATTTAAATATTTGTAGGGGTAGAAGAGCCGCGCGGTGCGTTTTAACCTAAACCCCTCTGGGCCAGAGGAGAGTGCCGCGACCACGTGATTCGGTCCGTACGCCGCGAGGCAGGCAGGACCATGGGTCGGTGTAGGGTATTGTTCGGACAACGGCGTCCATCTAATTAGTCTAAGTCCATCGGCAACGGGTCCGAATCATCTATTCGCGTTAAGGTCTTAAATTCGTTGAATTTTAACCTAACCACGAGTTTTTGAGGTTCAGACCGTGTGCGCGAGTAACTTCCAGAGGTAGGGAGCGAAATATCCCGAAATACCCCAGGAAGTTACATATATACCAAAGAACGCTAAACCTAGACCTGAGAGTTGATTAATTTAGAGTATGACCCTGAAAGGCCATTTTCGAAGTTTTTGATACATTTGATTTGACCATTTTCGAAGCAAATACGCAGTGGCCAAGCAGCTAGGTCCTAAGTATTTAATAATACTAGAATGGTCATTGGCTATACGGGACAAATTGGTGGGACTAGACTCAAGAGCGAGTATATGTGGGCTGGGACCAGGCCGAAGTATGCGACCACGTCCGAGCGACCTGTTGTACCAAGTGTAAACAGTACGGCCACGTGGAGCGGTACTGCCGCTCGGCCGTGGTCGTGTGCAGCGCATGTGGCGGCGACGGCCACCGTGGCACTGAATGTAAGGCGGACACTAGATGCTGCGCGACCTGCAAGAGGTTCAAGCGCCCGGATGCGCATTAGCACCTGACCGTGTCCGCGAACTGCCCGGCCAGGATACATGCTGACCAGCAGGAGGCGGCTAAGGTCCTTTATCGCGTGTAATGGACCGCATTGGGCAGCTAAATCTGCAGGGCTCAGAGGCAGCAACAAGTGAGGTTTTTATTATAGTGGAATCCTTCAATTTGGATTTGGTGTTGGTCCAGGAGCAGTATAATGGGCGGCGTGGAGTAACACAGTGCGGCGAAAACCCCAAAGCAGGTATCATTGTTGTTAATAGCGATGTCGCAGTCTCGATTCTCCACCATCTGAGCAACGAGCACTGCCTCGTTGCTCACGTAGTACGCGGCGGGGTAAGCCTCCATTTGGTCTCGGCCTACTTCCAGTACAGCCATGATATCGGTCGCCACATAGAGCACCTCGAAAGTGTAATGCGTTGTTTGTCCGGCAAGCCGGTTCTCATTGGAGTCGACAGCAACGCACACTCTCCTATGTGGCACTGTTGACGCCTCCTTTAAAAAAAAAAAAAAAAATGTCCGTTGTAACGTCAAATGAATGACAGAAGAAAAAAGCGCCATATTTTTTCATTCATATCGGTTCGACGTTGCGTTGTGTGTTCTGGCGCGCGCGCATACACCACATACACTGCAAAATCGGAAAATAGAAACTAAATCAAGAATCACAATCAACATTACCACCAAAGGTAACAGGCACTGCTGTATCAGATACACTGGTCGTGGGCCGGACGCGGAGTACAGACGTACCCAAATGGAAGGCTTCATCATGAGTAGGAATATGTTACTCCACAATGCTCCTGGACGACAACCACCAACTTTAGCGGCCCGAATGGGGAGTCCAACGTTGACTTGACCTTAATGACCCGGGGAGTGCCGGTCTCTGACTGGCAAATGCACCCGGGTGCTAGCATCAGTGACCGACTTAATAAGGGCCGATTTAAGAGAGCGCCAATAATAAAATTTGAAGGGGCCTCAATCAGGACCGTGACGCAGGCCGTATTGCTCGGTGTCACTATGGACGATGCGAGGACTTTTCTGCCGCATGCAGGTACCATCGGAGAACGTGCCGCCAACTGCTTCGGCAAAATGTCACGGGTATCCGCGACCAGATAAGGTATGGACAGGGCCCATAAAAGTTAAATACCTACCTATACCTTCCTGTACCTATTTTATTAAATATTTGTCATAGATAATAGGTAATTATAACTTATAAGTTCCTATGTTGTTGTAAATAAACTTTTTCTTTCTTACTTTCAAATAACCAAGGTCCCGTAACGGTATTCTACCGGCTGACGACAAAACAACTACGGCTGACAAAACAACTACGGCTGACGACACCCAGCGCGAGCGACCCTAATTAAGGGGGAAGACAGAGAAAATCATGTATCGATAGCAAAGGAAGACAACGAGAAATTTCCGTTCACAGCGTCATACGCCGACCTAGAACTGTATGTGTCAACTTCTAGAAGAAGGGAGCGAAATATCCCGAAATTCCCCTAAAAGGGCCAAAACTTACAAAACATGGTCGAAGAAGCAACAAAAGAAGTGCGGTTAAAAGTTACGGGTGTTCGTTATATTAAACTGTTATTTAAATTTAACCATACAACCTATTATTTAAATCAAGCCACTTTAGTTATTTTCACCAACCGACTATTACAATAAATGATTTTATTGGCAAATGCACAGACGTGCGGCCAAACTCCGATCTGGAGTAAAAAAAAAAATAGAAAATAATTTTCTGTGCATAAGATTTTTCACAAGCCAAATTAAGCTCAAAACGCCTAATCTATTGCTCACAATAACACGTTTTTTAAAAGTAACATATCAGCATAACGCATTATTTATATAATATAGCTATTTCGAACACCTCTATTAAAAGTACATGTAACCTTAGGTCTTAGGCGTATGCCCTTAGGCTGACCCTATTGTTAATTTTAATAAAATGTTCATTATACTTTCATTGTTTTCTTTGATAATATCTTATTGTTCACTAACTTGTCTCTATTCCCAGGTTGTCTGTAAGAAATGGCCTAGTGCGATAAGACCGCCGATTGTTTACCTAGCATTTAGATATCCAGCTTAGTAAGTTTCTTTGTAATTATTTGGTACGCAATAAAGTATTATTCTATTCTAACAGCGTAACGATGTCACAAAAGGAAAGTGAGAATAAACATGTCTTATTATACGATAAGACCGCCAATTGTAACAATTTTTTTTGTAAACTTTTAAAAGTTTATTGTATTTATGTTGTTCAATAAAGAGTTTTTAATTCTAAAAAACTTAAAACTAATAAAACTTGAATTTGAAAAACCAGTACAAGTTAAGGAACACGACACAAAAAAAATCATTAAAATAATTGCAATTATAATTTAAATAATTATAATCTCCAACCAGGTTGTCTTTAAGAGATTGCTTTATGCGATAAGACCGCCGATTGTTTACCTCTAGTTTTATGTTAGTCATATTATGTTCATAACTATTTCATGTATTTTGGTATGCAATAAAGTATCATTCTATTCTATAATAATTGCGTTTCTTAATATATGGTTTGATATTTAACAGATTTTTACGCCAGATATTATAAATTATATTCTACTAGCTGTGCCTAGCGGTTTTACCCGCTGTACTGTAGCCTATGTGTTATTCCATGGTCTCCAAGCTATCCCTCCAAATTTCAGCTCAATCGGTCCACCCGTCTAGGCGTGAAAGAGTAACAAAGTTACAGACATCCATTGTTACAAACTTTCACATTTATAATAATAATAATAATTTGGGTTTATACTCCAACAGAACAGGTTTCCCTACTTACACTGTCAGAGTCAAATCACAATTTATAGGTTGTGTGGCGAACCTATATGTTGCAGTTTCAGGTCACCGAGATTACTACACCTGCAACATGAGCTGACAACTGCTTCCTACGTATCTTATAGGAAACAGCTGGGACCTACAGTTTTACGTGCCGCACCGAAACACGGTAGCGTCCAGGCGAAAATCTTTGCCACACTGAGATTTGAACCCAGGACCTCCGGCTTACAAGCCAGACGTATGACCACTGGGCCACAGATGCTACAATATTAGTAAGATTGGTGTTTTTACTGGTCCACTTGGCTCCACGGTAGTTCTGGTCATCACGCCCTCGCAGCTTTCATGTCATTGGTCACATATCTTCATATCCTCAGTTTTTTCATCGAAGATAGTTGAAGCAGTACTTGGAGCTGTAGTTGACAATGATACGGCGACATCTGCAAAGAGAATGTACTAATTTAAACAAGTGAATTAAATTAAAAATTTAAAAAACCCCCAACGCAATATATAATTCGCCATTTTTTGGTGGCGGCCATCTTGGATTTTAAATTTTATATAGTGGGCTGTATTCTACTCGTCAAGCCCTTTCATTTGATACCCATATTGAGGGGGTCGTGGAAGAACAAGTAAAAATTTAAAAAATACTTTTTAAAAACAAGCTTTTATTAGTATTAGCATGGTGAAGAGATATAATGTGACTCCCTAGAAGCGGTTGAACTCAAGGTCGCGCGAGTTTGCAACGAGGTGGGTAGGGTTCGGTTGGCAGAGAGATGCCGAATAGGCGTTATTATTGTGAATTACTCAAAATATCAAAAAGAATTAAATACTTTGTGATATTTTTAGTAATTCACAACCATTATTCGGAAGCTTACTGCATAAAAACGTATATTCGTCACCTCGCTGCCTACCGAACCCTACCCAAATCGTCGCAAACTCGCGCGACCTTGAGTTCAACCGCTTCTAGGGAGTCACATTACTGTATATCTCTTTACCGTGATAGTACCATCTAGCACAAGAGTACTCAAGACGAATCAAATGAGCCCAGTCAATGGGGTTGAGTCGTTTAATTACGGAGTTCCTATGGCCACCTTCCAGCTCCATCATCAGATCAGATCCATGTCATATGTATGCAAAATTTCAATCGGAAACCGGGAAATGGATCAAATTAAACTTGCAAGATTTGATTACAGACAGACAGAACTGACAACAGACAGGTGAAAGTAAATAAACGCTTGTAAAATCAAAACCTTTATTCTTTACTAGCTGCGCTTATCGGTTTTACCCACTTTACAGTAGTCAGTAGCCTATGTGTTATTACAGAGTCTAAGGTATATCTCTATACAAAATTTCAGCTCAATCGGTCCACCCATTTAGGCGTCAAAGAGTAACAAACATCCAGACATCCAAACATCCATTCTTACAAACTTTAACATTTATAATATTAGTAAGATGCTAAATTTCAGCTCAATCGGAAACCAGTAAATGGATCAAATTTAACTTGCAAGATTTTAAAAATAAATAAAAAACTTTGACTGCAATCTCACCTATTGGTAAGTGATGATGCAGTCGAAGTTGTAGCACGCTTGTTCAATAAGAACCTATTCACTCTTGATTTGAACAAACCCACGTCACAGATAAAAGAATACTTACCACATCATAGCATTCAGGAAATAAAATTCGGGAAGAAACTTTACTGGAGGTAGACTTCCTTTGCAGGAGGTCGTCTAGGTGGGTACCCCAACAGTGCCAGTTATTCTACCGCCTGAGCAGTGATGTGCAAACATTACTGTTCTTCGGTAGGAGGGCACTGTAGCTAGTGAAATTACTGGGCCAAAGAGTCTTAACATCTTATGACTCTTGAGTAAGAAGCGTTGGTGCTGTGCACCTAGAATTGCACATCATTGTGAAATTATGGGTAGCACTGTACTGATTATGGGCAGCGTTATCTCTTAACCTTCATACGGATTTCGGGTCTTTTTGGACCCATTTTTGGCTTAAAATACGGATAACTTTTCATATATAAATTTTTATGATTTGTCACTTCGTGACTTTTATTATATTTTGAAACTCTACGTAAAAAGCGAAAAAAAATATTTAAATGTTTATATTTAAGTGAGTTAAATATCATTTTACGCTATAGGCTTTCGGGTCCAAAATGACCCGGCCTTATAAAATATCATGATATATAACAAATTATTCATTATTATATATTTGTAATTATTATATCATTATATTGTTTTACTTTCAATACTAAAATAGTTAGTTTTTAGATATTTGGGTACAAAAAACGAATTAATTCGTATGATTTTCTAATAATATCAAAAATTTTCTTATATCAATATGTTCAAAGAATTGAGTAAAATATATATTATATTATGAAATATAAAGATCGTGTTTTGAATATATTAAGTTCTAAATACTTGATTTGATCAAAAATTAGAAATATACTTAGTATATTCCCTGAAATAATTTTATAAAGGTTTGTATATTTTTGATAATAAAAATTATTTACCAAAATGTATAATATGAAAGAAATTTCAATCAAATCATATTTAAAACACAATTAAAAATTATTTAGTAATTAAAAAAAACAAATCGTAAAAGAAATTCACATCATAATATACATGATTCTTTTTACACTCGTGTACTTTACATATACACTCTATTTGAGCAGGAAAGGTATATTTTGCCATTATTATGATTATTTTCATTTTTAATATAAATAATATATTAATTATTGATATAATATATAATTTTTGAAATATATTTTCATTTATAAAACATTGAAAGTTTATTTTTTTCAAATTAAAAAAAATTTAAATAATTATGTATAATATGAATATTATTTTTATTATTATGTTAGAAAATATTATTTTAGTATAAAATCAATTCAAATAAACGAAATATATAAAATTTATTTGCATTTAATTTGATTTTGAGAAATGAGTAAACTTTACCGTTTTATTTCCTCAAAATAACTCCAGATTCTCTAAAATAAAATAAAAAAAGATTTTTTTTATTTAAATAACTTATTTCTTTACACGTTATAAAATATTGACTTGAAAAAATTATAAAACAATCATGTTTTTAAATAAAATGAATCAAAATTGTTCACGGGTCCAAATGGACCCAAAGTCCCATAACGTCACTGGGTTTGGAAGTCTTATGAAGGTTAACATCAGGAGAGTATGTTGCTTGTCGTCTTACTTTTCAACATAAAAAAGAAAAAAAAAAACAGGATGGTAGCGAGTTCCATAGCTTCGCCATTCTCATAATGAAACATGAAGCTTGCTCCATCCGAGCTGTTGTTTAATTTGACCAACTTCCCAGTTTTTGATTGTGCTGAAATTTTGCATGCATCTATAAATCAAATAACAATGCAATATTATTATGACATCGAGCTGATCTGATGATGGAGCTGGAAAGTGGCCATAGGAACTCCGTAATAAAACGATGCAACCTCGAGTTTGGGCTCATTTGATTCGTCTTGACGAGTACTTTGAGATGGTGATAATATGAGATTGTTTTTAAAAAGATTTTTTTTATTATTTTTATGATTGATCAATATGATAACCAAGTCATCATTAAAAGCTGTGTTCAGACTTCATGATCAGTGTAGTTTGTGTACTTGACTTGAATGAATTAACTAATAGATAGATATAACACTTTATTGGAACACAAAATATATACAAAAAAAGAACTTAAGAACTGAAATAATATAAAAACTAAGTGTTACAATTGGCGGTCTTATCGCTAATAGCGATCTCTTCCAGACAACCATGCAGGGAGAGGAGAAAATAAATTCATATTATAAATAAAAATAAATAAATTAATATTTCAGGATATTACACACAACGCCACCTAACCCCAAGCTAAGCAACTAAATGCTTGTGTTATGGTGGTTAGGATAACGGATATAATACTTATATATTTTTCTTTTGAAAATACATACTTATAATAGATACAGAAAGCCACCCATACCAGAAACAAATATTTGTGGAGCACACAAACATTTGTCCCATGCGGGAATCGAACCCGCAACCTTCTGCGTTGCAGGCGGTTATTAGCCCACCGCGCTACAGAGGTCGTTATAAATGATATTTGCTTGTTTTGGGTGCACGGGTAGTAAGGGCGACAGTCTTGTGCGAGCGGTTGGCGAGAGCAGATGTGTCATCCCTAGCTACTGGTGACAGAACGAGCCAAGTACCGGGGGTAGGTTTCACCGGGGGTAGACTTCCTTTGCAGGAGGTTGTCTAGGTGGGTACCCCAACAATGCCAGTTATTGTACCGCCTGTGCTTCGGTAGGAGGGCACTGTAGCTAGTGAAATTACTGGGCTAGAGTCTTAACATCCTATGACTCTTGAGTGAGAAGCGTTGGTGAAGTGCTCCTAGAATTTCACATCATTGTGAAATCCTAAGTAGCACTGTACTGATTATGGGCAGCGTTATCTCTTAACATCAGGAGAGCGTCTTGCTCGTCTTCTACTTCATCACATAAAAAAGTAGTACTCCACTATTTACCCCTGTTTGTATGAGTACTACAATCACTGATGTCAAAGAGGGAAATATCCCGATTGCTACAATCTAGGGCAGCATCGTCACTTATTCTTCACTTCACACATCTTTGACAACCTACTACCAGAAGGAAGAGGGACTAATGAGTCCGAGCCTCAAACGACATAGCCACTCAACACATCTGCTTATAGTCAGCGACTGATTGCGGATAATAAAAAAAACAAAAAAAAAAAGCATAGTCACTTATAATGCGAGATTGTGGTGGTAAAGGCTAACCTATGAATCACTACATAATATAAAATAAAGTTGCTTACCGCATCTGTCTATCTTTGTATGCTTATATCTTTAAAGCTGCTCAACGGATTTAGATGCAGTTCTAATTAATAGATGGAGTGATTCAAGAGGAAGATGTATTTGTATAATACATCTTACTAATATTATAAACGTGAAAGTTTGTAAGAATGGATGTCTGGATGTTTGTTACTCTTTCACGCCTAAACGGGTGGACCGATTGAGCTGGTTTTTTTTATAGATATAGCTCAGACCCTGGAATAACACATAGGCTACATAAGTACTGCAAGTAGTATTATTTTTTTATGTGTGAGAAACCCCGCTGATACTACTTTTGTAACTACTCGACTAACACCGGCGCTCGAGTATGGGATAGACTGAAAACCAGTGCTGCACAGTGGTTTCTCCCTGTGCCGCACAAAGCTGAGTCTATCCCATTTGACAATAGAATTGTTCAAACTGTGTATGCTTTTTTTCATGTGTATTTTGTTTTTTCTGTTTTACTGTCAATAAATTGCTTTTTATTTATTTATTAAGTACCTAATACGGTTGGGCGCAGATTGTGCATAATATAGTAGAAGAACACTAATAACTTTCTATTAAGCACGAAATGCATGCAGGTCCACTAGAAAATAATAATATCTTATTGGGCACTTTTAGACTGAAATCTATTGTGAAAACATCTAACTTACGTGTTTTTCCTTCAGATCCATGATTTGGCTGCGTATAACCGCCTTGAAGCAGCGAAGCAGTGAGAACAAGCGGTTTCATAGATTTTGCCGGCGATACCTTGAAAATGCGGCAAGCACCAGTCATACTCGATCACCGCAAATCGAATTAAGCGAAATGCGATCTGAAAAAGCAGATAAAAGCTTGAAACACACCAAAGAAGACATGTATAACTATGACGACACCGCTTCGAGGTTATATTGAAGAATTTATGGGAAAATTATAAGATTAATATGTTGTAGATGCTGAAACTTGCACGAGAATCTTCATACATTATTACGAAGCGATCGAAATAAGCTAAATGTGGATGAAGAATGTTTTACTTTATCAAGTCCGCGTAACGCGTATAGGTTATACTTGACAAATTATAAGAAAATAGCGAAATTACATAGTTTAAATGCTTAAAACCGACACGTTAAAACTTTGAACATCATTACGAAGACCCTAAAGCGATTGAAACAAGCTGAAAACTGGAAATCATAAAAACCGCCACGTGCTCAACTCTAGCACACCGTAACCCGTAATTTTAACCCTGGGTCAAGGTGTAAATTAAAAATTAACTCTATGAACAC
Source organism: Hemithea aestivaria (assembly GCA_947507615.1). Classification (NCBI taxonomy): domain Eukaryota; kingdom Metazoa; phylum Arthropoda; class Insecta; order Lepidoptera; family Geometridae; genus Hemithea; species Hemithea aestivaria. The sequence continues at coordinate 1,318,225 of OX382353.1, read as the reverse complement.
TGTATCACTTACTTGCAAACATAGTTCACATATATTTCTGCTAAAAACCAAATTCCCTGTGTAGTAAATTTAAATTTTGTTTCCAGAGAAACGTGCACGAATTTTGGAATCAATTTATGAAAGAGGAATAGACAATTTCAATTATAGAAGACGGAAGCGGGCATAACAAAAAGAAACTTTTAAGTTATTGAGAAGTGGCTAAAATTGTAACTATATTAAACTGTTTAGCAATTTTTGTGTAAACCTCATACATAAAGACACTAGCGCCACTACTTATTTTTAATAATATTTAAAATCGTAGCCGGAAGTAGTGATGTCTATGATCGCATATAAGCTTTTTTTTTAAATCTCTGCTAATACAATAAAAATCATCACCTGAGTGCATTTGCCAATGACGAGAAAAATTAATGTGTAAAATTCTTCGAAATTAATTTATATGGTGCAGTTAATTTTGTGGATCACGAATCACGGCCACGGGTTATCCTTTTGCCAATATTCCAATTACATAACAGACAAATTTTTATTTATAAGTAGGTTTTAAAATTGTATGATTGTTTAATATTATTATAATCGTAATTGAATATTTAATAAATCTAACAGACAAATATACTCTATACAATACGAAATCAAAAAAAAGGTAGCACTCCGGGAGTGCCGGCAGAAGTGAAAACTTCAATATTAACGTTGTGTTTAATTATAAGTATAAAAGTACTATCATTTATGAGGTAGAATACAATGTTTATTTATTGCGCTATCGTACACAAATATGACAATTTATATGTTGTTATTTATAATAATATTATAAATAACAACATATAAATTGTCATGAGTAACAATATAAGTTGATTTTTCTGAGAGATAAAATTTAATGTAATATATAAATAACGATATAATATTATTATATCGTTATTTATATATTACATTAAATTTTATCTCTCAGAAAAATCAACTTCCATCCATAATTTCGACGACTTTTACACCATCAACAGAGCAGCACACTCAGGCACGGTAGAAAGAGTGGGAGATACTAGTTCCTCTCCCTTCCCCTCGATCTTACGCTTTTTCGATCAGCATCACGTGACCCTGACGCGAGTTTTAAAGTTTTTACCCATACAAAAAAGTGCTCAGCGCCGCTAAAGAAGTTTTCACTTCAAAAATTTGGACGAGACATTTATTAATCCTAACTAAACTTCCAAGGCTTGTTTTCGACTTAATTATCATCATAACTTTCAACATCTACTGTTGACTGTTTCAACATTTACTGTTGACTGTTGTAATCCCAAATCCTATGCATATGTTTTATGTTACGGCTAATGTCCGAAGTGAGGCTACACCTAGGTGTAGCCGGTAAAACAAAAAAAAATATTATTGACATTCTACAATTAAAAATACATAATATCAGTGCCGGCGTTAGGGTAGGGCGCGGTTGGGCGACCGCCCAGGGCGCCGGATAAAAGGGGCGCCACAGGCTCTACATATAATGGGGCGCCCGTGGCGCTGGCTAAACGCACATCATTCGTGCTGAAAAATTCAAAATTTTCTCGGCGCTCGCAGCGATCTGCTCGCGCTTTTATAAATGAGAAAATTTACTTTCTTTGCCATTCGAAGCAAGCTAAATGCACAGCATTCGTGCTGAATAAAATCTGAATTTTCTCGGCGCTCGCAGCGGGCTGCTCGCGCTTTTATAAATAAGAATACTTATTTAGTTTCTTTGCTGCTCGGAGCAAGTTAAACGCACAACATTCGTGCTGAATAATTCAAAATTTTCTCAGCTCGCAACGAGCTGCTCGCGCTTTTATAAATGAGAACATTTACTTTCTTTGCCACTCGAAGCAAGCTTAACGCACATCATTCGTGCTGAAAAATTCAAAATTTTCTCGGCGCTCGCAGCGAGTTACTCGCGCTTTTATAAATAAGGATATTATGATTCTTTGCCACTCGAAGCAAGCTAAACGCACATCATTCGTGCTGAAAAATTTAAAATTTTCTCGGCGCTCACGCTTTTATAAATAAGGACATTTAGCTTCTTTGCCACTCGAAGCAAGCTAAACGCTAAACGCACATCATTCGTGTGGAAAAAAATCTAAATTTTCGCGGCGCTCGCAGCGAGCTGCTCGCGCTTTTATAAATAAGAATACTTATTTAGTTTCTTTGCCACTCCAAGCAAGCTTAACGCACATCATTCGTGCTGAAAAATTCAAAATTTTCTCGGAGCTCTGGAATTTTTTTCCTTTTTCGTTTTTAGTATGGGTATGAATTGCTATTTAGGGGGCGCCGTAGAAATCTCGCCCAGGGCGCTGGTAAGGTTAAAACCGGCCCTGCATAATATATAAGTTACAACACGACAAAAGAACACAAAAAACAAGACATAAGATCTAAAACCAAAGTAGGTACTTATATACTATGTACATATAATATTTTTTTGTCAATTGGGATAGGCAAACCTAGGTGTTGCCGACCGCAGTCGGTTAAAGTTAGGTGTAGCAGATTTATTTTCAGCCTCATGCGTTTAAAACGTCAGACAAGTTCTTATCAATATTTTTAATTATTGTTGTATGGTGCAAGCGCGAATCCAGGATTTTTTCTGCGGGTGGCCAAGGTGCGGACGGGCAAAAATATTATATTTTTTACAACGAAAAGTGTGTGTTTAACTCGCTCTGAATAGTTAGAAAATTCAGATATCCTGAATAACAAGTGAAATTTTAAAAATACTTTTATAAAACAAGCTTTAATTATTCTTACCATCTTGCATCATAAAGTACTCGTCAAGACGAATCAAATGAACCCAAACTCGATGGGGTTGCGTTGTTTAATTACAGAGTTCCTATGGCCACCTTCCTGCTCCATCATCAGATCAGCTCGATGTCACAAAAATATTGCATTGTCATCCGATTTATGCATGCATGCAAAATTTCAGCGCAATCGGACACCGGGAAGTGGGTCAAATTTAAGTTGCAAGATTTGATTACAGACAGACAGACAACAGACAGGTGAAAGTAAATAAAAGCTTGTAATACCTAAGTGCGCGAGTAGCATACTGCGAACCCCAGGGAAAAAAATATAATCTTGACCATGAAATATGTGCAAAATTCGTAACTCTACAATGCTTCTGGGGGGGGGGGCATCGTCGTACGCATCATCACCCCACGCGTATGTGGGACTTCCCCGCCAAAGATGGGAGCGGCGAGGATACCCACTAAAAAACCTGGGGGTGTTCCTGCGGGACGCCATAATGCCGGGGCAACGGGTACGCCGAAGCACTCATCCGCGGCCCATCACTGTTCAAACCTTTTTTTTTTATCCCAGGAAAAATGAGTTACGCATCATCACCCCACGCCGGGGGGCGCGGGGCGGTATGTGGGACTCCTCCGGCAAAGACGGGAGCGGCGGGGATACCCACTAAAAACCTGGGGGTGTCCTGCGGGACGCCATAGTGCCGGAGTAACGGGTACGCCGAAGCATTCATCCGCTGCATCACTGTTCAAACCTAACCTAACCAACTGTTGTCAGTCTGCTGAACTTCGTAATAATAAAAAAAGTAAAAAAATATTTTTAAGTTAAACGGTTTTATTTTAAACATGTACTAAAAGCTAAAAAATAAAATCGTGAGGCACGTCAAATATCTAAATCTCTAATGAACATTTTCTCTGACAATTGTAGATATTTGACGTGCCTCACGATTTTATTTTTTAGCTTTTAGTACATGTTTAAAATAAAACCGTTTAACTTAAAAATATTTTTTTACTTTTTTTATATTAAGGCTTTTTAGTACAATGTATTCTACTTGTCAAGCCCTTTCATTAGATACCCATATTGATGAAATTGAAAAAAAAAATAGGTTATCCGCCATTTTGTAGCGGCGGCCATCTTGGATTTTAATTTTGTATAGTGCACTGTATTCTACTTATCAAGCCCTTTCATTTGATACCCATATTGATATGATTTAAATAAATACGTTATCCGCCATTTTGTAGCGGCGGCCATCTTGGATTTACAATAATATTGAATATACATAATTGTATTGTCACCAGAACCAAAGGCGTATACCAAATTTCAGATCAATCGGTTGACAGGAAGAGGGTGAAATTTCAATTACTAAATTTGACCCAAGAAAAAAGAATAAAGAATAATAAAATAAAATATAAATAAAACAAACAGAGTAAGCTAAATAAAACCGTTTAATAATAATAATTAAAAAAAAAAGAATAATAAAACAAACGGAGTAAGCTAAATAAAACCGTTTAATGAAAAATGAAAAAAGAATAAAACAAACAGAGTAAGCTAAATAAAACCGTTTAAAAACAAGTTTTTATATAAGCATTTAGTTCACACCTAACTCTAACCGACTGCGGTTGGCTACACCTAGGTTTAACCAGCTAAACCTAGATGTAGCCGGACTTCAGACTTTAGCCGTAACTCATATAATAAACAACCAAATTTATTTCTCTAAAAAATTAAATTAAAAATTGTCAATGAACGATGCCGAGACCGGCCGAGACGAGAGACGATCTCAATCATATTGGATTTTATGAATTGATTTATTGGGTGTGAAATTGGAAATAATAATAATTTAACAACGCTTTTATGTCACTTTACTGAAAATTGTAAAGAGCGCCATTTATACAATTTTATGAAAATAATATAGATAGCGCTTTTTCCAATAATAACTATTCAATATTTTATCCATTGAAGTTTTATTAAAAATCCAATTATATTCACTTTAAGGTGAACGAGAACATTATATGGGGTTTGAATTATTGTTTTCAAGCTAATATATTGAAAAGCGATATATCAACGATGTATAATACCGCCATCTATCGCTTCTAAAGTCCAAAATCTCTAAACAAAACGCAACGTCTTACTTAAAGCCTTATAACACTTGGCTGAATTTAGTCACTAAATTCAGAATCTAAATTAGGATGAACGATACTTTCTTCTAAATTGGATGCTAAATGTGATTACACTTGACTTAATTCAGTGGCGACTGAATTTAGGCTTCTAAATTTAGCCAGGTGTAATAAGCCTTTTACGCTTGGTTAATGTACAAAATTTCAAACCTCCTTAGTAGTTCCAAATAGAAAATATAGATGGGGCTATGCGAAGAGTTTTTGATTTTCACCGTTTGGCGTTTACCTTATATGGTTGTTGGTTTTGCGCGTTGACGCCGGTATCAAACGAAGTGGGCGGGGCTAACAAGCGAACGAAGCGCCGCTGCGCTTGCGACGAAATTTTTCTGCAACTCGACATGTTACAGCTTTTATTTACCTCACCTACTGTCTGTTTTCTGTCTGTAATGAAATCTAATAAAAGTTTAATTTGATCGACTTTCCGGTTTCCGATTGAGCTTAAATTTTGCATGCATGTACTTATAAATCGTATGACAATGCAATAGGTAGGTACTATTAGGACATCGCGAGGTAATCTAACGATGGAGCTGGAAGGTGGTTAAAGGAACTCCGTAATTAAACGACGTTACCCCATCGAGTTAGGAGTCCAAACTCCAAACTCGATGGGGTTACGTCGTCCAAACTTTGGAGTCCAAAGTTTGGACTCATTTGATTCGTCTTGAGTCTTGACTACTGCTATCTGTCATAATGTGTACTTATATGGCGCTAGATGATAAATCTGGGGGCACGGTAGTGCCCCCGCCAAGTCGAGCGCGAAGCAAGCACTGCCGTACCATCTTTACAGGAACCATTTCGTCGCATTTTCAGGCACCTATTTGAGAACCTCTGGATAAGACCAGAACACAGAAATTTTCGTCATCCAGTAAGCTATAATTACATACTTAAAATCCAAAATTTCAAGTCTGTAGGTCATTAAGTTCCGAAGTTAAGCGAAAGCAAAGTTTCGCATTTTCGACACTCACTCACTCATGATCATCAAAATAGAACTAGTACTTCCCATAAACTCAGAGAGCTGAAATTTGGTACATACTTAGAATTTATTGTATAAGCCATAGGAAAACTAAAAAAACATGCAATTTCGGTCTCGTTTTCGAGATAATTCATCTGCATAAATAACTTTGTAATCTCATATAAATGTATAGGATTACAAAGTTACATTTGCAGTCAATGGTTAAAATTGTGTAATATCCAACTTATTAATTCAAAATATATTTAAGGCATAGTATATGTATATGTAAGTGTGTATATGTGTCGTAAATCGTCAGTTATGATCAGGCGATATCTAGCGTGGCCAACTAAAATAAGAGCCCAACCAAACTATTAGAAGAGATCGACATACCGCCTTTACTACAAGCTTTTATTTACTTTCACCTGTCGGTCTGTCTGTCTGTAATTAAATCTTGCAAGTTTAATTAGGCCCACTTCCCGGTATAATATTATGATGCATTGGACTAAGAGTGAACGCACACGTATCTAGATGGCGCTGACTGTATTATAAAACGCGCTTACGGTTTGTATTTCTGATAACCTTATAATATAGCGTTTCTACAAAAATAAGTGAAATCCCACCAAAAACATTCTGTAAAAAACTAGCCAAGTCTCGATGGAGCTGCTTGTTTATCTCTAAAAAGTAATGAAATCTAGACAAAGTCGTGCCAAGTATAAGGTTCCTTACTGCGATTTCTTTATTATTATAGTTAATGTTGTGTGACTTGGCCGTTGAAGGGTACACAAGGGTATTATACCAGGTGCTCCATGATACTATTGCACCAATCTGTCCGCTACCCATTCACGATAGAAAATTTTCACTTGGAAAACGTTGATTGGATAACCAGTCAATTGTAGGCTTGATAAAGCTGCGTATTTCAATAATACTTATGTTTAGGCGATCCAAGTGTCATGGAGCATCTGGTTTTGTACCCTTGTGTACCCTTCAACGGCCAAGTCACACAACATTAACTATAATAATAAAGAAATCGCAGTAAGGAACCTTATACTTGGCACGACTTTGTCTAGATTTCATTACTTTTTAGAGATAAACAAGCAGCTCCATCGAGACTTGGCTAGTTTTTTACAGAATGTTTTTGGTGGGATAAGTACCTACTTATAATAACAAGGGCATGTTTTAATTTTTTTTTTTAAATCACTTATAGGAAGGTAGGTACCTACTTAGGTAATAACTACAATGCTAAGTGGCGCCAAACATCCCGTTTAAGATTTTGTAATTTTTAGATTAAAGGAGAGATTTAATCTATGTAAGATGTATCAAAATTTTAACACAATATATCAGTTAAAGTTCATATACGTATATATGTATGTTTCATACTATTTAACGTTGAAACTATCGACATAAAGAAGTTAACAAAAAGTATCCGCACGCCAAAAGATCCTTGTCAAAGTCCAGACATTGAGGCGCCAATATTGCTGCGATAGATACAGCGCCAATGTATTCTGTTGCTAGGGACTAGGGACACAATTTATACCTTTACCTACTGTTTAAATATCTCAAGACAAAGTCAGATATTATTAATTAATTGTATTAAGCAACAAAATCACACTTTTAATAAGAAAAGTTAGCGTGTTCGTTACTTTTTAGGGTTCCGTACCTCAAAAGGAAAAAACGGAACCCTTATAGGATCACTTTGTTGTCCGTCCGTCCGTCCGTCCGTCCGTCCGTCCGTCTGTCTGTCAAGACCCTTTTTCTCAGGAACGCGTGGAGGTAACAAGCTGAAATTTATAGGAAATACTAAGGTCCATTGCCTCTTAGAGCTGTGAAAAATTCAAACTTCTAGGCCAATGCAATCAAAAGATATAGTCGAATATGTCGCAAATTTTCGACATTACCAAACAAATCAAAACCTACGGGGCACTTCCCGTGAACTCAGAATCTTGAAATTTGGCACGAAGCAACTCCTTAGAGCACAAATAAAGGAAAAATTGCGAAAACTATAAATTTTTATTTTCATCATATGAAAAAAATATTTTGAATAATTTTATACCTACTACCCCTTTTCTCATGAACGCGTAAACGTATTAAATTGAAATTCATATCAAATACTAAGGTCTATAATACCTTTAAACTGTAATAAAATCAAACCTCCATGTTAACGCATTCAAAAGAAACAGCAATTTTAGCCGAAATTTTAAACTCGCGACTACTCTCAAAAAATCAAAACCTACAGGGTACTTCCCGTGATCTCAGAATCTTGACATTTGGCACGAAGCAACTCCTTAGAGCACAGATAAAGGAAAAATTACGAAAATTGTACATTTTTAGTTACATCATATAAAAAACTATTTTTAATAATTTCATTCTTACTACCTTATTTCTCATGAACGCGCGCAGGTATTAAACTGAAATTCATATCAAATACTAAGGTCTATAATACCTTTAAACTGTAAAAAAATCAAACCTCTATCACAACGCATTCAAAAGAAACAGCAATTTTAGCCGTATTTTTTAACTCGCGACTACTCTCAAGGGAATCAAAACCTACAGGGTACTTGCCGTTAACTCAGAATCTTGAAATTTGGTACGCAGAAACGTCTTAAATCACAGGCACAGGAAAAATTGCGAAAACTGTAAATTTTTAGTAACATCATATAAAAAAATATTTTTAATAATTTTGTATTTACTACCCCTTTCCTCAAGAACGCGTACAGGTATTAAATTGAAATTCATACCAAATACTCAGCTTTATAATAACTTTAAGCTGTAAAAAATCAAACATCTATGTCAACGCAATCAAAAGAAACAACAATTTTAGCAGCATATTTTCAAACTCGCAAGTACTCGCAAGGGAATCAAAACCTACAGTATATAAAATTATACCCACTTTTCCTTAGGGTTCCGTAGAAACCCGTAGGTTTGTACGGAACCCTCTGTGCACGAGTCTGACTCGTACTTGACCGGATTTATTACGTTGAAACTGCCGGCGAAAAGAAGTTAACAACAAGCATCCGCACGCCAAAAGATCCTTGTCAAAGTCTATATAATATCATGTTACTACTTGCTAGGGAAAGATTTTACAATTTTACCTACTATTAATTGTTTCCAGACTAAGTCAGATATTAAATAATTGTAATATGTAACAAAATTTAACATTTATTAGTAAAAGTTAGTGTGTTTGTTACTATTTAACGATGAAACTAAAAGAAAAATTAAGCAGACATCAAATATCCGCACGCCAAAAGACCATTGTCACAACCAACAGTCATAATACCTACAAATTAAGCGGCAATTTCCGTGTTTAAAATTTTGAAATTTCTATACATCAGTAGGGAAATAATTTATGTGAGACATATCAAAATCACGATATTATATCTCAGTTAAAGTTCATGTATGTAGGTATGAGTGTTTGTTACTATTTCCGGCTGAAACCATCGGCGAAAATAAGTTTACAGCAGAAAACCGCACGCCAAAAGATCCTTGTCGAGGTCGAGACGTGACTTGACGCCAATGATATACCTACATTGTAAAGTGGCGCCAAGCTTCTTGTTCAAATTTTTCAATTTTCTTCATATAGGAAATTAATTAATCTTTGTATGATTACGTAAAAATGACTCTAATTTGTCTAAGTATAAGTTGATGTGTGTAGATATGTATGTTTCTTACTATTTATTGCTGAAACTAGCAGAAATGAGAAGTTTACGATAAGTATCCGCACGCCAAAAGATCCTTGTCGAAGCCCAGACATTGCGGCGCCATGGATTTTGTTGCTAAAGAAAAATATAGTACTACCATAATTTTAAATGTTTTCGGACATAGGTTGAAAAAATAGTTGTAACGTATATTGTAACGTTGCACGTACATGCTTTCAAATAAAATATTTTTTCTTAAAAAATAACCTTAAAAAAAAAGTTACTTAAAAGAAATATCAAAACAATAAACTCCATAGCTCTCTATGCGCAGCCGCAAGTGTGGCCTGATGTCGTTCTGCGCGCTGATTGGCTGACCGGTTCCTACGTCACGGATCGTACGATGCGACTCACGTCGCCTGCGAGGTGGGGCTTCCAAAACCAGCTCTCATTACACCGCAATCCTCGCTCGGTGATGAGCGTTAGTCGTGCCGCGTTCACATTATAAATTATAAGTAGTGTCTTCATACGCGCCGACCATTTTTAAAGTTAACAAATACGTGGTATTTAATAAATTTCGACAATTACATATTAGAAAGTTAAAAGTGTCGTCAAGCACCCCTAAGGGTAAGTCGCTGAACAAGTTAGTAGTTATAGGCACCTATAGCAAAATGTCTCTCACATAACATAGTCCATAGTGCGCCGCTCTTTTGTAGCCCTCTGCTTATAGCTATTTTTTTATATCAACATTGTAGATCAATTCACTTCATTTCACCTCTCATTTACTTATTAGCTCTTGCTTATTATAATGTATCGTATCTCCGTTCCGACGGTAAACCCTTCACCAGCTTAATCGGCTTCCGCTCATTGTTGCACAAATTTCATCATAAAGGGTTTAGCCTCGGCGGAGACGAGTGGGCAAGTTCTTAACTGTGACGTATTTCACAGGGTGCTAAGTTACGGCTTCGCTTTCTTGACACCACCTGCCCGGTACCGGAGCCCTACGCCACCAGCTCCACCACCCGTCGCCCGAGCCTGACACCCGGCGGCGGCTGCACCGTGAGGGGAGTACCGACCTACGGCGTAGGAACCAGACGGCTAACGGAACCTAAACTCAATATAATAAATATTTTAATTGTTGCTGTAATATTGTTTTTTTTTCCAACCTCCCACCTACTGGGTAGGAAACGCGACAATATTATTACTAACTTATGTTCGCGGCTTTGCCCGCATGCCCAAATCCTATCTACATTATAAAACCTATCTGTGTTACAAATTTCAACCCAATCGGTTCAGCGGTTTAGGTTGTGCGTTGATAGATCAGTCAGTCACTCCTTTTATAATTGGGAATAATAATACGATTTTTAAATAAAAATACTAATAATAATAATTGGGGTTTATACTCCAACAGAACAGGTTTCCCTACTTACACTGTTAGTCAAATCAAAATTTATAGGTTGTGTGGCGAACCTATATGCTGCAGTTTCAGGTCGCCGAGATTACTACATGGCCTGCAACATGACCTGACGACTGCCTCCTTCATAATATCTTATAGGAAACAGCCGGGACACACAGTTTTACGTGCCTTCCGAAACACGGTAGCGTCCAGGTGAAAATCTTTTTGCGACACTGAGATTTGAACCCAGGACCTCCGGCTTACAAGCCGGACGTATGACCACTGGGCCACGGACGCTACAAATTTTTATATACTCAGACTAGCTGTTGCTTGCGGCTTTGCCTGTGTGCAGAAACACTTTCATAGCTGAGGTTTACATCATAAAAGGTATATCTGTTCCAAATATCAACTCATTCCGTACAGGGGTTTAGGCTATACTGTGATAGATCAGTCAGTCACTCTTTCCTTTAATATTTTCACATTAAATAGCACATAAAATACAAGTAACGCCCTACAGTGTTACCCTCGATAAAATATTTAGTATTAAAAATGTCCCATGGAATAAATTGGATAACAAGTTAATTAAATTAAAAATTTAAAAAAACCCCCAACGCAATACGTAATTCACCATTTTTTGATGGCGGCCATCTTGGATTTTAAATTTTATATAGTGGGCTGTATTCTACTATTTAAGCCCTTTCATTTGATACCCATATTGAGGGGGTCGTGGAAGAAAAAAGTAATCCGCCATTTTGTAGCGGCGGCCATCTTGGACCGATTTTCACCAAACATAGCTAAAAACACTCTCGACTAACTCTACTTTCAAACAAAAAAAACTAAATCAAAATCCGTTCATCCGTTTGGGTGCTACGATGCCACAGACAGACACATACACACACACACACACACACACACACACACACACACACACACAGACAGACAGACAGACAGACACGTCAAACTTATAACACCCCGTCGTTTTTGTGTCGGGGGTTAAAAATAGAGCGACGGTGGTTATAAAGATATATAAGGAGACTTAAGTACATATTTTTAATCACAGCTAGTTAAATATATGTATATAATACATACTATTAAAACCAATATTATAAATATTATAATACATACATAATATTATAAAATAATAAAAATACATACAATTATACTACATATATAATTATCCTGTCCTTTTCCGAGACATGAACCAGGTACCTCATTTCTACTCCTAAATAGGTTTAGCCCCCTTTTATTTTAACCCAGGAAAATGCGTTACGCATCGTCACCAAGGGTGTGATAATGGCTGCGGCGGGGATGTGCACTAAATAAATCGGCCAAGTGCTATTCAGGCTACGTGCAATGTACGCGCATTCTTCCGTAGTAGGTACTGGCAAATCGAATAACAACAATATCTTTAAAACTAAGAATGATATTTGGGTGGCTTTCAATATCTTTGATTAGTATGTATTTACAAAAGAAAAGTATATAAGTATTATATCCGTTACTCTAACTACGATAACACAAGCGTTAAGTTGTTTTGGGGTTAGGTTGCGATGTGTGCTATGTCCTAAAATATTTATTAAGCTATTGCATAGCTTCTATCGCGGGCCTTAAGCGTGGGGACCGAATCCAGAAATTCCGTAACGAAAAAAACCTAACACCCCCCACTCCGACCGGCACAGCGGTGATACATTTTAGTTTTTCCATCTATAGATAAAAATGCTATGCAATAGCTTTACCGCGGCAGTCTCCGAGTGCCACACGTCTTTTTTTTATTATTTCTTAACCGCTATAGCTTTCCTGAAAAGTTCATGGTTGAAACCTTATTCTTGTTCACTCGCCTCTTTTCTATTTCAGATTTTTAAAGCTAGAAGTTGATATATTAGAGCCCCCTCTTATATATATGAACTGCGCTCAAAAATGTTTAAAACTTTAATATCTTTCAAACGGAACGCTAAATCAAAAAAGTTACATAGCAACCCAATCCCTTGTTACACGCTATTATTTACTTTCACCTGTCCGTTGTCTGTCTGTCCCGGTTTCTGATAGAGCTGAAATCTTGCATGCATTTATAAATCGGATGACAATGCAATGTTATTAGGACATGGAGCTGATCATATAATCCAGCTTCATTATAGGTTGCCATAGGAACTCCGTTATTAAACGACGTAACCGCATCGAGTTTGAGCCCATTTGATTTTTCTTGACAAGAACTTTGATGGTAGATGGTAATAATAATTAAAGCTTGTTTTTACAAGCTTATATTTTTACAAGCTTTTATTTACTTTCACCTGTCTGTTGTCTGTCTGTCTGTCTGTCAGTAATCAAATCTTGCAAGTTTAATTTGACCCACTTCCTGGTGTCCGATTAAGCTGAAATTTTGCATGCCTGTATAAATCAGATGACAATGTAATATTTTTATGACGTCGAGCTGATCTGATGATAGAGCTGGAAGGTGGCCATAGGAACTCCGTTATTAAACGACGTAACCCCATCGAGTTTGGGCTCATTTGATTCGTCTTGACGAGTTCTTTATGGTGCTAGATGGTAATAATAATAAAAGCTTGTTTTTAAAAAGTTTTTTTAAATTTCACTTGTTTAAATTTCACTTGTTTTAAAATGCCTATCAACAATTCCCACATGATGGGATCAACTAGAAAAATAATCATTTCCATCATATGTATAAGGAAGGTAAAATTAATTGATTTTAAATTATTTTTTGAAGTGAAAACTTCTTTAGCGGCGCTGAGCACTTTTTTGTATGGGTAAAAACTTTCAAACTCGCGTCAGGGTCACGTGATGCTGATCGAAAAAGCGTAAGATCGAGGGGGAGGGAGAGGAACTAGTATCTCCCACTCTTTCTACCGTGCCTGAGTGTGCTGCTCTGTTTAGGCGGCAGAGGGGGCTTAGACAAGCGCGCGCCCGATATTTTTTTTTATATTTTATATTTTTTTTATTAGACACTTAAATAGGTTCGAATCAAAACTGTTTGTTTCTTACTTCAGTTATCATAAACCAATTGTATCAGTTGTAAAAATTTGCGATGATGATTCTGATAATAACGATGGTGTAAAAGTCGTCGAAATTATGGATGGAAGTTGATTTTTCTGAGAGATAAAATTTAATGTTATATATAAATAACGATATAATATTATAAATAACAACATATAAATTGTCATATTTGTGTACGATAGCGCAATAAATAAACATTGTATTCTACCTCATAAATGATAGTATTTTTATACTTATAAATTAAACACAACGTTAATATTGAAGTTTTCACTTCTGCCGGCACTCCCGGAGTGCTACCTTTTTTTTTTATAACCGTCCTCTTACCCTGATCAATACCTTCCTCTGTGCAAAATTTTTGCTGTCTAAGTCTTATAGTTTCACCATAAAACCGCGGACAGACGGACGGACAGACAGACAAAGCAAAACTATAAGGCTTCCTTGTTAACTACGGAAGTTTTAAAGCTGGCGGTGTTCCTGCGGGACGCCATGATGCTGGGTCAGCGGGTACTAGACCCTGGAATAAAACATTGGCTTTCCTACTCTTAACCGCTTGGCGAATCAGGAGAGCGTCTTGCTAGTCTTCTACTTCATCACATAAAAAAAAAAAAGAATACCTACCCTTGAAACTATTAATAATAATTGGGGTTTATACATCAACTGTAACAGAACAGGTAACCCTACTTGCACTGTCAGAGTCCATTCAAAATTTATAGGTTATGTGGGTAACATATATGTGGCAGTTTCAGGTCTCCGTGATTACTACAGGGCCTGCAACATGACCTAACGACTGCCTCCTACATATCTTATAGGAAACAGCCGGGACCTACAGTTTTACGTGCTTTCCGAAACACGGTAGCGTTCAGGCGAAAATCTTTGCTGTGTAGGTAGTAAGGTAGGTTAATAGAATGTATAGGTTAGGTAGGTAGGAAAATGTCCTAAATTTTCTTTATAAAATGGTCACACTAGTTGCACACACCGCGGTACTTGTAGAGAAAAACCGTTATTTTAAAGAATAAAATAAAAACAGAACATCCATTTTAGAAAAGTTACCTACAGATAGGTTTGAATATATTACCTACGTATTATTATGAAATATCGTAATACAGTTAATACTGAAGGGTCCGTGGCCCAGTGGTTGTTAAGGATAGCAATAATAATATTATCTGTGAAACTGTCTAAGATATTTACTCTATGGTTAGAACAAGCTGACATGTTTTTAGAATATACGTTTGTGAAATAGTTTTATGTTAATTACAAAGTCCTAACAATGGAAAATACACAAATAAACATGGTGTCAGGTGGGTATCCACCGCTACAACTGCCTGAAATGAGTTTCATGGGAAACCTCCATGAAAATTTTAAACAATGGAGACAGAGGTATAACATTTACATAATTGCTAACGATATGGAGAAGGTTTCTGAAAAGAGGAAGGTCAATATTTTACTTAATTTTATTGGGGAGAAGGGAATACAGATATTTAATACCTTTAATTGTGGAGAAAATGAAACTGTTAGCAACGTGCTCGAGAAATTCAACACATACTTTAAGCCAAAGAAAAACCTTACGATACAACGAAACGAATTTTTCACTATGGGCCAACGCGGTATGA
Organism: Hemithea aestivaria; assembly: GCA_947507615.1. NCBI lineage: Eukaryota > Metazoa > Arthropoda > Insecta > Lepidoptera > Geometridae > Hemithea > Hemithea aestivaria. Next base: position 1,302,728 of record OX382353.1, on the reverse strand, counting down.
AGTTAGAGGACTATTTTCAGAAAGTTATAAATCTGGGAATGACATGCGAGCTCGGAGAACTTAGAGAAAGTCTGACAGTAGCGAAAATAGTAGCAGGATTAGACAATAACTATAATCAATTAAAAACCAAATTGATGTCAGAAGATGATAGCAAGCTATCTCTGGAATATGTCATGAAGTACCTGTTGTCTGCAGAGGCATCACGGAAATATGTCGAAGAAAAAGACCAAAATCAATCGTCCAATGACAAAGAGGATTCCCAGAAAGATATCTTGGTTGTCAATAATCAAAAATACAATCAGAAAATCATAAGAAACTGCAGGAACTGTGGACAGTCACATCAAGTAAACAAATGCCCTGCTTTTGGTAAAACATGCTTCCATTGCCAAAAGCCAAATCATTTTAGTAAAGTGTGTCGCAAGGGGAATAATCCAAATAATAATAATAGAAACCAAATACACATAGTGGAAGAGGAAAATGATACAGAAGACTATACTGACCAGTTCTTCGTTGGTTATGCGGGTAATGAAATAACTCAAAATTTCACTGTTAGAAATAAGAAATTACCTATTAAAATGGACACTGGTGCAGCCTGTAATGTTATAGGAACTGAGGTATGTAAACAAATTGGTATTCTAGACTGTGAGATCTCGCCCTGTGATAAAAAGATAGTACAACTGGATGGGAAATGTGTACCTGTCCGTGGAACATGTTGGTTAGAAATTACACACCCAAATTGTAAGAAGTATAATGTAAAATTCATTGTAATAAATGGTCATGTTCCTACTTTATTAGGTTGTCGAACTTGTCTCACATATAATTTTGTTTCAGCAAATACTAATTTGGTTAATGTTCATAATGTCCAAGTGAAAAATAACACAAATGTAGATAATTATATAAAAAAGTTAAAAAATGATTTCAGTGAGCTGTTTGATGGAGGACTTGGTAGCATCCCAGGGTCTGTAAATATCCACTTGAGAAATGATGCAGTTCCAGTAATTCAAGCGGCACGGAGAGTTCCATTTTCACTACTGCCTGAGCTGCGCAAAGAATTGACTAAAATGGAAAATCTAGGTGTGATTGAAAAAGTACATAAACCAACAAAATGGGTAAATAACTTTGTTACTGTCAGAAAGCCAAATGGTCAGTTGAGATTATGTATAGACCCCAGGGCTCTCAACAAATACATTATACAGCCTAAATATCAATTACCTAATATTGATGAAATTAAAAGTAAGATGGAAAATGCTAAATATTTTGCCTTGCTTGATGCTTCCAATGGATTTTGGATGTTAAATCTAAATGAATCTAGTTCAGACCTGTGTACTTTCATAACGCCATTTGGCAGGTATAAATTTAAAAGACTACCATTTGGTATAAGTTCTGCGCCTGAAGAATTCAGTAGAATAATTACTCAAATGTTTGAAAATGTAGAAGGAGTTATTCCTTATATTGATGATTTGTGTTTATATGCGGACACTGTTGAAGAATTAAATTCAAGATTACAAAAGGTCTCAGAGATTGCTTTAAAAAATGGAATTAAGTTCAATGAAAGTAAATGTAAATTCTTTGTGAAGGAACTATGTTTTGTTGGCCATATATTCACAGAAAATGGTGTATCTCCAGATCCTAGCAAAATTCAGGCAGTAATGAATATGGAGCAACCCAAGTGTAGGAAAGATTTGGAAAGATTCTTAGGTATGTGTAATTACTTATCGCGCTTTATACCAAATTATTCAAAGTTAATTGAGCCATTGCGTATGCTTTTGAAAAAAGACACTGTATTCACCTGGGATAGCAACCAAGTAGAGTCTGTCAACTTACTAAAAAAGGCCTTATGTAGTAGTCCTTGCCTAGCCTATTTCAATACAAACCAAGACATTGTATTATCTGTGGATAGTTCATCTACAGCAATGGGTGCTGTAGTTCTTCAAAATGACAAACCAATTGCATTTGGTTCTCGTGCTCTTAACACTACAGAACAAAACTACTGTCAGTTAGAAAAAGAAATGTTAGCAATTGTTTTTGGATGTACTAAAATGCATCAATATACATATGGCCGTAAAGTATTTGTTGAAACTGATCATAAACCTTTGGAGTCATTATTTAAGAAACCACTTTATAAAGTACCAGCTAGATTACAACGTATGATGTTAGCAGTACAAGGATATAATTTAGAAGTTAAGTATAAACCAGGAAAATTAATGTTTATAGCTGACACATTGTCTCGGAGTCATAGTGATTATGAAGAATCAAAAATGAAACAGCTACAAAAGAATATTGTATGTCATGTCAAATTGCATAGGGACTGCTTGCCTGTATCAGATACAAAATTAGGAGAAATACAATTAGCAACAGCAAAAGATCATACATTGAAAGATTTAATGTTGTATATAAAAAATGGTTGGCCCAATAGTATTAACGATGTCAACAATAATATACGTCCTTTTTGGACTTTTAGGGATGAACTAGGTCTATTAGATGGAATAGTTCTGAAAAGCAATTTGATTGTATTACCAGAGTCCCTTAAGAAGGAAATGTTGCAAATCATACATCAAGGACATGTAGGTATAAGTACTTGTAAAACTAGAGCACGTTCATGTGTATTTTGGCCAGATATTAATAAGGACTTGGAAATATTTGTTGAAAATTGTGAATCTTGTGCCAAGTACAAAGCAAACTTGCAAAAAGAGCCACTGATCAGTCATTCTTTTGAAAAAATACCTTGGCACAAGGTGGGCATAGATATTTGTACATTTGATAATAAGGATTTTTTGGTGTTCATGGATTATTATTCAAAGTACATTGAAGTCAGTAAGTTAGATAATTTGTCAGCTGACTGTGCAATCACAAATTGTAAATCAGTTTTTGCAAGACATGGCATTCCCGCGCAAGTAGTTACTGATTGTGGTACTCAATTTACTTCTGATAAATTTAAACATTTTGCTAAAATATACAAATTTGATCACACAACATCAAGTCCAAAACACTCACAATCAAATGGTCAAAGTGAAAGTGGTGTTAAAATATTTAAAAATATAATGAAGAAATGCAAAGAAGATCATTCGGATCCATACTTAGGATTATTAAACTATCGCAATACTCCTAAGCCATATATGCCATCTCCTGCTCAGTTGATGTTTTCAAGAAATTTAAATTCATTGCTACCTATTCCCAGAAAAGATTTAAAACCGAAAATAAGTCATTATACTAGTAAATATTATGATCATAAAGATAATGTAAAGAATTATTATGATAAATCAGCTAAAAATTTGACAGAGTTAAAAGTAGATCAAGAGGTATTTTTCAAAAGATCTTTAGATTCTAATTGGATTAAAGGGAAAGTTGTTAAGAAATGCACAGAACCTCGTTCTTATTTAGTAGGGGATGATAAAGGAAATATATTTAGAAGAAATAGAAAATACATAAATGAAAGCAAAATGAAAAATGTTAATGATAATGGTGATCCTAACAATAAAAGAAATTTCAATGATAATATAGACATGGCCCCTGATGTTGATCCTCAAATTATGAATAACACTTGTACAACTAATAATTTACATAGAGATAATACTAATATAGACACCCAGATTGTTAATAACGGTGTAAACACAGATGTCTCCTCAAGTCGTGTTGTATGTGACAGCAGTAGCTCTAAGTCTAGTTTCAATCACATACATACTCCTGATTCACCAACTATATTGCCTGATAATAATATAAATGAAAATGTGCCAGAACAGTGTGTAGTTACACGTAGGGGTCGTATTGTTAGAAAACCTATTAAATTTAATGATTATGTAGAATATAGTGATGATTGATTTGTTATACTTCTTTATTTAGAAAAGGGGAGATGTTAAGGATAGCAATAATAATATTATCTGTGAAACTGTCTAAGATATTTACTCTATGGTTAGAACAAGCTGACATGTTTTTAGAATATACGTTTGTGAAATAGTTTTATGTTAATTACAAAGTCCTAACAATGGAAAATACACAAATAAACAGTGGTCATACGTCCGGCTTGTAAGCCGGAGGTCTTGAGTTCAAATCTCAGTGTGGCAAAGATTTTCGCCTGGACGCTACCGTGTTTCGGAAAGCACGTAAAACTGTGGGTCCCGGCTGTTTCCTATAAGATATGTAGGAGGCAGTCGTTAGGTCATGTTGCAGGCCCTGTAGTAATCACGGAGACCTGAAACTGCCACATATATGTTAGCCACATAACCTTTAAATTGTGAATGGACTCTGACAGTGTAATTAGGGAAACCTGTTCTGTTGGAGTATAAACCCCAATTACTACAAGAAACTAGCTACGCCCAGCGGCTTTACCTGCTGTACAGTAGCCTATATGTCCTATTCAGGGGTCTAAGCTATCACTATAGCAAATTTCAACCCAATCGGTCCACCCATTTGGACATGAAAGAGTAACAAACATGCATACATTCTTACAAACTTACGCGTTTATAATACCTATTACAAGCTGTTATTTACTTTCACCTGTCCATTGTCTGTTTGTCTGTAATCAAATCTTGCAAGATTAATTTGATCCTATCCTGCACCAGGCCCTCCTACAGAAGTACAGACCTACATAATATCAAATTGAATACCTCCTATATAATGAAGTCGAGTAAAACTTCGTAGTAGATATAACTACAATCGTTTAGCTAAGTAGATAAAACCTTTTAATTATTTTATCACTTTTTGAAAACCGAACCAAAATCGGTCGGGTAGTTCCAAAATCAGATATAAAATAAATAGGCCAAGCGCGAGTCGGGCCACGCACAATGTAGGGTTCCGTAGTTCTAGTAGATTGAATACACTGCACAACAGCATTTTGGATGATTTTTGACGACGATTTCAAATTTGTGACTGAAATTTCTGTACCAGCTCTAGTTAAAAAGATATGACACATATTATGTTGTTTTCGTAATAAAACGCTAAATGTAGAGATCATCATCATCATCATCTCAGCCGTAAGACGTCCACTGCTGAACATAGGCCTCCCCTTTGGACTTCCATATGTACCGGTTGGAAGCGACCTGCATCCAGCGTCTTCCGGCGACCTTGTGGGTGGTCAATGTAGAGATGATCCTAATTAATTTAAGTTTAAGTTGAAAAACTCTTTATGTTATTTGATTTTCTTGCTGAAACTGAAGGCAGAGCTATTCTAAATGCTATTCTTATTCTAAGGGCTATTCTAAATGCTCTAACAATATTCAGCCATCATATTATGTGCGTTCCAGAAGCCTTGATAGCGTTACTTCATCGAACAAAAGTTCGGGTGGAATTGCTTGCCCAATTCTTCACTTAGTACCCCAAGATTGTCATGAATATAGTCTAGGTGGTCGTGGAGAGAGTGTAACTTGATGGTTATGTCACATTCGAGCCTTTGAAAGTGACGCATTAGTTTTTGGACGTGTTGAGAAAAGTCCAAATAATTCTTACTTTACAAAAAAAAATATAACCACCATTGGCCTAAAACAAAGTAAACCATTTTTAAATGAACACATTATGAGCCAGTTATGTTCCGCATACTTTAATAAAATCAAAACAATAGTTTTATGTTTACACTAAGCAAAAATAAGTCATCGTGATGGTTCTCGAGTCCTTTCCACATTATAGCGGTTTCGTACCAAAATCTATTTATTTTCTAATTTGTCCACAAACGTAGATACTCAACACACGTTTTGCATAACTTTTGGGGAATCCAAAGCTTGTCGTTAATTTCCAGGGAGTATCCAAAGTAATTTTTGTAAGCCTAAATTATGAACGTTGTCACATTCAAACGGAATTCTTTGAGCATAATATTCTCCGCAAATTAAAAAAAATATATCCGGATCATTCACACAAGTAGCCTTGACCATGCTATATCAAATTATAATAAAAAAACTTAAGTTAGAAATTATGAGCTAAGTAACACTGTAATATGGTGATTTATTTGTGATAGCTATAACTCGTAAACAATACAACCATGAAAATTCGCTTGCGCGATCTAATTTTACTACTAGCGCCATCTAGTTATGCATTAATAAACTATAGGCTAGGTTAGCTTTAGGTATTCTTATTTTGCTGATTTTACCGAAACTAATAATTTTATCTTAACCGCTATAGTTTTCCTGGAAAGTTCATGGTTGAAAGCATACCTCTGATTTTTTTCAGAATTTTAAAGTTAGTAGTTCAGATTTTAGAGGGGGGGGGACGCTCAATTTTTTTTTTAAAACTTGAATATCTTTCAAACAGAACATGAAATCGAAAAAGTTTCTTAGCAAACCGTCCTTCATTTTAAAATACCTATTCAACGATACCCCACACGATGGTATCAGCCAGAAAAAAAAAATCATCCCCATCTTACGTGTACGGGAGGTAGCCTAAATTAATTAATTAAAAATTATTTTTTGTCACCGTTCTCTTACCCTTATTATTACTTACCTGTATACAAAATTACACTTTTCTAGGACTTATAGTTTCTCCGCAATGCCGCGGACAGACAGACGGACGGACGGACGGACGGACAAAGCGAAACTATAAGGGTTCCTTGTTGACTACGGAACCCTAAAAATACAGTGAAGTGATATTTTCGCAACCATGGACCATGAAAGACTAGGCAATTTCAATTCTATAGCACTCTATTAAATTCGCTATTCTTTGACAATTCATGTTTTTCGCGCAAAAATGTCTGCTGGCAACCTAGGAAAAAAAATGCCTTTCAAAAGATGATTGGTTAATGGAATCCAATAGGGAAAACTGTGGCTCCACCAAAACAAAAATATTATGACAGTCTTGAAAATCCTAAGCTCTGATTGGTCGATAACTCTGGCGGTTTCCGGCAAAGGAAATTCTTAATTGTCTGTAAAAGCCGCGTTGAGCCGTTCTGCCTTGAAATACAGTGGATATTCGGCTGGCAAACGCAAGGGAAGCGGCGCTTTTGAGTTTTCAACGGAAAATTCATTTCATTTCAAGATTTTGATGCGTTTGGTCGTAAATTTTCAGTTTTCACTGATTTTGTGATATAAATTCAAATATTTTGTTGAATTTTGTTCGAAATGTTTAGTGTTAGCTTGTGATATGCTAAAATGATTAGTTTTTGTAGTGTTTTCTGCGAATTTCTGTCTGGTAAGCAAATTTTTATACATTCATGAGTGCGTCATACGTAGGTACTTGATATAACGGTTGAAATTTGAATGTGTTTGTTACTTGTTACGCTGAAACTAAACTTATTGCAAAGAAACTCCTTATGGAGATAGCTCAAGATTTGGGTAAACTACCCAGATTTCTCAGTTCATACCTAAATACGCACCTATGCTCCAGCTGTTAGTACCTATTTGAGTGTGTTTGGTACTCCGTCACTGAAAAACTACGGAACTCATTCAACTCATATGCGCTTACGCACATTAAACGTCTTTTTGGCACCTCGCTGCTTGCCGATGTCTGTCGACCGCGACGCAAGACGCAAACTCGCGCGACCTAAGTTCGACCGCTTCTAGGGAGTCAAAATACTGTAGGTAGGTACCTATATTATCTCTTTACTGTGCCAATTGCTTTTAAACTGCGTGTAGGCATTAAGGAAAACTTGAGATTTCTGTACACATACCTAACTTCTAAATAGGCCTACGTTTGACCACACCCAACAAGTACGCGCGGCGCGTCCTGACGCCATCGACGACGAATCGCGAAAGCCTAGAAAGATACCTTTATTTTACGCGTGTCTAGAAGATTGCTTGCTCGTGCTGTTATTCTAGGGTTTCAGCTACCTACGTTCAAAATTTCAGGTCTATTGATTCAGCGGTTTAAGCGCTATACGGTAAAAACACATTCCTTCGTTAAAGACGCCTAGAAATGTATACCTGTTCACTATTGCCCTGAAGATTCCCTTTAAGCTGGGCCCAGCGTTTTTTTTTACCCGCTGTACAGTAGTTTATTAAACTATGTTATTCCAGGTCCAGGGTGTAAGCTATGTCTATACTAAATAGCAGCTGAATCGGCGACCCGTTAGACCTAAATTAACGGCGCGGCACCTACAGATGCGGTCGACCAGGAATCGCGTAGGAAGCCTAGAAAGGTACCTCTTGACTCTTGCCTTTAAGTTTTCCTGTCCATAATGTTATTCTAGGGTTTCAGCTACCTACGTACAAAATTTAAGCTCAATAGATTCAGCAGTTTAGGCGCTATAAGGTAATAAACACACCCTTCGCTGTAGACTATAAAGATGCCTAGAAAGGTACCTACCTTTTCACTATTCACTAGTGCCATGAAGATTCTACTAGCGGCGCCCAGCGGTTTTACCCTCTGAACTATAAATGTTTTTCCTGGGTCTAAGCTATAGCTATACAAAATTTGAGTTCCATTGGTCCACTTGTTTAGGCGTTAAAGGGTAACTAACTTACATACCTACTTACTTTCTTTCAAACTTTCGCGTTTACCTATAATAAAACAAGTAAAATTTTAAATTTTCTTTTTAAAAACAAGCTTTTATTATTATTACCATCAAGTATCATATAGTGCTCGTCAAGACAAATCAAATGAGCCCAAACTCGATGGGGTTGCGCCGTTTTATTACGGAGTTCCTATGACCACCTTCCAGCTCCATCATCAGATCAACTTGATGTCATAATAATATTGCATTGTCATCCGATTTACACACGCATGCAAATTTTCAGCTCAATTGGAAACCGGGAAGTGGGTCAAATTAAACTTGCAAGATTTGATTACAGACAGACAGACAGACAGACAGGTGAAAGTAAATAAAAGCTTGTAATTAGCACAGATAAAAGAATACTAGTAATTAGTAAGATATCTAAAATACCTACTTGTATCATTTCAGTGTTGGTCTGCAGTATTATCATCTGCTATCAAGCTGAACTGGCGACATAAATCACGGTGATTTCACTGAATTTTGTGCTGGCTGCTAGAGCATAGAACATGGTAGGTAATACCTGTTTATTTCATTGCTAGTTGTCTCTAGATTCATAAATTGTAAGCTGTACTCTATGTAGCCTAGGTGTTATTCCAGGTCTAAGCTATCTCTATACTGAATTTCAGTTCAATCGCTCCACCCGTTTAGGTGTGAAAGAGTAACAAACACACATCCAGACATCCATTCTCACAAACGTTCACTTTATAATATTAGTAAGATTAGGAGAATACCTACTCGGAGAGCTGTGAAAAATATCAAACCTCTAAGCCAACACAATCAAAAGATACAGTTGTTTATGCCGCAAATTTCGGCAAATTTTCGACATTCCCAAATGAATTAAAACCTACAGGTTCCCGTGAACTCAGAATCTTGAATTATTATTTATTATTATTTTTTAAATTTGAAATTTGCTCAACGTCTTTAGCCGTGATGTATATTTCTTCTGTAATTCTTTTCACCAACAAATATAGTAAACAACATCATTTCAGTGTTGGTGGAACTGGCGACACAAGTCACGGTGGCTTCACTGAATGTCGTGCCGGGACATAGAACTGTATCTACCTAATCAGATATACACAGGTTATTTATTTAATTACTGTTATTACAAGCTTTTATTTACTTTCACCTGTCTGTTGTCTGTCTGTCTACAGACACACATGAAAAGGAAGACGAAAGAAGATGATAAACAGATGATTACAATCAAGTCTTGCAAGTTAAATTTGATCTACTGCCCGGTTTCTGATTGAGCTGAAATTTTGCATGCATGTGTAAATCGGATGACAATGCAATATTATTATGACATGGAGCTGATCTGATGATGGAGCCGGAAGGTATAAGAACTTCCTAAAATGACTCAACCCCATCAAGTTTTAGACTTATTTGATTCGTCTATGAGTACATTATGATGCTAGATGGTAATAATAATAAAGCTTGTTTTAATTTTTTTTTAATTTCACTTGTTTCAGTTTTGGTCTGGAGTATTATCATCTATCAACAAGCTGAACTGGCGACACAAATCCCGGTGGCTTCACTGAAGGTTGTGCCGGAATACTGAACTGTATCTGTGAAGATGTACACAGGTAATACCTATTTATTTAATTACTGTCTGGATTTGAAAAACTGGGAAAGCTTAGAGATATATCTAGTTTTCAGGTATGATATTTTTGGAACGAAGTTCCTTATCGCGCGTTGTGAAAGGGGGCTAGACGGAAAAAATTCTTACGAAAAGTTGTCACGACACTTTTTGCTATAGTAAGCTATTGTAAGCTGTGCGGCGTGCGCATGTTTCTCTGTCTCTCTCTCTCTCTTATAGAAAGCAAGCCAGATATTTTCATTAATCGAACTTCGTTCCATCCAGGTGTCCCTTGACACCTCTCAAGTTTTTATCCTTTACTAGCTGAGCCAAGTGGTTCTTAACCCTATACAGTAGTCTGTGTTATTCCAGGGTTTAAGCTATATCTAGGTACCTATACCAAATTTCAGGTCAATCGGTCCACCCGTTTAGGAGTGAAAGAGTAACAAACACACATCCATACATTCTTTCCAACATTTCACATTTATAATAATAGTATGATAGTAAGAAGACGAGCAAGACGCTCTCCTGATGTTAAGAGATAACGCTGCCCATAGTCAGTACAGTGCTACTTAGGATTTCACAATGATGTGAAATTCTAGGAGCACTGCACCAACGCTTCTCACTCAAGAGTCATAAGATGTTAAGACTCTTCAGCCCAGTAATTTCACTAGCTACAGTGCCCTCCTACCGGAGCACAGTGATGGTTGCACATCACTGCTCAGACGGTAGAATAACTGGCACTGTTGGGGTACCCACCTAGACGACCTCCTGCAAAGGAATCCAGTAATGTTTGCACATAGTTTAATTATTATTATGGGCAGCGTTACCTCTTTTCGTTATCAAGTGAGCTCTCGGTGGTGGTCTTGCTAGTCTTCTTACTTACTTTTTTTTTGCAAAAATATCTCATGATATTAATATTTCGACAATAATGTTTGCACATCACTGCTCAGGCGGTAGAATAACTGGCACTGTTGGGGTACCCACACCTAGTCGACCTCCTGCAAAGGAAGTCCAGTGATTAATTTGGCATACATGTATGAAAAATTTCAGCTAAATCGAAAACTGGGAAATGGGTCTATAATTGAACTTGCAAGATTTGATTACAGAAATTGTGAAATCCTAGGTAACACTGTACTGATTATGGGCAGCGTTATCTCTTAACATCAGGAGAGCGTCTTGCTCGTCTTCTACTTCTACTTCATCACATAAAAAAAAAAAAGCTTGTAAATGGTTGTTTAGAATTAGATAATCATGAATGACCAATGTTTTCCAGGGTTCCTGAACTCCAGACTTCAAGTTATTGGTTTCCTTGGAGCTTAACCAATGAATGGAACTACATATATTATGAGCCACCTGCATGTGATATAAGGTAATTATTAATTACTAGCTGTGCCCAGCGGTTTTAACCGCTGTACCTAGGTATGTGTTATTCCAGGGTCTAAGCTATCTCTATACCAAATTTCAGCTCAATCAGTCCACCCGTTCAGGCGTGAAGGAGTAACAAACATACACTCACAACTCGCAAACATTCGCCTTTATAATAATTTTTGTGTGATTATTTTCAGTTATACTGCCTGGAAGGTAACCTAAGTGTCATTTCAGGATCTACGCTATCTCTATACAAAATTTCAGCTCATTCGATACAGCCGTTTAGGCGTAAAGAGCTTAGCAAACACATTCATACTTTGCAATTACAATATTGTATTTGTAATAAGTGCATTTTTTGAAGTGAAAACTTCTTTAGCGGCGCTGAGCACTTTTTTGTATGGGTAAAAACTTTAAAACTCGCGTCAGGGTCACGTGATGCTGATCGAAAAAGCGTAAGATCGAGGGGAAGGGAGAGGAACTAGTATCTCCCACTCTTTCTACCGTGCCTGAGTGTGCTGCTCTGTTGCTGGTGTAAAAGTCGTCGAAATTATGGATGGAAGTTGATTTTTCTGAGAGATAAAATTTAATGTAATATATAAATAACGATATAATATTATAAATAAAAACATATAAATTGTCATATGTGTGTACGATAGCGCAATAAATAAACATTGTATTCTACCTCATAAATGATAGTACTTTTATACTTATAATTAAACACAACGTTAATATTGAAGTTTTCACTTCTGCCGGCACTCCCGGAGTGCTACCTTTTTTTTTTTTTATTTTTTTTTTATACGAGATAGGCCTACGTTTGAACACATACCACCTGATGGAAAGTGAAAATGCGGTCGACGATGGATCACGTAAGATGCCTAGAAAGGTACCTATTCACTCGTGCCTTGAAGATACCCAAGTTGTACCGCTCGGGAAACACGGATGACGGCAAAGTGTTCCAAACGCGACCAGTTCTCATTAAGAACGGGGGTAGACTGTGGTGGGTTTTACCAGGGGTAGACTTCCTTTGCAGGAGGTCGTCTAGGTGGGTACCCCAACAGTGCCAGTTATTCTACCGCCTGAGCAGTAATGTGCAAACATTACTGTGCTTCGGTAGAAGGGCACTGTAGCTAGTGAAATTACTGGGCTAAAGAGTCTTTAACATCTTATGACTCTTGAGTAAGAAGCGTTGGTGCAGTGCACCTAGAATTGCACATCATTGTAAAATTCTAGGTAGCACTGTACTGATTATGGGCAGAGTTATCTCTTAACATCAGGAGAGCGTCTTGCTCGTCTTCTTACTTCTCTACATAAAAAAAAAAGAACGAAGAAGCGTCACGCTTGGTGCGGGCAGTAGGTAGCGCCACTAAGTAAGGATGCCGCGTATTTTGCTCCAAAAGAACTACTAACGCCATCTCTTGAGATTTGACGGAACTATGTACATATATTACATTTCAGTTTATTGAAAGCAAGTTTTATAACTTAAATTATTCTTACAAGCTTTTATTTACTTTCACCTGTCTGTTGTCTGTCTGTCTGTAATCAAACCTTGCAAGTTTAATATGACCCACTTCCCAAAAAGTAAATAAAAGCTCGTAAATAGTTGTCTAGAATTAGATAATCATGAATGTCCAATGTTTTCCAGGGTTCCTGAACTCCAGACATCAAGTTATTGGTTTCCTTGGAGCAGTCTATCAGTGAATGCAGTTACTTGTATATTGGACCAGCTTCTGATAGAAGGTAATTATTATGTATTACTAGCTGCGCCCAGCGGTTTTACCCGCTGTTCTGTAGCCTATGTGTTATTCCAGGGTCTAAGACTAGAATAGAAAACTTTATTGATCACAAAAATACAATAATATAGCTCAGAACTAAGATAAGCTATCTCTATACCAAATTTCAGCTCATTCGATACAGCCGTTTAGGCGTGAAGATGTAACAAACACATCTATACCTTGCAATTACATTCTTGATTAAAATATTGAATTTGCAAGAAGTGCATTTATTTTGTACTAAAGGAACTAACGCCATCTGTTGAGATTTTATGGAACTAAATTACATTAAAAACGCGATTGGTACATATTATTAACCCCCGACGCAAAAACGACTGGGTGTTATAAGTTTGACGTGTCTGTCTGTCTGTCTGTCTGTGTGTGTGTGTATGTGTCTGTCTGTGGCATCGTAGCGCCCAAACGGATGAACGGATTTTGATTTAGTTATTTTTGATTGAAAGTAGAGTTAGTCGAGAGTGTTCTTAGCCATGTTTGGTGAAAATCGGTCCAAGATGGCCGCCGCTACAAAATGGCGGATTACTTTTTTCTTCCACGACCCCCTCAATATGGGTATCAAATGAAAGGGCTTAACGAGTAGAATACAGCCCACTATATAAAATTTAAAATCCAAGATGGCCGCCATCAAAAAATGGTGAATTACGTATTGCGTTGGGGGTTTTTTTAAATTTTTAATTTAATTCACTTGTGTATATACTTAAACTTTAAATTTTATTGAATCAAGCAAGTTTTATAACTTAAAATGTATTCACCAGCTTTTATTTACTTTCACCTGTCCATTGTCTGTCTGTGATCAAACCTTGCAAGTTTAATTTGACCCACTTCCCGGTATTTTTTTTTATAAAACAAAGTAAGAAGACGAGCAAGACGCTCTCCTAATGATAAGAGATAACGCTGCCCATAATTAGTACAGTGCTTCCCAGTGCACCGCGCCAACGCTTCTTACTTGAGAGTCATAAGATGTTAAGACTCTTCAGCCCAGTAATTTCACTAGCTACAGTGCCCTACTGAAGCACAGTAACGTTTGCACATCACTGCTCAGGCGGTAGAATAACTGGCACTGTTGGGGTACCCAGTACCCACCTAGTCGACCTCCTGCAGAGGAAGTCTACCCGACGCGACGGGTAGGAAGTCTACCCGTCGGTATCTTATTAAACTGAAATTTTGCATGCATGTGTAAATCAGATGACAATGCAATATTATTATGACATGGAGCTGATCTGATGATGGAGCTGGAAGGTGGCCATAGGAACTCTGTAATTAAACGACGCAACCCCGAAGTTAGAAAGGCAAATTAGCACTCACGCTCAAGAAAAAACTCATGGACATATGCGTTCTCCCTATCCTCACCTACGGCGCACAGACTTGGTCCTTGACGGATCAACAGAAGTCCACACTCGGGGTTTGCCAACGAGCCATGGAGCGTAGTATTTTGGGAGTCAGACTACCAGACCGCATACGAAACACAATACTACGCTCCAAAACTAAAATCGTTGATGTTGGACATAAAGCCGCAAGCCTGAAGTGGGACTGGGCTGGCCATATCTGCCGCATGAACGACGATCGCTGGGCTAAAATAACAACAATGTGGTCACCATGTAACATAAAGCGTCGTCGCGGTAGGCTCACACCACACCACCTGGCACCACATAGCTCTGGACAGAACAGAATGGCGCGACGGAAGGGAGGCCAGCAGCCCAGCAGTGGGACAACTACGGCTGATAATAATAATAATAATAACAACCCCGAAGTTTGGCTTTATTACAAGCTTTATATTACTTTCACCTGTCTGTTGTCTGTCTGTCTGTCTGTAATCAAATCTTGCAAGTTTAATTTGACCCACTTCCCGGTTTCCAATTGAGCTGAAAATTTGCATGCGTGTGTAAATCAAATGACAATGCAATATTTTTATGACATCGAGCTGATCTGATGATGGAGCTGGAAGGTGGCCAAAGGAACTCTGTCATAAAACAACGCAACCCCATCGAGTTTGGGCTCATTTGATTCGTCTTGACGAGTACTTTATGATGCAAGATGGTAATAACAATAAAAGCTTGTTTTTAAAGTTTTTTTTCAATTTCACTTGTTTCAGTGTTGGTCTGCAGTGTTATCATCAAGCTGAACTGGCGACACAAATCACGGTGGCTTCACTGAAGGTCGTCCCGGAGCACTGAACTGTATGAAGATGTACACAGGTAATACCTATTTATTTCATTCCTATTTGTCACTGGATTCCAAAACTGAGGTATTTCTAGGTATGATTTTATATTCATTTACTACCTGTACCCATGGGCGGATCCTGGATTTGGTCTGGGGGGGGGGGGGCAAGATGCAGACGGGTTAAAATATTATAATTTTTACTACGAAAAGCGTGTGTTTAGCTCGCTCTGAACAGAAGAAAGAAAAGAAGAACGGTTGTCTGGAAGAGATCGCTTTGAGCGATAAGACCGCCAATTGATACACCTGAAGTGTTAGGTATAGGTGTGGTTTAATGAAATACGTGTTTACTGTAGCGATGACACTTTATTACTCTTTTATACTTAAAACTAATACATTTATTTAATAACTAGCTGACCCGCGCGCACTTCGTTGCGCGTGACAGTCAATAAAGCGAAAGTTTGGTGCTGCCATTTAGGATTGTATTTCCATCTCCGCGATTTTGTGAGCGTAAAATAGTTTTAACCCAGTGGGTAGTGAATAATATCGGACTGGGTATATCTATGAAGTTTTGTTTTGCTATCGCAGGAACCAGTCCTGTGTCCTTTCCCGGAGGTCAAACTATCTCGGTTTAACGGTTGTTGATTGTCTTCACAAATTTTCACGCCTCTTTTCAGGAATTAGAACTATTTGTGGTCCTTTCCCGGTAAGCCTTAAACTTATCTCTACTGTAATGTACCTAAACCTAAGTTAAATTATAATTATTGGTTACCAATTTCTCACACTATCTTTCTCACGACTCAAATCAATTCTGTGATTCCTGAATTCCCATTAAAACTCTGACTCTCCTTCCTCCTGCCTGTAATACTGATTCTCCTTAATAGTTAATTTCTGACATAAAAACTATTCAATAACTTTCCATGCAAACGTTTTTCGGAAATAATTCCCGTTCTCCTGGGAATTTCACAAAATCCCTCCTTATTAGTCGCCTACGTTATATTAAGAATACGTTGACCAAATTTTAGCTAAAACGAAGAAGCGGCTACCGATTTCCTACACAAACTGCATCTTTCTCCCCTTAAAGGTTGATTTCTGGGATAAAAAGTGTCTCGTATCATTTTTTATGACTCAAACTAAAGGTTGTATCAAATTTTAGCGTAATAGATAGAGTCAACGGTTCTAAATTTCATTTTGTTGCAGCTATTTCGAAATTGATTTGATTTCCATCCCCGCGGCGTTGAATTAGTATACATAGTTATATTTCCTCTGCTCTGGATAGCGAAGAAAATCGAGCCAAGTATTTCTATGCAGTTTTTTTTCGCTACCACAGGAAACAATCCTGTGTTACTTTCCTGGAATTCAAAATATTTTAATACAAAATTACAGCTAAATCAATTTAGCGGCTATTGATTCCTTTTTCCAGAATTCCTTATTCCATAAAACTATTTGTTTTCCTTTTAACTATCTATATTGGGAATTTAAGCTAAATCGGTTCCTCATGCCTCATACTATCATTCCCGAGACTCAAATCGATTCCGTGGTTCCTGTAGGTATGCCCATAAAACTCTGACCTTAAAAGTGAGGGAAGGTGAAAGGCCCTTTCACCTATATGCATTGTTGACTTAAGGAACTAAGACTAAGGGACTATCTCAATTATGTCCTTTCTTTTGGCTCAAGCTGTATCTATTTCGAATTTCTGCAAAATTAGAGCTGCGGGTACTAATTTCCCATAAAAACACCGATCCCCCTTTCTCCCTTTAAGCTTGGTTTCTGTAATAAAAGCTATTCCAGGCCTTTTAAGAGTCTCCAATTAACAACAAAATCACAAAAAGTAAAGAACAATTTTATTTTCTACAATTTTCAGTTTAAATGTTCATATTAGGGATTTAGAATTTAGATATTTAACGTGCCTCACGATTTTATTTTTCAGCTTTTTAGTACACTGTATTCAACATGTCAACCCCATTCATTTGATACCCATATTGATGAGATTAAAAAAATTGGTTATCCGCCATTTTGTAGCGAGTGCCATCTTTGATTTTTATTTTGTATAGTGCACTGTATTCTAGTTATCAAGTCCTTTCATTTGATACCCATATTGATTGGAAAAAAAAATGTAATCCGCTTTTTTGTAGCGGCGGCCATCTTGGATTTAAAATAATTTTAAATATACGTAATTATATTGTCACCAGAACCAAAGGCGTACACCAAATTTCATTTGAATCGGTTGACAGGAAGAGGGCGAAATTTCAAATTTGCGATTTTTTTTTTACTAAATTTGACCCAAGAATAAAAAATAATAAAACAAACGGAGTGAGCTAAATAAAACCGTTTAAAATAATAAAAAATGATATTAGAAACCTCAATAATTGAAGACCTATCCGTAATCCGTAGATACCTAAAACGTATGGGTTTGATGAATAAAATGAGTTTTAGTTCTATGGGGAGCCCAAAAAATATTTTTTTTCTATTTTTGTGTGAAAAACTTAATGCGGTTCACCGAATACATCTACTTACCAAGTTTCAATCGTATAGTTCTAATAGTTTCGGAAAAAAGTGGCTGTGACACATGGACGGATGGACGGACGGACAGACATGACGAATCCATAAGGGTTCCGTTTTTGCCATTTGGCTACGGAACCCTAAAAACCACCTCAACAAAAAAAATAACTTTAGAACTTCCGAAGACTTTTATTAAATAAGGCATGCAAACGAATTTACTCACATAAAGTTAATAAAATAATAATAATTCAATTAGACAAACTCAACATAAAATTAAGGACAATGATTTTTCTGATTATGTGATGGAACTTTAAAGTGAATATATATAATATATCTAATATATAAAATTCTCGTGTCACAGTTTTCGTTGCCATACTCCTCCGAAACGGCTTGACCGATTTTGATGAAATTTTTTGTGCTTATCCGGTATCTGTGAGAATCGGATTTATAATAAAATTATATATTTATAATAAAACAATTATTATTTTGCTATCTCAGTGTAACTCTCATATTAACTTTTAATCATTCCTATTAATTATTTATATGGCAAAACAACGTTTGCCGGGTCAGCTAGTTATTTATAAAATTATTCAACAAATATGGTATATGGTATGTAATAAAATAATTAATATCAGGTATTTTAAAGTTACATTAATTTTATAGTAATTATTAAGTGTTAAATTTTTGACTCGCAGTCTGTAAAACTCTAGGATTCAGGAATAACGACATGGATTGTTGACCGCCCTTTGGCATAATTTATTTATTTAAGGACATCCAACGCAGGAAACACATTACAATTAAAAGTCTTAAGGCTATTATGTCTTTAGTCTGTGTGATCCTACAATTATAGGACGCCACAGCATGCACAACTAAACATAATACTAATAAATAATACTACATAATAGCAAAAAGGTTTGGTTTCATAAGTCGTTTAAAAAGGTACTCATGTCCAACAAATCGCTTGCGAGTTTTAACGACGAACAGCGCCATCTAGTTTCATAATGGGTAAAATAGTGGCACATCGGAAAAGAGTTTGTGTATTTTGTATGTGTTCTTTATAAAATATGTTTTTGAGCGTTAAAAACTATTCAAAATCAATAAATAAATGTCCTTTTTGGAGTCTAACTACATACATCCATATCAAATAGGGCTAGCGGTTACTGATTTCCTATACAAAATTTGACTTCCACTCTAAGGCCAATTTCAGGGTTAAAAACTGTCCCATATCCTTTTTAGAGGCTCAAGCTATATCTAAACCAAATTTTAGCTTAATGGGGTCATTAGTTACTGATTTTTCATTCAAACTTTGACCTCCTTTATCCCGCCTTAGAGGTTGATTTCTGGAATAAAAAGTATCCCATATCATTTTTTACAACTCAAACTACCTTTGTGCCAAATTTTAGCTCAATAGGATCAGCGGTTCTAAATTTCCCATACAAACTTCGACCCCCCCTTTACCCCCCTTAAAAGTAAATTTCTGACATAAAAAGTATTCAAAGTTTCTAATCACAATCCCAACAATCATTTCACGAAATTTCAGCTCAATCGGTTCAGCGGTTACGGATTTGCATACAAACGTTTTTCGGGAATAATTCCCGTTCCCGGGGGAATTTCGCAAAATCGCTTCTTATTGCACGATGAAGTTTTCCAAAAAATACGCTGTCCAAATTTCAGCTCGATCCGTCCAGCCGTTTGGGCTGTGCGTTGATAGCACGAAAGTGTACGAACGATTTTATATAATAAGATAAGTAAATCTTTAGATTGATATAACTCTTTTATTTAAAAACCGATTTGACTAAAACCAACACTAAGGTTCAAGTAGAGAAAACTGCAACGTATTAGTGAAAATTTTATTCAAATCGGTGGTGTTGTTTCACCTCACCAGTGACACAAACTATTTACAAATTTAGCCCAAATTAAACTAAAGGTCTACTTTCGTTTACAGGGACATCGATAGATGGCGTATTTTTAGTTTGTCGCACTTTTTGCTTTTTGATTTTTTTGAATTGAATTTACTTTATATTCTATTACTTTTACTTCAAAATTTTGATGTAAATTAGGGGCGATGTGTCCGATATAAATGATTATTATTTATTTTATTATTTTATTTTACGTTTCCCTAGGAAAAATTGACAAAATGTTTTACGATCTAGATCGCGCAAGCGACTTTTTCGCGTCGTTTTGTTCATATGCGTATTTTCACAGTTCACCTTAGTAAAGGATCACAATGAATGGGGAGAAATTTCCATTCTTATTATATGTATGGATGATTTTGCTTAGCTTAGCTACATACTTCACCTCCGGGGGTGCAAGAAATTTAAAAACAATTGAAAACATCTAAATTATTGGAAAAACTGTTTAGTTCTATCCTTATGTACTACATCTATTTTGTTGTTCCTTATAATTTTAACATTTATGCCTAAATCTTCTATGACCTTAAAAGGACCTTCAAATTTACAATCTAATTTTCGTGCACATTCATTCTTTACTAAAATAAGTTCATTTTTCTTATAAGATACAGGATTAACGCATACATCATATTTAATTTTTCTCTTTTCCTTACAATCTAACAAATTTTTCCTTGCATCTGTTAACGCTATTTGCAATTTATATTTTAAATCTAAATAGTAACTATCTGGATTATATAAAGGTTCTACATCAACATTATTTACTAAACTATTAGGTAGTCGACATTGCTTTCCGAATACAAGTTCGAAAGGGGTGTATTTGGTTTGTGTATTGACACAATTGTTATAACTAAAACACCAGAAAGGAATCCAATGCGACCACGGATAACATACATTATTATTACAGTAAGTTCTTAAAAATGCACCTAAATGCTTATGAGCTATTTCAAGGGAACCGATTGATTGATGGTGGTATGCAGTCGAGGTCAATTTTTCTATCTCTAAAAATTTACATACCTGTTCCATAACCTGAGACATAAATTCAGTTCCTCTATCAGTCGCTATAGCTTTCGGAATACCGTATCGTAAAATAAAATTGTTTACAAGTGCGTTAGCTACTGTAACCGTCTCTTTGTTAGGTAACGGATACGCCTCTATATATTTTGTTAATTCGCACTGAATGGTCAAAATATAACAATTTCCTAATTCGTCTCTGTCTAAAGGACCAACTAGATCAAGATATATCTTCTCGAATGCTGCTGTCGCAGTACTAGTTATAGTCATGGGTTGCTTAGTATAATTACTTTGTTTCATCATTTGACACATTTTACATTTACCTACAAATTTACGAACATCATCTTCAAGACCTGGCCAATAATATTTGCGCTTAATATTACTCGTCATTCTGGTCATTCCTGCATGTCCACTGGTGGGCAAAAGATGATAGTCATTTAAAATAAATTGTTTTTCTTTTTCATCATAAACTCTTTCTATTCCTCTTAAAACACATATTCTGGGACCGGTCCATTCTTTCATACATTTTATTTCACTACATAAACCTTTTACAAATTCATTATTATTTTTATCTTTTACTATGCATAGTTCTTTTATTCTTATCTTTTCACAAAATTCCTTTAACTTAGCTGCAAATTCGGCTCGCGAGAATTGCATCCTAAAGTCAAGATTAATACACAATAACATTTTACTTGGCACGTACACAAAACAATCTTTCTTTAATTCTACCATTTTTTCTTTCATAAACTTCTCAATCGTTCTTTTCTCTACTAATTTCATTTCAATAGAATCGCAAGGTTGTCTTAATAATTCCACAACTCGTGGTTGATCGGGCCACTCGTTAGTGTTTTTACTAAGAGAACTGCTGCTTTTACTTTCATCATCTTTCTCTCTATCTGCATCCATTTTTCTTTGCTGTGCTCTCGTTGTCACTGCCATAATTTGTTCTGTCATGCCCTTTAATTCCTTCGAAGTTATACATATTCTCGATAACGCATCCGCAATTACATTTTCTTTTCCTTTCACATAAACTATCCTAAAATCGTACTCTTCAAGTATTAGCCTAAATTTAATCAATCTACTAGATGGATCTTTCATGCTGAATAGGTAAACTAAAGGCTTATGGTCTGTCATAATAGTAAAAGTTCTACCGAATAAATAGGGTCTGAAATATTTTACTGCCCATACAATAGCCGTTAATTCTTTCTGTATCACGGGATAATTTTTCTCTGCTTTATTTAAAGGTCTACTTGCATACGCTACAGGTTTCATATCTTTATTACACAGTACAGCTCCTACAGCCATATCAGAAGCATCAGTTTGCAAAATGAATTCATTGTTCTTGGAAAAATCTGGATATTGCAATATAGGTGGTGTCATCAAGGAAGTTTTTAAGAAATCAAATGCACTTTGACATTCAGTTGTCCAAATGAAGGGTTGGTCTTTCTTTAATAAATGATTGAGGGGCAACGTAATTGTCGCAAAAGATGGTACAAATTTTCTATAATAGTTACAGAAAGCGACAAATCGTCTTACTTCGTCTGCATTCTGAGGAACGGGGAACTGTTCCAAGACCTTCGTTTTTTCGGGGTCAGGTGAAACACCATCGGCTGATACTAAATGTCCAAGATATAGAATTTCTTTCTTCAAAAATTGACATTTAGCAGGATTTAATTTCAAATTTACTTTCCTCAATCTTTCAAAAACGTCAATTAAATTTTGATTGTGAATAGTTAAAGATCTTCCAAAAATTATCAAATCGTCCAAATAAACAAAACATTTCTCAAAAGCTAATCCTGACATAGCTACAGACATGACTCTACTAAAAGCACTGCAAGACGTTTTAAGACCCATTGGTAAACGCTTTAATTGATAATGGCCTGTACTGGTCGAAAATGCAGTGTACTTTCTGCTGTCTGGTGCTAATTTTACCTGGTAATAGCCTTGCTGTAGATCTAAATGTGTAAAATAGACTGAGCCTGATAGAGAATCCAAAATATCAGTTATATTTGGCAAGGGAAATTTATCATCTACAATATTCTCATTTAACTTCCTGAAATCTATCACTAAACGCCATTTTTTAGATTCGTCGGTTGAACTTGTCTTTTTAGGTACTAATAAAATTGGACTAGACCATTCGCTGTTTGACTCTTCAATAATATCGTCTTTAAGCATTTTCTTAATCTGTCTATCTACTTCCGGTTTCAATGCATTGGGCAACCTGTAAGGCTTGGTATAGATAGGGTTAATGTTGCCTTTTAATTTAATTGATTGTTCGCATATAGTTGTTGTTTCTAAATTATCACCGGGTAGAAAGAAAATATCAGAATATTTCGAACAAATTACTTCTATCGAATCTTTTTCTTCTCGGTTCAAATGGTTCAATTCTATCAATGGAAGTAAAGTAGATGCCCTTTTCGAACTACTAGTACATTTGCTGAATTGAAATATATTATAATCTTCTAATTTTTCTACATTCAAAACAAAATTGTCTAACCTGACTTTTTCATCGCTTGTATTTAAAATCTTTATAGGGACTCTCTTATTCTTAGGTCGAACTATAGTGCCTGCTAGAAACACATCCTTCTCTATCTCTCTCGCGCTAACAAAACAATCTTCTTTCACTTCTGTATCTAAATAGACGTAATGAATAGATTCGCTTCTTGGTGGTATAAGTAGCGTGTTGCTATAATCAGGTTTGTCTAAAATCCGTAAAACACTACGATCGTTATGTTCGTTTTGCAAAGTTAGCAAGTTCTTGTCTAAATCAATGTTGGCTCTATATTTATTCATAAAATCCAATCCTAAAATTCCATCAACGGTAATAGGCAAATTTTTAAATACATGAAATTTATTCTGAAATGTTCTATCTCTCGAACCATATAGGTCTAACAAAGCATAACCAGAAGAACAAATTTTTCCTCCAATTCCATTAACTTCAAGATTATCATGATGTATTTGTATAAACTTTGGAAGTACTTCTTCCTTAATTATTGAAATCGATGCGCCAGTATCTAATAAAAATACAAATTTTTGAGCATTAATAGAGAAATCGATAAATTTTGAATTGCCTTTACACGCCAAAATAAAATCATTGAGAACGAAAAAACTGGTTGTTTTCTGCTTCGTACTGTCTCTGCTCTACATCGTCATTACTACGGGGTTCCGTCTGCTCGCTTTGAATAGAGTAAATATTTCTGTTGTATGTACCTCGTCGCGGTGGTCGATTGTTATAATAGTTAGATCTGTTGTACTGACCTCTTCCGCGAGAAGTCCATTGGAAGGGCCTTGAGTGACCTTGACTCCTGTTAGAGTAATAATTGTAGTTGTTACCATTCCGTGAGTTGTCGTGATTATAGTTATTGTAATGCTGATGGTTGCCGCGTCCCCTGTTCTGTCCTCGGAACCTAGAGAACTGATTATTATTGTTGTACTTACCTCTAGATGTTGAGGCTATTCCCATTACCTCTGCTTGCCTGGGTGCAGCTGACGCCGGAGTAGACTCGTCCTTGGCCGCCTGTATCGCATCTTTAAGAGATGTGTAGTTGCGAGCGGCGATGATTGTGCTCAGTTTCTCGCTCCTGAGACCGTCTGAAAATTTTTTAATAACCATTTTTTCATTTATTGGCCTTAGTACCGCACTCTTTATCGAGTCGCCTTCAGCCTGCGCAATATTCAGTTCCGTCATTAATTTCTCTAGTTGACATCCATACTGCTCAATAGATCTATGACCTTGATTTAACGATTGTATTTGGCTGTGTATGGCCGTGAATGATTTTTGCGTTAAAAGTTTGATTTTAAAGTCTTTTAACATATCAGCAACCGATATGTAGCTTTCGCTGACGCGTAGCTTAGCGTTTTCGGATAGCCTACCTTTAAGCACAAATTTAATTAACAATTGTTGACCGGCAGTGTTGAGCATGTCGCCGTACATCTCCACTGCATCAATCAATCGTTTGCTTGTTTCTTCTTTACCATCTAGTATGGGTATTAACCCACACGCGGCCTTAAGATCGAAATCCATTTTTAAATTTGTTTCTAACCTCGGTGTAGAACACAATTGATGAATTTCCTTAAACAACGAATTAATCCTACTATACGTATCAGTTATCAAATTAATTTCTGTCTCCTTAGCATTAAAACTTAAATTGCAAAATATCTCTTTACTTCTTACTAATAATAATTCGGCTTCCCTCAGCTTATTAGACGCAACATCGCCTCTGTATCTACTTTGGCCTTTTTTAATTAAGTATTTTCTTATCTCAGTAAATTGCTCATATATCTCTATTAAGTTATCTGCCATAACATACACTTATTTTGCCAAAACATAATCCTATCTTTAAAACTCTAGCTGATTAAATTTTTAAATATCTACGTCATTAAATTTATGGTGTCTACTTACAATAAATGATGCTGAAAATTCCTAAAGACGCACATTAACTTATAGTCTCTAAAACAATTTTCTTCTTTAAACTGTCCAATGGCCGGCTGGAATTTGCACTTTTTTCACTATTTATACATATAACTGTCATTCTTCATATTAAACTGTTTTTATTTTTACGCCGAATTTAGTTACGCACTTTTTTAAAATCATAGAAATTAAAATCGAGAGGAAACATTAGAGGGCGCTGCTCGTTGAAGGGGTAGGGGTTAAATAATATTAATAGAGAGGGCGATGCTTGTCGAGGGGTTTTACTCAAAAATTTAGATATGAATTTTTAGGCTTCATCAGAACGCGGTCCGGTTCTCCCTGACAGCCGAGTACGCATTCTGCGCACGAGTTCCAGATTGACCTTCTTCTCTATCCATTTCTTATGACGATTCTTTAAAGCCCAGATCGCCAAACCGAAGATCATACATATGAGAATCACTATCAGCGTTGATATTAGAATGTTATTCACTTGCACATGGTTTTCAGCTTCAGTGGTGCTGGCACTGGCAGAATTTCCTGCCCCATTTTGTGCTATAATCAGCTCCTTCTCTTCAATTTTTGAATAACTTTTTCCCATTATTATCTTTTATTAATTTTTCGAGCGCGTATTCACTGCACAACTTATTCACCTTTGTTAAAAAGTCCTATATCTGTGCACCAAGGCACACAAGAATGCGCTTGCGCGGCATATCTGTGGCCGTTGGTGACGTTAGTCACGGTGTCGAATAACCGGCAGGGTCGCCATGAAGTGTTAGGTATAGGTGTGGTTTAATGAAATACGTGTTTACTGTAGCGATGACACTTTATTACTCTTTTATACTTAAAACTAATACATTTATTTAATAATGATTTTGCTTAGCTTAGCTACATACTTCACACCCTTAGTTTTAATTTTGTTGTTTGTAAAATTTACTGTATATGTGGATCAATAAAGTGTTTCTTATCTTATCTTATCTTAAGAAGAAAGTTCAAATATCCTTAATAATAAGTGCGCGAGCAGCTTACTGCGAGCGCCGAGAAAAAATGCTTCTGGAGGGGCCTTGGCCCCCTCCCCCCCCCCCCCCCTAAATCCGCCTATGCCTGTACCTAGCGGTGCTTAACCCTATCCAGTAGGTGTTATTCCAGGGTTTAAGCTAACCTTTTTATAAACAAGGTTTTTATTAGGTATACTAGCTGCGCCTAGCGGTTTTACCCGCTGTGTTGCCCGCTGTGTGTAGCCTAAGTGTTATTCCAGGGTCTAAGCTGTCTCTGTTCAAAATTTTAGCTCAATTGGTCCACCCGTTTAGGTGTGAAAGAGTAACAAATGTCCAGACATCCATTCTTACAAACATTATTACCAGCACCAAAATACTTGATGAACCAAATGAGCCCAAACTCGATGTGGTTGCGTCGTTCAATTACAGAGTTCCTATGCACCACCTTCCAGCTCCATCATCAGATCAGCTCCATCATCAGATCAGCTCCATGTCATAATAATATTGCATTGTCATCCGAGTTATGCATGCAAAATTTCAGCTCAATCGAAAACCGGGAATCAAATTATGCAAGATTTGATAGCACACACAAACAGCAGACAGGTGAAAGTTATTAAAAGCTTGTAAAAAGATGTGAATTAGATAATCATGAATGACCCACGTTTTTCAGTGTTCCTGAACTGAACACTTCAAGTTATGGGCTTCCTTGGAGCAGTCAACCAATGAATGCTGTTCACTTGTATTTTGGGCCACCAGCTTTTGATAAAAGGTAATTATTATGTTATACTAGCTGCGCCCAGCGGTTTTACCCGCTGTTCTGTGCTTATATGTTATTTCAGAGTCTAAGCTATCTCTATACCAAATTTCAGCTCAATCGGTACACCCGTATAGGCGTAATAGAGTAATAAAATAAACATGTAACAAACATTCGCCTTTATAATAATTTTAGTGTCATTATTTTCAGTTATACTGCCTGGAAGGTAACCTAAGTGTCATTTCAGGATCTACGCTATCTCTATACAAAATTTCAGCTTAATCGATTCATCTGTTTAGGCGTGAAAGAGTAACAAACACATCCTATACATTGCAATTACAATATTGAATTTGTAATATGAATTTATTTTGCTCCGAAAGAACTACTAACGCCATCTCTTGAGATTTGACGGAACTAAATTACATTTCAGTTTATTGAAAGCAAGTTTAATAACTTAAATTATTTTTACAAGCTTTTATTTACTTTCACTTGTCTGTTGTCTGTCTTTCAGTCTGTAATCAAACCTTGTAAGTTTAATTTGTCCCACTTCCCGGTATCTTATTAAACTGAAATTTTGCATGCATGTATAAATCGGATGACAATGCAATATTATTATGACATCGAGCTGATCTGATGATGGAGCTGGAATGAGGCCATAGGAACTCTGTTATTAAACGACACAATCCCATCGAGTTTGGGCTCATATGATTCGTTTTGATGAGTTGCAAATAATAAATGCTTGTTTTTAAATAGTTTTTTTTATAAATTCACTTGGTTCTAATGTAAAACATTTTTATTTTCAGTGTTTTTGGACTACAGTCTTCGAGTACCTTCGCGATATCTACCAACAAGTGAAATGTCATCCATGGGAGTCTGCATTTTATAATAGGTAATTATTTCAAACCCCATTGTTATTTTACTAATGTTTTAAAAAATATTAAGAGAACTGTAGACTTTAGCCTATATGTTACTCCAGCGTTGAAGCTATCTCTATACCAAATTTCAGCTCAATCGGTCCAACCGTTTAGGGTGTGATCATTCCTGGCCGGACCACGACAGAAATTGTAGATTCTGTTGTGGCACAAATTCATCATTTTAATTGTGCCAATTAGTGCCACTTATCCCAGGAATTTGTGCCTTATACTTTTCGAGAAACAAGACTATGATTGTGGTCCGGCTGGGAGTGACCATTCCTGGCCGGACCACAATCAGATCTCATGAAACACTAATGGTGGGAGGTCGCGTACTATGTCAAGATTTAGTGCCTAATTAGTGCCTCTGAAATATCTATTTCTATTGATCATAACTCTTACAGTTTAAAAGATATTGAAGAAATCCTGCCGCCTTGAAAATGAAAAAAAGCTTCTCACATCTAAACGGGAGGCTTTTCGTGAATTATTTTTTGATGAATATTTAGTGCCTATTTGGCACTAAATATTTACACTATACTAGTTGCTGCACGTGACTTGGTTTACTTGGAATTATTATTTTTTCATTCCCCATACAAAGTTCCAGGGGCGGACCCAGGATTTTTTTTATGGGGCCAAGTTTTTTTATGACTGCGAGAGCTGCTTTGTGAATTCCAAGTATTTGTGCCAGCTTTTCGAGTAACAAGGGTATATGATTGTGGTCACGTACTACGTCGAAAAATTAGTGCCTCTGAATATCTACTTCTAATCATCACAACATATATGGTTACAAAGATATTGAAGATAGGCCGTCGCTGCACCTTGAAGATTAAAAAAAAATCACATCTAAACAAAAGGCTTTTTATGGTTTATTTTTTGATGAATATTTAGTGCCTATTAGGCACTAAATATTTTATTTATCCCAGGAATTTGTGCCTTATACTTTTCGAGTAACAAGGGTATGATTGTGGTCCGGCAGGAAATTACATTTTCTGGTCGGACCCCAATCGGATCTAATGAAATACCAGTAGCTAGAGGTCACGTTCTACGTCACAAAATTAGTGCCTAATTAGTGCATCTGAAATATTTAGTGCCAATTGAGCACTAAATATTCATCAAAAAATAAACCACAAAAAGCTTTTTGTTTAGATGTGATTTTTTTTTAAACTTCAAGGCGCAGCGGCGGTTTATCTTCAATATCTCGTTTATTATTTTGTATTTAGTATAGCTTTTAGTAGCATAGTAGTGCTTTATTTGTTTTCGTTTGTTAGTTTTAAGATCGCTCTATCTCCTTAGCATTGTCTGCACTCCTCCCATTGTCCAGTACATTTTCTCCAGTTCCAGGATAACTGGTAGAAAATGCTATTTTAGCATTAAGTTAGTCCTAGCGTTGTGCTGAATAATAAAATAAATAAATAAAATATCTTTTAAACCATAAAAGTTATGATCAATCGAAATAGATATTTCAGATGCACTAATTAGGCACTAATTTTGTGACGTAGAACGTGACCTCTAGCTACTGGTATTTCATTAGATCCGATTGGGGTCCGACCAGAAAATGTAATTTCCTGCCGGACCACAATCATACCCTTGTTACTCGAAAAGTATAAGGCACAAATTCCTGGGATAAATAGAATATTTAGTGCCCAATAGGCACTAAATATTAATCAAAAAATAAACCACAAAAAGCCTTTTGTTTAGATGTGATTTTTTTTTAAACTTCAAGGCGCAGCGGCGGTTTATCTTCAATATCTTTTAAACCATAAGAGTTATGATCAATCGAAATAGATATTTCAGAGGCACTAATTAGGCACTAAATCTTGACATAGTACGCGACCTCCCACCATTAGTGTTTCATGAGATCTGATTGTGGTCCGGCCAGGAATGGTCACTCCTAGCCGGACCACAATCATAGTCTTGTTTCTCGAAAAGTATAAGGCACAAATTCCTGGGATAAGTGGCACTAATTCGCACAATTAACCTTTTGACCGCCAAAGTCACCTATACTTGACAAGTACTTGCGGGTCCTGTACGCCAACGACGTCTATAGACGACAAAAAACTCAGTCTTAATAAAGTGAAATAAATATATTTATCGACTCTTGGCAACACTAGGTCTTTCGTAGGATTTTTGAAGTGAAAACTTCTTTAGCGGCGCTGAGCACTTTTTTGTATGGGTAAAAACTTTCAAACTCGCGTCAGGGTCACGTGATGCTGATCGAAAAAGCGTAAGATCGAGGGGAAGGGAGAGGAACTAGTATCTCCCACTCTTTCTACCGTGCTTGAGTGTGCTGCTCTGTTTAGGCGGCACAGCTGGGGGCTTAGACAAGCGCGCGCCCGATATTTTTTTTTATATTTTATATTTTTATATTTTATATTTTTTTTATTAGACACTTAAATAGGTTCGAATCAAAACTGTTTGTTTCTTACTTAAGTTATCATAAACCAATTGTATCAGTTGTAAAAATTTGCGATGATGATTCTGATAATAACGATGGTGTAAAAGTCGTCAAAATTATGGATGGAAGTTGATTTTTCTGAGAGATAAAATTTAATGTAATATATAAATAACGATATAATATTATAAATAACAACATATAAATTGTCATATTTGTGTACGATAGCGCAATAAATAAACATTGTATTCTACCTCATAAATGATAGTATTTTTATACTTATAATTAAACACAACGTTAATATTGAAGTTTTCACTTCTGCCGGCACTCCCGGAGTGCTATTTTTTTTTTTAAATTGTGCCTTGACGCACAGGGCACGAAAATGCGTTTGTGCCGTGGCGTTCAAAAGGTTAAAATGATGAATTTGTGCCACAACAGAATCTACGATTTCTGTCGTGGTCCGGCCAGGAATGATCACACCGTTTAGGCGTGAAAGAGTATTAAACGTACAAACGTACATTCTTACAACAAACTTTTGCATTTATAATTTGTAAGATTAGGAAATTGCTTATTTTGAGAACTACTAACGCCACCTCTTGAGATATTATGGAACTAAATTTTATTATTTAGAGTTTTTATCACCCAATTATTGTAAGTCGAGTTTAGTAAATTAATTGTTTTCTTATGGCTTACTAGCTGTGCCCAGTGGTTTTACCCTCTTTTCTATAGCCTATGTGTTATTCTAGGATCTAAGCTATCTGTATACCAAATTCCAGCTCAATCGGTCCACCCGTTTATGTGTTAAAGAGTAACAAACATACATCCAGACATCCATTCTTACAAACTTTCACGTTTATTATATTAGTAACATTAAATTAATTATTTGATTTAGTGAAGTACTAGTGTTGAAGCATGTAAAGTTTACAAACAAATTTATTGCAACAAGTGGAATTAAAAAAAAAATTAAAAACAAGCTTTTATTATGATTACCATAAAGTACTCTTCAAGACGAATCAAATGAGGCCAAACTCGATGGGGTCACGTCGTTTAATTACGGAGTTCCTATGGCCACCTTCCAGCTCCATCATCAGATCAGCTCCATGTCATAATAATATTGCATTGTCATCCGATTTATGCATACATGTAAAATTTCAGCTCAATCGGACACCGGGAAGTAGGTAAAATTTAACTTGCAAGATTTGATTACTTACAGACAGACAGACAGACAACAGACAAGTGAAAGTAAATAAAAGCTTGTCATATAAGCTTGTGGCGTTCCACTAACGGAACGTCACTAGTTTACAAGGTGGCAACACTTGTCTATGGTATGTTTTGTCTATGGGCGTCAAGTCCCTTTATGTTTATAGTTTCGTAAGTTGATAAGTTCAAGTGGACCTTCTTTGAAGGACAATACTAATTCTTACACATCGAGTTATTGTGCTTTAATTTTATTTTAAGTTTATGAACATAATGTTACTAATTATTATAAACGTGAAAGTTTGTAAGAATGTATGTCTGGATGTGTGTTTGTAAAGGCGGGCCTCCAGCTCCTTTTTAGGGTTCCGTACCTCAAAAGGAATAAACGGAACCCTTATAGGATCACTTTGTTGTCCGTCCGTCCGTCCGTCCGTCCGTCCGTCTGTCTGTCTGTCAAGACCCTTTTTCTCAGGAACGCGTGGAGGTAACAAGCTGAAATTTATAGGAAATACTAAGGTCCATTGCTTCTTAGAGCTGTGAAAAATTCAAACTTCTAGGCCAACGCAATCAAAAGATATAGTCGAATATGTCGCAAATTTCAGCAAATTTTCGACATTACCAAATAAATCAAAACCTACGGGGCACTTCCCGTGAACTCAGAATCTTGAAATTTGGCACGAAGCAACTCCTTAGAGCACAAATAAAGGAAAAATTGCGAAAACCATAAATTTTTATTTTCATCATATGAAAAAAATATTTTGAATAATTTTATACTTACTACCCCTTTTCTCATGAACGCGTGCAGGTATTAAACTGAAATTCATATCAAATACTAAGGCCTATAATACCTTTAAACTGTAATAAAATCAAACCTCTTATCTCAACGCATTCAAAAGAAACAGCAATTTTAGCCGAAATTTTAAACACGCAACTACTCTCAAAAAACCAAAACTTACAGGGTACTTGCCGTGAACGTAGAAACTTGAAATTTGGTAAAAAGCAATTCCTTACAGCACAGATAAAGGGAAAATTCCGAAAATTGTACATTTTTAGTTACATCATATAAAAAAATATTTTTAATAATTTCATACTTACTACCTTATTTCTCATGAACGCGTGCAGTTATTAAACTGAAATTCATATCAAATACTAAGGTCTATAATACCTTTAAATTTGAATTAAAATCAAACCTCTATCTCAACGCATTCAAAAGAAACAGCAATTTTAGCCGTATTTTTTAACTCGCGACTACTCTCAAGGGAATCAAAACCTCCAGGGTACTTGCCGTTAACTCAGAATCTTGAAATTTGGTTCGCAGCAACGTCTTAAATCACAGGCACAGGAAAAATTGCGAAAACTGTAAATTTTTAGTTACATCATATAAAAAATATTTTTAATAATTTTGTATTTACTACCCCTTTCCTCAAAAACGCGTACAGGTATTAAATTGAAATTCATACCAAATACTCAGCTTTATAATAACTTTAAGCTGTAAAAAAATCAAACATCTATGTCAACGAAATCAAAAGAAACAGCAATTTTAGCCGCATATTTTCAAACTCGCAAGTACTCGCAAGGAAATCAAAACCTACAGTATATAATATTATACCCACTTTTCCTTAGGGTTCCGTAGAATGCCGTAGGTTTATACGGAACCCTCGGTGCTCGAGTCCTACTCGTACTTGACCGTTTTATTTGGTCTACACTCTCAACAAAAACACGTCAACACAGCAAAATTCCCCTACACAAAAAAAATAATAATGTCTATGCGTTCAGCTTCAACAAATGTTTTTGCTTTGTTTATTCATTTATTTATTTACTAGCTGAGCCCGGCGGTAACCTTCAACAAATGTTTTTGCTTTCCATAGCCGATGGAAAGCAAAAAAATTTGTTGAAGCTTAAAGCATAGACATTATAAATTTTTTTGTGTAGGGGAATTTTGCTGTGTGTTGACGTGTTTTTGTTGAGTGTGTAGACCAAAAAATGAGCTGGAGACACGGCTTTACTGTTTCACGCCTAAACGGGTGGACCGATTGAGCTGAAATTTGGTATAGATATAACTTAGAGCCTGGAATAACACATGGGCTACATAAGTACCTACTGCGGGTAAAACCGCTGGGCGCAGCTAGTCTAATGTAAAAACCAGTGCTCTACATTGCAAGGTAAGTGAAATTATCCTAAGGAAGATTGGGCGCATATACATACATTACACGAACCGCATGAGCATCCAAGCTGAAGCTTGCAATAATTTAGAGCTCTTGAGTAAGAAGCGTTGGTGCAGTGCTCCTAGAATTTCACATAATTGTGAAATCCTAAGTAGCACTGTACTGATTATGGGCAGCGTTATCTCTTAACATCAGGAGAGCGTCTTGCTCGTCTTCTACTTTATCAGATAAAAAAATTGCTTGAGTGTGTTTATACCTTGGAATAACACATTATAGGCTATAGTATTATTTTTGTGAGTCAAACCGCTGGATGCAGCTTGTATAAATAAATGATTTAAAGTATAGGATTAAGTTTATATTTGCTTGAGTGTGTTTATCTAAATTTAACGTTTTTATTTTAGTGTTCCTGGGGCAGTCTTCGAGTTGCCTTTGAGATATACCAACGAGTGAAATTTCATCTTAAAGCTGCCTGCTTGTGATCTTAGGTAATTATTTCAAAATGTTACTTCATTGTATAATTTGTATTTTTGTTCTACGATTTAATCTATTTTTCTGACTAAAAGGCTTATTACACTTCGCTGAATTTAGTCCCTAAGTTCAGAACCTAAATTAGGATGAACGATACTTGCTTCTAAATTTAGGATGCTAAATGTGATTACACTTGAATTAATTCAATAACGACTAAATCTAGGCTTCTAAATTCAGCCAAATGTAATAAGGAAGTTTTTTGAAGTGAAAACTTCTTTAGCGGCGCTGAGCACTTTTTTGTATGGGTAAAAACTTTAAAACTCGCGTCAGGGTCACGTGATGCTGATCGAAAAAGCGTAAGATCGAGGGGAAGGGAGAGGAACTAGTATCTCCCACTCTTTCTACCGTGCCTGAGTGTGCTGCTCTGTTGATGGTGTAAAAGTCGTCGAAATTATGGATGGAAGTTGATTTTTCTGAGAGATAAAATTTAATGTAATATATAAATAACGATATAATATTATAAATAACAACATATAAATTGTCATATTTGTGTACGATAGCGCAATAAATAAACATTGTATTCTACCTCATAAATGATAGTACTTTTATACTTATAATTAAACACAACGTTAATATTGAAGTTTTCACTTCTGCCGGCACTCCCGGAGTGCTACCTTTTTTTTTTTTTTTTTTTATGTTACCGATTACTTACGGATTCTTGCAGCGATTTGAAAAATTCTTATATTATTTCATAGGGTATATGTTTTAGATGGTACTGTCAAAATTTTATCGAAATCGGTCGAGCAGTTTTCAAGTTATGAATTTAAATGTCCCATCTTATATTGAAAATGAGCTTGTGAAATGAATTCATAATATTCGTACATTATCTTTTTGATAATTCACCACTACCGTGCGAGTTCGATATCTATATAATATTTCTATGTAATAATAATTATTATTTTAATAAATTACAGTTATTTCATGATTAAAATGTTAAATAAACAAAATTTAGGTTATTGTGAATTTAGTCCATTTAAGAACTACTAACGCCATCTCTTGAGTTTGCGCGGAACTAAAACATCCGAGCAAATTGCGAATAGGTACTCATAGCAGTATCGCCACACGCCGCTAGATGGCGTTGTTACACAGAATTAGTTTCTGATAGCGCCGCTAGATGGCGCTAATGCGAATTATAATATTCAATAAAAAATAAATTCGTCTTTTACACTGAATAAAAGCTGTAGTAAATTAAACTAAAAAAAATGATTTTTAAATGATAAATTGAAACAGTTTTATATTGTAAATAACTCTATTAATACGGTTTTATAAGTTTCCGCGGTTCTTTTAAATTTTTATATCGTAACAACCGGCAATGAAAAAAATTGTTCAGAATATCTACGTGTGATTCCTTAAGCTAGGAATAGGGATTTTCGCTAGTTCATGATTTATCTATCTATCATTTACTATAATATATTTCACAATATTTTTCAACCAACGAAAAAAACGGAGAAGGTTATAAGTCGATTCGTATTTTTATTTTTTTTATGTATTTTTATTATGTAACCACGCACAACTATAATAAATATATACACAAAATAATTTTTTTTTTATTGGAAAGGGTATAACCTCAAGGGTGGTCTCATATAAATTTGGGATAAAAATTCCAACTGTAAGGGCAGAAAAATAGGGGATGATTTTTATAAGGCGCTGATTGCAAGAATGTATGAACTAAAAATTGTAAAATAAAACTTTTTAAATTAAACGACGAAAACACTGAAAAGTATAAAAAATATATAATGTTAGTATACCTAAGTATTTTTGAGTTGTAGTTTCGTGACTGCTCGACATTTGCTTACTGAAAAAAACATAATTTCCCAAGTTTTTAACCCCCGACGCAAAAACGACGGGGTGTTATAAGTTTGACGTGTCTGTCTGTCTGTCTGTCTGTCTGTCTGTCTGTCTGTCTGTCTGTCTGTCTGTGTGTGTGTGTGTGTGTGTGTGTGTGTGTGTATGTGTCTGTCTGTGGCATCGTAGCGCCCAAACGGATGAACGGATTTTGATTTAGTTTTTTTTGTTTGAAAGTAGAGTTAGTCGAGAGTGTTCTTAGCCATGTTTGGTGAAAATCGGTCCAAGATGGCCGCCGCTACAAAATGGCGGATTACTTTTTTCTTCCACGACCCCCTCAATATGGGTATCAAATGAAAGGGCTTAACGAGTAGAATACAGCCCACTATATAAAATTTAAAATCCAAGATGGCCGCCATCAAAAAATGGTGAATTACGTATTGCGTTGGGGGTTTTTTTAAATTTTTAATTTAATTCACTTGTATAGAATTAGTATCTACTTATGTATCTACTTAATTATTATTTACTTAACAATACCTATTTATCCCGTTTTACAGAAAATGCAATGAAAAATGTTCCTGATCAAAGCTGAGCCGTGATTACAGAAAGGTGATTTCAAATTTCATGAGCCAGCATGATTTTAAGGTTAATATTTTTTTTATTTAATTTAATAATTAAATGTGTCATCTTGGGTTACTTTGAACTTTTGATCTAACTTTGAACAGGGATTTTTAATGTGGTTTACTAATTTAATTGTATGGAGACATATTATAATAGTTGTTTTAATAAAGAAAGAAAAAATTAATGCCAAATTTTCCATAATTTTATAAAATAAAATTAAAAGAAAAAAAAACTATAATAAATAAATAAAATAAAATTTTCTTTATTAAGGCAACTAAAGACCCAAAATATAATGAATCCTTAAAATTTGTTTTAAATACTTTAACAATCCGTCCATGTAATAAATTACTAAAACAAATTTACAAGTCTTTGAAAGTTAGACCAAGATTTAAAGTTACCCAGGATGACTACTAGGACCTAATATTATAAATGTGAATGTGTGTCTGCTACCTCTTCACACCTTAACTACTGAACCGATTTAAATGATATTAGAATAGAGATAGGTAGTTCAAGTCTCGGGAAAGGATGTTTTTTATCCCACGGGATAAACTGCGTTACTATTCTACTTACATAGGTGCATAATATTATTCCTATGTATATTTAAATATGGATACCAATTTTTTTTGTTGGTTGATTAAATATTACAAAGAAATACATTAATTATTTCTAGAAATACAACTTAGAACTTTGAACAAGGTTGTTTAATGTGATTAACTATTTATTGCATGGATTTTAATTAAAAAAAAGATTCGTAAAACGGATCTTTAAAGTATATTCTAAAAACTTTCACTAAAACTAAATTACTAAAGCATTTTAACAACCTTGTTCAAAGTTAAACCAAGATTCTAAGTTACCCAAGATGATTTATTGTAACACATACTTGTTATTTCAAGATTTAACTACATACCCACTTAATAATATTATTGGCCTAATTTTATGTAAATTGGTTTAGTATTTTTTATGTAACAAAGTAAATATCACTTCATGTTGCATAGTATTATTATCGTTCGATTTTTGAAAATATTAAATATTTTCTTTACTTGAAAAAAAAAAAACAAGCTATGTACATTTGTCAAAGAGGTCACGTGAAAAAAGTTGGTATAGTACATACTGATATACATATTTCATATGCCACTTGTGTGCAAGGAGCTTTAGAATCAGTGGGCGGGGCTTATATGAAGTAGGTGGTACTAAAGTTTTGTGGGAGGAGTCTAAAAATTTGGATCGATTTATGCAACATTGTTGCAATTTACCGTGGGAAAATTTGGAATTTGATTTTTAATAAAAAATATTAATGCAAAATTAATTATGATTTTTAAAGCAATTTAAAATGGAAAATAATTTTGTAAAGTAAAATACATAATGATTTTATTTATGTTGATTTTATTTGTCGATTTTTAAAGAATTTATTAGCATGTATTACTAATTGATTTCGAGTTTGCTTATAATAAATTCTTTAATATTATCGGTTTCAATGGTCGATTTGTTGGTAGTATTTGTCACTTACTTTTTCAATATTTTGTAGAAAAATTAAGATTATAACAATTCCACTATTGCGATTTAAATTGATAATAATAATATGAATTTTATTAAACCAGACTTATTGTGTAGGTATTTAATTCTAGTTTTACATAAATATGGTAACCTTGATATTTACAATGGGAGTTTTTTAAGAGTTATTGTATTTTGGTTCAGTTATTATGTTGTCACGAGAGGAACCATCAAAATTTCGACTAATAAAATTAATATTATAAATATTTTTTTAGAAATCTCAAATGATTTATTTAAATGTTTCAGATTCCATTCGTTTTGGAGATTTGTGGAGATAAAAGCAGTGGCGGCCACTTTGGAAGGAATTGCTGTACTGATTGAGCTGAAATTTGGTTGGTACACATCACATACTGTTATAAAATATTTTTCATTGGGTAATAAACTATAAGGCACATAAAAATATTAATATTAAAAGTTTTTGTATAATCTTCAGTGATAGTATAGATTACCTATTATATCTTTTAGTTTATTACTTGTTGAAAATTATTTACAGTAAGGAATATAGAGGTTAGGAAAATAAGAAACTATTGAATTGATCATGTTAAAATTTTGTACACATGTAGTTTGAGCTCTTGAATAACATATGTTATTTAACGTTTTGAATTATCTATTTCAAATTTTGTCATGATCGGTTCAGTCGTTAAGAAAGAGATAAATATATCATTTGGTAACTTTTTTAAAATTTTATACTTTCAAATGAGTTTTTAAGTTTTTCATTTATTGGAAATGAATGAGTCAATAATAATTTTTATGTGTAGAGGTACATTTTGAAAAAAAGTTACCAAAGGTTTTATTAACATTATGAAAAAAGTGATAATTGGCGGTCTTATTGCTAGTGACTATTATTAAAAGAAAAATATATCTACTTTATTAAAAATTGTTTTCAAAATATCAATGTGAGAGATTTCTTTTAGCGATAAGACCGCTGGTGGCAACATATTTATTAATATTTTATTTAACATTACAATAAAATTAAAAATTAACTAACGAATATCTTAATTATTAATTTTATTGTGGTGTTACTTAGATTTATTATATTGATAAGACCCTTCCAACCAGGTTGGTCTGTAAGAGATTTATTATATTGATAAGACCCTTCCAGGCAAGTTGTCTGTAAGATATTGCTTTATGCATTAAGATCGCAAATTGTTTACCTTTTTAAGTTATTTCCTATGTATCATGGTTTGCAATTATTTTTGTATTCTAATTGAATAATACTACTGTATTAATTAATTACAATACAAAAACAATTGCAAACCATGATACATAGGAAATAACTTAAAAAGAAAAACAATTTGCGATCTTAATGCATAAAGCAATATCTTACAGACAACTTGGCCGGAAGGGTCTTATCAATATAATAAATCTCTTACAGACAACCTGGTTGGAAGGAAATTTGAGATAAAAATTAGAAAAAAAAACGGCGCGCACACGCAGTGCATGTCGGTGTTGCGGCGGAGGGTGGTCCGGATCTACCTCAGTTCGATGTCGGGGCTCGGAATAGTCTGCAGACGACTTACGTTCCTGGCGGGGTGTTGTGCTCGGTAGAGCAGCGTCGTGCTGCGATCTGTTGAGACTCAGCCCTACGCCAGGTGATTCGTCCGAGGACGATGTGCGATTATTATTATACTACGTTATAATTTTATCTTTTTTCCAATTTTGTTTACGTGGCGGGGTTATTTTGTTAGATTTGGTTATTTCTTTTTATTTATTAAAAAAAAATAATTTTAATTTTTGTTCAAATTTTCTTTGCGTATCTTGGTTTTTTTTGTAGTAAGTTTGGATACTGTGTAAAACATACTGTGGTCTTTCAAATTTTTTCTTTGCACCGTCTGGTTTTTTCTCCATAGTTTGGAAATGTTAGCACTGTTTGATTTTATGTGTATAAACTCTATACACTGTCTTATTTTTGTACAAAATATCCTTACTTGGACAGGTTTTTTCTAATAAATGTTAGCTCTTTGGCTTTAGTGTCTTATTATTTTTGGTCTAATTTTTTTTTTTCATAAATTTTGGGTGTATTCGATATTTATAATCTGGATACGTGTAAAATATTCAGTATTTTCATATATTTTTTTCAGTACTTTATCAATTTTATCATAAATGTTGGCTCTAGTCTACTTATATTGTCTAAACTCGCGCAAAAATCTCAGCTTTTCATTTATTTTCTCGGTATTTTATCATAATTTTTCGCAAAAATTTCTCGTTTTTTTATGTTTTCTATTTTTTATTTATTTTATGTAGATTTTTTCTTCTTAAATTGGTCGCTATATATCTCTATTCCCTATAATTTAGTCAAAAATCGTCGCTTCAATTTTTTGTTCGGCTTTATAAGCACTATACAGGGAAAGGTTTTTTTCACTTGCGCGGCTGGTTTTAGCTATAAAATTTTCATTTTCTTTTTCCGCAGTTTTTTTGGGTGGCGGGGGGGCCATGTGCACTAAATATGCGTATATTTTAGATGTAGGTTACATATTTAATTGAAAGATAGTAATTTAGTTGCATTTGCAGGATTAAGTACGGGCCGGCTGCGTGGTACGATGCTGCCTTCTCAACGCTTCGCACTCTACCTGAGCACACAACGCACACAATATCTACTGTTCACATGTCAAATGTAGGTATAAATATCATGTTAATATTATAAAGCTTGAAACAATACACAAACGCTAGTCATTCAACTAACTACTACGATGAAACAATACTCGAGCGACAAAACATAAGACAATCGCGCGCTCAATTTTGTTAGTTTCATCGCGCACAGTTAAGCTGTAAAAGACCTAACCAAGTATTGACGCACGCTGACAATATTTCACACATATCAACCACTACACGATTGTTGATGATGTCAATCTATGTTTTTTGTTATTTAAATATTATGTAAATGCAAAGAAATGTACTAAAATGGAAATATTACTATTTAATATTTCCATTTTTGTACATTTCTTCCAGGAAAGGCTTTCCTTTCAGATGTAATTTGAGTAGAGTCAAAATACGTTAGTGATATAATTATCACGTCGTTATAATAGTATTATATCGATTAACTAGCTAACTCTGCGAACTTTGTTCCGCTTTAGAGGCAATAAATGAGAAAATTGATGTCTAATTTATCTAATTATACTATAAATAATATTACAAAAGCGAAAGTTTGTGTGTGTGAGTGTGTGTATGTATGTATGTATGTATGTTTGTTACTTCTTCACGGTTAAATGGATGAACCGATTAACTTGAAATTTGTATGAAGATAGCTCAGACTCTGGAATAACACATAGGCTACTTTTTATTCTAATAAATGAAACAATTTCTGTAAAAATTGCAATAAATCAAAAAAATATGACAGTTCAGAAATTTGACAATTGTCATTTTGACGTATTCAATTTTCATATTTTTTGTTGAAAAATTTGACATACTCTATTTAAACATACAAATGTGTATATTTTGCATAGGGTGTGTAATTGTTAATTGTAGTTCGAGTTAGTTTCTCTCCCTGCAAGGTTGTCTGGAAGAGATCGCTTTAGCGATAAGACCGCCAATTGTTACACTTATGTCGTGATTTTGTGTTATAATAGTTTTAACTTTTCTGTATGTTTGTTGTGTTTCAATAATGAGTTTTCTATTCTATTCTATAGTGTTCAGCAAAGTATTGTCTAATCTCAACAAAGCATAATAATATTATTAAGCTATTTATTGTATCTTTAAGGTTTGCGATTTTTTTTTCGAAAGAACTTTGCAGCGGATAATACCGCAGTTATTAATAAAGTAATTTTATATTCTCTACAAAAAAATATTACTGGCTCAAATCCTGTAATAATTTTATTTTAAAGTGAAATTAGTAAGTAGCTCAAATCCCGTCATAATATAACAAGTCTAAATAACGAGCTGAAATACTGTTGAATAAATAAAAATAAAATAAATAATTGGAGTTTATACTCCAACAGAACAGGTTACCCTACTTACACTGTCAGAGATTGAAATTTCTATATATATATATATATATATATATATATATATATATATATATAGAAAAAATATCATTGACAGCTGTCACATTTTTTTATTTTTTATTCATAAACAGATAATAATTAGCTACTTCAATAAGTTTCAGGAATGTTTACTTCGAGCCAGTCACTCGTGCTACACTGCGATTGGCTGCAGCCTGAATGAAGAAAGGAACGAGAGAACTGACAACCACAGAATTAATTAGTGCATGTGAGTAGTAATTATTTATTTTTTTATATTTTTGACATTTAAAACGATGCACCACCAAAAGTGGTGAGCAACAGTCCCATTTCTTTTTTTTTTTTATCTCATAAAAAAACTTTTCTACCCATTCGGTTTTTAATTTTTATGAAAAAAAATACTTGATAAAAAATAAAAAAAAAACATGTGCCAAACTTAAGAATATTATTGGCACAACGATTTTTTTAAATATCACCAAAAATTCCAAATCCCACTATTTATATATTATTTTATTTGCCATGTATGTGTGTATGTGTTTTTTTTCATCATCTCTTTATCGCAATAATTTCCCTGGCGCATTGTGATATGAGCTTGGTCACATTTTACTAATAATCTATGAGCGAAAAGCTTTCAAATGAGCCCAAACACGATATATTTAGTGCAATACAGTAATGTGGAATAATATAATCCCGTATTTATTATGAAACAGCCCCCGCCTACGCCGCCGCTGCTGGCGCTGCGCGCGCTACATAAATAAATAAACAAACAGCGCCCTCTACATAATTATAATATACTGTTTAATAGCAATGGCCCAACGCAATATGTTTATCTAAAGATATTATTAATTTAATAAATATTATAATAATTTATTAATAATCTCTCTAAATAAAAAATGTACCTTCCACTTGCATAGTACTTCACCGTCACCAATTTGTCATAAAGTTTTTTTTTTTTTTTTTTTTTAATTTAAAATTATAATAAATTATTTTTTGTCATTATTAAAAAAAAAAACATTTTTTTTAAAATTATTATTATTATTAATTTTTATTTAGCATTGTTATATTAATAACAAATTTACAATACTCATTACATTTAATTCATGTATTTTTGTTAACCCCCCCCCCCCCCCCCCCTTTTTTAAATTGCACTTTTCTCAGAACTGCACCGTGACGTCACCACGATCACAATTTACCTGAAATATATTCGCGCAGAGGATTCAAACGAGCCCAAACACGGTATATTTAGTGCATAACGTTAAATAGGTGTGACATAATCCCGTATTAATTGAAAAGTAGCCCCCGCCGCGACACGTACAAAAAATGCAAATAGCACGCGACCGCCCACTCGCTCGCCGCGTATTAATCATCATTCTAAAAATAAACACGTGGACGCTGATGCCACTTTATTATGTAAAATGCAATCATGACGTCGGGCTGAAATACGATATTTTGTTTTTTATTGAAAAATTACCCGGCACCCTGGACACCTTTTGTGTGTGTTTAAAGCATTTAGCTCACGGGTCCGTTGACAAATTTTCAGGTTGTTTTTTTTTTTTTTATAAATTATAATACTGTTTATGTCTAGAAGTGCATAATATTTTTATGCACTTAATTAACCCTTTCCCGAAATTTAACAAATGTTAACACTGCAATACTATATTATGCCATGAAAAAGTACAATTTTGATGGTTTTTTTTTTTTTTGCCTTTTTAATTAATGCATTGATTTGTCCTATTTTAATTAATGCATTGATTTAAAACCCTCTCCTTTTTGATAAGAATTGGTGGTGCATCGGTAATTAAATATGATTATTTAATTCATTGTTTATGCATTTATTACAAAATTTGATTGTATTTTGTACTGTTTAAGAAGTTATTAGGTGTGTTATTGTTTTTATCTATTAATTAACGTATTATTTAGGGAATTTTGGTGTATTTAACCCTCTAATAGCCATGCATTTGGG
Organism: Hemithea aestivaria; assembly: GCA_947507615.1. Classification (NCBI taxonomy): domain Eukaryota; kingdom Metazoa; phylum Arthropoda; class Insecta; order Lepidoptera; family Geometridae; genus Hemithea; species Hemithea aestivaria. The sequence continues at coordinate 1,258,778 of OX382353.1, read as the reverse complement.
GTCTGTTTTGTTTTTGCGATTTTTCGTTTGTTTTTGTTGTTTTTATTGATTTATTGATTAGCTAATTGACTAATTAGACCCCCATCACCCCCGCAATAGGGTTGGCACTCCTGTAAAGGGTGGTTTTGATGGAAAAAAGTGAAAAAATGAAAGTTTTTGGTCATTTTTTCAGTGTTTTTGCTGGTTTTTTGTATTGTTTCGTGATTTATACGATGTAGAGCTGCCTCTGAGCCATGTAGAGACCACCGCCGGCGAGTTTAACTCGTATAAATTTTGGACAGCGACAAATTCCGTCTGAGTTCACTCGTTTTTAAGGCGAAATTCAACGTTAAACAGCCGCTGTTTGGCGTGGAAATCGACTCTACAACGATGCGAGCTCAGCAGTTGGGCAAAATTCACAAGGGCGTGCGACGTATTTCGATGTCTAAACACTGTATTTATGTGTTTTGTGTAGCTGGCAGTCGTGTTTCGGCCGTTTCAGGGTTAAAAATATTAATATTTTGACTGTAAACGTAAGCGAAACGCGCGCAAAGTGGCGTACACACAACAGTGCGATGAAGCAAATGTAGAGTACAGTTGAATGTTATGTGTGTTAACGTGTTTTTAACTTTGTTTAATAATGTGTGTGACCACATAACAAGAATAAACCAAGTAGTTTATTGACAACTCGTAAACGTAGCGCGCGCCTTGCTGTGACTCCGTGTTGGTCGATGGATTGGTGCCTTGTCGTTTAACGACGACCCATTGCACAGTCTCACATCGACCAACAAGGGTCCTATTCAGACAATTCTCACACAATAGTGATGCGATTTCGACGATAAGGACCCGATCACTGTTACCGTGTATCGTATTTGATATTATCAAAGTCGGTCCACACCCGTGCTCTAGCTAGCGCGCGGTGGGATGCGCAGATACATGGTTTTTGACTCTCGAAATTCCGGGCGGAATCGCGAGAGTTTTACCGAACAACGAGCCTATCATAAACAACGTGAATAACACACGTGTCTTGGTGGCGAACGTTCAATGTGGGATTTTTAACAATCTTCCCCTGGAAAAAACTATAAACAACAAACTCACATTCTTGTGTCAGTGGGTTGTTTTAGTTTCTATACACACAAAAAAATCGCTAAAGTCACCGTCTGTCGACAACGCTCTCTAATAAACGTTGTCGTCGGCGTACGTGCGCTTATAGATTTCTTGTAATATAGAAATTTAAAACACACAACACACTGTGCAAGCTCCCTGGTTGATCCTGCCAGTAGTTATATGCTTGTCTCAAAGATTAAGCCATGCATGTCTCAGTGCAAGCCGTATTAAGGCGATACCGCGAATGGCTCAATATATCAGTTTTGGTTCCTTAGATCTTACTCAGTTACTTGGATAACTGTGGTAATTCTAGAGCTAATACATGCAATTAGAACTCTGACCAGTGATGGGACGAGTGCTTTTATTAGATCAAAACCAATCGACGGAGGGCCTCGCGTCCGATGTCGTTACTTTTGATGAATCTGGATAACTTTTGCCGATCGCACGGTCTCGTACCGGCGACGTATCTTTCAAATGTCTGCCTTATCAACTTTCGATGGTAGTTTCTGCGACTACCATGGTTGTCACGGGTAACGGGGAATCAGGGTTCGATTCCGGAGAGGGAGCCTGAGAAACGGCTACCACATCCAAGGAAGGCAGCAGGCGCGCAAATTACCCACTCCCGGCACGGGGAGGTAGTGACGAAAAATAACGATACGGGACTCTTACGAGGCCTCGTAATCGGAATGAGTACACTTTAAATATTTTAACGAGGAACAATTGGAGGGCAAGTCTGGTGCCAGCAGCCGCGGTAATTCCAGCTCCAATAGCGTATACTAAAATTGTTGCGGTTAAAAAGCTCGTAGTTGCATTTGTGCGCCGCGCTGTCGGTGCACCGCATCCGCGGTGATACTGACACGTTTGCGGAGCATATCGTCGGTGAGCCGGCGGTAACACGCCGGTTCAATATCAAAATCCTATCGCGGTGCTCTTCAGTGAGTGTCGAGGTGGGCCGACAATTTTACTTTGAACAAATTAGAGTGCTCAAAGCGGGCTCAAAATGCTGCTTGAATATTTCGTGCATGGAATAATAGAATATGATCTCGGTTCTATTTTGTTGGTTTTCAGAACTCCGAGGTAATGATTAATAGGGATAACTGGGGGCATTCGTATTGCGACGTTAGAGGTGAAATTCTTGGATCGTCGCAAGACGAACATCAGCGAAAGCATTTGCCAAAGGTGTTTTCATCAATCAAGAACGAAAGTTAGAGGTTCGAAGGCGATTAGATACCGCCCTAGTTCTAACCGTAAATATGTCATCTAGCGATCCGCCGACGTTACTACAATGGCTCGGCGGGCAGCTTCCGGGAAACCAAAGATTTTGGACTCCGGGGGGAGTATGGTTGCAAAGCTGAAACTTAAAGGAATTGACGGAAGGGCACCACCAGGAGTGGAGCCTGCGGCTTAATTTGACTCAACACGGGAAATCTCACCAGGCCCGGACACCGGAAGGATTGACAGATTAACAGCTCTTTCTTGATTCGGTGGGTGGTGGTGCATGGCCGTTCTTAGTTGGTGGAGCGATTTGTCTGGTTAATTCCGGTAACGAACGAGACTCTAGCCTGCTAAATAGGCGTCGTCATTTCGGTGTGTGTGATTTCGGTCGCGCAACTCACTGGCGACGTATTAAAATTCTTCTTAGAGGGACCGGCGGCTTCGAGCCGCACGAGATTGAGCAATAACAGGTCTGTGATGCCCTTAGATGTCCTGGGCCGCACGCGCGCTACACTGAAGGAATCAACATGTTCTCCCTGGCCTAGAGGCCCGGGCAACCCGTTGAAACTCCTTCGTGCTGGGGATTGGGGTTTGCAATTATCCCCCATAAACGAGGAATTCCTAGTAAGCGCGAGTCATAAGCTCGCGTTGATTACGTCCCTGCCCTTTGTACACACCGCCCGTCGCTACTACCGATTGAATGATTTAGTGAGGTCTTCGGACTGACACGCGGTGGCTTCACGGCCGTCGGCGTCGCTGGGAAGTTGACCAAACTTGATCATTTAGAGGAAGTAAAAGTCGTAACAAGGTTTCCGTAGGGGAACCTGCGGAAGGATCATTAACGTATTTGATTATAATTTTGTTTTTAATTATAATCCAAATCCAAAGTTAATCATCACATTCCAAGAATGAGATGGATATATGCGCGTGCGTGTGTCTCCACTCGTTTGCGTCGCGTTTGGCAGCACTATAATATGACGAATGGAAATCCACATTCTGAATATTGTGTCTAGCGTGTTCGTTAATTTGTCATCCATGGTTTAGAATGAGGTATTATCGTTCTAAGATATTTTTTTTTTTTTTTTTTATCCAGAGTAATATTTTTTTACACAAAAAAACTATTACCCTGGACGGTGGATCACTTGGCTCGCGGGTCGATGAAGAACGCAGTTAACTGCGCGTCATAGTGTGAACTGCAGGACACATTTGAACATCGACATTTCGAACGCACATTGCGGTCCATGGAGACACATCCAGGACCACTCCTGTCTGAGGGCCGGCTGCATAATAACAAAACCACACTGCGTGTAAACGCATTTGGCGTCTCTAAAGGTTAGTGTATCTTGTGTATGCTTTATATCTTTGGTACGTTTAAAAATAATCAAAAAAACTGCACTCGTACAATTAAACTTGATACAGTGTGGTGACGATTTGTAAAAAGGGTTGTCATCACTAGTGTATTTTGTTTTACGTGTACATGTGTGTCGAGTAGGCGGACTCGACGTCCGAAGGGCGTTGTGACGCCGTGTGAATTGTTTTTCTGAACAGTTTACGCGACGTTACTGCGCCGACGGATATCGTGTCTGCCTCCATTTATAACGTTGGCCTCAGATCAGGGAGGATTACCCGCCGAATTTAAGCATATTAGTAAGCGGAGGAAAAGAAACTAACCAGGATTTCCTTAGTAGCGGCGAGCGAACAGGAATAAGCCCAGCACTGAATCCCGCCGTTGTTTCGGCGGCGGGAGATGTGGTGTTCGGGAGGTTCCGCTTTCTCGTCGTTGTCTTCTCCTGTCCAAGTTCGTCTTGAACGGGGCCGTTTTCCCGTAGAGGGTGC